>OZ038511.1:34542272-34711206 GCA_964036315.1 Acanthosepion esculentum | reverse complement strand
GCACACCCTAGAGCTCAATGCCTAAATAGTAGTATTATATCATAATAGTTGACTGACCCCTTACCAATGGTTTCATACGTAGTAGACCATGCAATCCTCAGATAGTTGGAGATATATATTCATTTGAAAGACTTCTTGCTGCCTAAATATACATATCTCTTAATGCACAAGTATCCTCTGCAAAGGATGTGGCATCAAGCAACTAGAAACCACCTCTGCATCATTATCTATGTGGAACTACTTGGATAAATGTTGCTTGATGAACTAAACAGATGAAACAGTAACAAAAACAGAACAATGCCCTTACTCAAACCCCTTGGTCTCTTTTTGCAAATAGCTTCCCTCTGCTTGTCCAATGTTTCACAGTATCTTACAGCACTGTCTGACTATTATATAAGTTCCCTATGCAGCATACCTTTTGTATCCCAGACTGCAGCTGCCATCAATTGCATCACTGACTGCTGAACTTTGGATTTGTGGCTGCTGATTCATCCAACTATCATCACCCATAATCATGTGCCTCAAAGTCCCTATCTGCTTCCCTACATCATTCTGAAATATTGAAAAGAAATGTCTATTCACTATTCTTCAGTCTATTTCTTTAGGTCCCAACAAGATGCTGCTCTTTGATATCCCAACTTTTTGTAGATGATTTTATGGATCACCAACTTTGAGAAATCATGTTCTACAGCCATATATCACCAACATTGTGCCATCAGTCATCTTGAATCGGTTTTAATGTATGCAATCTTGTCTTTTGTTGTTTATCTATGTGATCACCTGACATTAAAGCTAATTCTATTGATTTGTATACTCTTCTGTGAACACAAGACCCAGTACCTGCTTACTAAACATTACATGTTTACCATATACAGCAAAAGATTTATGATGAATTTCTGTTGGAGTTTTATTGACACACTCAAATCTTATTCCATCTCCCATCACTGTTTGATGGTGATAGTCATCTTTGATATGATGTCACATATATGTGTACTCATTATTAAGGCTGTTCTCTCGGTTACAACAAGTATTGCACCCCCCCTGTTGAGTTTTGTAAACCAGTTTTTACAATGTTTCAATTGCAGTCCATTTTATACCTCCCTGTATCTTATTTTTTTTAACATTTCTCATACCTGTATAATATATACTGTATGGTCATTCAATCTTGTCCCATGAGTTGTAAGATTGTAAAATTTCATAACCTATAGATAAGCAAAGCTGACTATATCCACTTGATCTTTGAATTGAGTTAACATATAAGACATTCACTATAAAAATGTATTTTCACTTTATATAAAAAAAATAAGTTGTTTTTCAAAATTGGTTAATTTTCATTGAATCCTATGTTTTTCTCATGGTTACGTTATTTCTGAAAGTCTAAATTTGTTTACATTTGTCTGTTGGCAGACCTTGGTTATGGCATAATTAGTTATTTGGATGACAAGAATTGACATTAAAAATAATTTTAAGCTTGTACAAAAAGACTTTTTTTTTTTTTTTTTTTTTTAACAAATTTAATTTTTTTTTTTTTTTTTTTTTTTTTTAAAGTAACTCCTAATTTAAAGATATTTAAATTTATTGTAATATTTAAAAAAAAATTTTCTTTTTTTAAAGGTCTGATCATTGCTACAATTTGTCATGTTTTTGGTTGCTGTCAGTTTGGGATAAGCAACATATAAATTATGCAGACATATTTTGGGGTTGTGTGTGTGTGTATATATATATATATATAAACAATTATAGCAAAAACTGTTTTGTGTGTGACAAAACAACCTGCAGAGTTTATATATAAATATAATCAATTTGTTATGGCTAGTGTAATCAAATGATACCTCTTATGAGAAAACTTGTGATCTAGTAAGTACATGTCAGAAACTAAGTATGTGGGATGCATAAAGTGACCAGCGAACATTCACATTTGTTTTTCTTTACTTTATTCATCTGAAATAAAATGAACACTCAAATATGACAAGTGAATTTTTGTATTTCATCTATGGTCACTAACAAGAAATAGCTGGTCATTTTGTAACCATCAATCCAATAAATTACTGCATTTAATTAAAGGCATTTTTTATACAATCCTGGTTGTGGAACACTCTTCCAGCTTCTTGCATTTCAGTCAACTTTGATCTTCAAAAATTTAAATGCAATGTCAATTGTCCTTTTTTTTTTTTTTTTTTTTTTTTTTTTTGGTCACCTTGAATCCTGTTCTTTTATTCTACTTTTTCTTTAGTATTGTTTCTCAAATTCTTGGTGAAATGATTTAAAAAGAAAAATTCTAATGAATTGTTTTAAAAAAAAAAAAAAATAAATAAAAACTTTTTTTTTTTTTTAAATTTATTTATTTACAGGCCCAGCACAATGCTCACTCTCCCTACCAATCTGTCCAGTATCCCATGGATACAGATACTGGATCTTCCAGTCTGGAACACTCTGCCCTTTATCCAAGCTTAGGTGAATATATGGGATTGAAACTTACACCTGATCTGGTTCAGGACATGGTACCAGTAGATAATCAAGTAAGTTTATTTTTCATCATTTTTTACATAGTTTCATATTGTGGTAACTGTAATTTTGTATTTAAATATTTTGAGACAACCTTTATCTTGATTAAATATTTTATGAAGATATGTTAGAATCATTTAGGCTCTTTAAAATTTCTTACCATGTTGAATTTTACTCATAAATCTAACAAAAGCAGTTTCACAATTTCTCCAAGAAAACATCTTGGATTTTATTTTTATTTTATAGATAATAAGGCTTACCTTTAATTCTGTTAATTTTAAAGTTAATAAAGTTTTTCGAAAAGCATTTTGTATATTCTTCGACTTAATCTCTTTGTACATTTATAGAAAAAGTACCTGCTCATGTTTCTGCACTATTACCAGTCATCTTGACTGTTTACTTGCATACTGAAAGGGAAGAGCATATAAACAATCCCTTTACACATCAGAGCAGAAGATGCAAAAATGGCTGCTATATGTTGTCAGTCATGACAGGTAGAATAGACTACTTTTCTAAATAATTCTCATGACTATATTCTTGATCATGGATGATTACATTCCATTACAGCAGGCAACAAAAGGATTGGCTTGTTTGTTCAACTTTGTTCAACTTTTGTTTTCTAATCAGTTATAATCATTGCTTTTTGTTAAAAAAAACAAACAAACCTGATGATTCAGGTGATGTTTGATTACAGGTTGTTAATTCAATTCAGTTATTCTTTTTTTGTTGGTAGATATTTTGGTAAGCATATATTTCTGTTTAATCTATAGAATTAAAGAAAATAATTTAAAAATGAATAGGCTTCTTAATTATTGTGCCAGCATTTACTTACTATTGTTTGGTGTTGCATGACCCATATAGATACTATCAAACAAACATTTGAAGTTGTTAAGCATTATGAATCTAAAACAGAAATTGCTTCACCCATTAATGGATTATCATTAATATAGGTATTTTAATTATTTTTTACTCTTTTTCAGAACATCAGGAGTTAACTGGTTTATAAAACTATTTTTGATTTGGGATTGAACCAAAAATATTTAGAGCTGATGTTGCATTTTAAAGCAAAAATAATTCATCCTGAACTCCTGACTAGCAGCACCAATTTTGCAAGATCAGTAGTAAAAAGCAGTTATGATTTGAATTATTTCTAAATGAGAAATATTAGGGTGGTTATAAATCAGAAAAAAGTTTGTTTACTTGAAAAGATTTTTAACGGTTTTATATTTATGGGACCACATTCTTGCTTTGAGGGTGATTCTGACAAATTGTAGATGGTTGCTCTGTGTTGCTCAGATTTGTCTTATAGCCTTAATGTTAGTATTTATAGCAAAAAAATAAAAGGAAAAACTTCCATGTTTTCTTTCAGATAATTTATCAAATAAAAATATGCTATGAAATGTTGAGTTGAAGAAATTGATCAGATAAGAGGTTAAACTAAATAAAATGCTATATTACTTAAGCTATCTATTTAAATGGTATCATACTTTTCATGTATGAACATTTTAAAAGAAAACATTAAATATCATCTGCTACTCTCAAAGAATGACACTGAATAAAGAACACTTAAACATTTTATTTTTATTTTTTTTATTATAGCAGTCTTAATGCTAGTTTCATCTAGTAACCTGTTACTCAGGAAAAAAATATAACCCAAGAATGATTGTGGCTGATACAACTTGAACCAGTAGTTAATTATCCAATGTACAAAACAAAGCAAGTGTGGTGTCTATCAGTTTCCTGTGTTGAAATTATGCCAAAACTTTTTATTTTTTCAGGTTGGTATTTGGCAAGGTAATAGTGGTCAAATGCAAGTAGCCCCTGTCACTGGCTCAAACAAAGGTTTAATGAGAGCAGAAATAAAACAAGGTATCAGAGAAGTTATTCTCTGCAAAGATGAGCACGGCAAAATTGGTCTTCGACTCAGGCATGTAAATAATGTAAGTATTTCAATCTATTAAGTTGATGACAGTTATTATTAAGGTATACCACTACTTTATTTTATTTTATTACCACTTTTCAGGTAATTTATACATTACATTATTTAAAAAAAAAATCTGGTTTTAATTTGATCATTTTTTTCAAGAAATTTTTCAATATATTAAATTTTAAACTGTTGATCAGATAACAAACACTAAACAGAAAAATCAATGTTGTCATGTAGTAAATTCATTAATCAGCTTCTGCATCCAAAAACAAAGAACTCTTATCTATTCAAAGATGATGGCTCAAATTTTTTCTGGATTCAACAATTTATAGGGAAATCTATTAAACAAAAACAATTTTCTTCCCCAATAGATTTCATTTAGGTTTATATGTTGATGGCTGTCTGGAAAGCAACCATGATTTTTTTGATTAAATCCAATTTTCATTGGCATTGACTATCTTGTCCAAAAATGCTTCTTTTTTTTTTTTTTTTACATTGAGCAAGAAGAAAAGTATTTCAATATTGAGTGATGTTTCTTTCCATAAGAGTTTTTGCAACCCATTTTCCTTGCTTCTGAATTTTTCCTCACACTAAAGTTGACTGGTTGCATAAACAAAAAAAATTGAGAAAACTTAAAACAAAATGAATGAGACAACCCCTGAAAATTTTATATCAACCTAAATTGTCATCTAAAATGCTTATTTAATTTCTTTTTTTTTTTTTTTCTTGACTTTATAAACAGTTATCCACTCTGACCAAAAGAGTGTTTGTATTCATGATTGGTGAAAGATCTCTGGTTTAATATGATTAGTTCGATATGGTCAAATTGGCAGCTGATATCAAAAATGACCTAAAACTTGTTGTTATGGAGCAGGGACAAGGCTTGTTAATGTTAACACCTAAACAAAACTACTTTTTATTAATCATTGGAGAGACCCCTTTCTGACTTTCTTCAGCATGGCTGATGATAACCTTCAGGAGAGTGACTCAGTCTTTTCAGGTTAATGTTCTCTGACATGAAGTGGAAAGATTATAATAAAACAATTGCTAGTTCTTCTGCTAGAAAAGTTGGTTCACTGTGTCTTGTTAGACAATTTTTCTCACCAGAATCCATCTTGCATATTTATAAATCTACCATTCATCTATCTTCAAATATCTGCCACATCTGGTCTGGTGCTCCTGTTATATATTTAGTTTCTTGATAAATTCCAAACAAAAATCTTAAATGTTATCCTGGCTTCACTCACTTCCTCACTGCTGTAATGTAGCTTCCCTGTGCCTTTTCTGAGAATACTTTCATGACAATTGTTCTGATGAATTTTCTGCTATGGTTCCTAGACTTGATAAATTTAAGTGCAATACCAGATTGGCAACAAGGTCTAATCATTTTACAGTTGAATTATGTAACCATAAGTTCTTTGTTAGGAGTTTTTCTCCTACTTCTAGCTTCTTACTTCTCATGCAACTTTGATCTTCAAAACTTTAAATGCATTGTTAATCTTTATCAACTGTCTTGATTTCTCTTTTATTGTTAATGTTTTCTTTTTCTTATTCTTTCAAACTCTGTAATCACTTTGTTTTAGTGGCTTTATTACCTTGCTTGGAGTTAAATAAAAATATATTGAAACACTACATGATGTCACTTTATTATGAAAGTCAGTTTTCACAATAAAATTGCTATTAACCAACTGATGTTGGTAAAAAATTTTAGGATATACTTGTATAATCAATATATTATATGACTATCTAAGTGCAATATAAATTTTCATTTAGGAATAAATCCAGAAATGTAGAAACTTAATGTTCTATGTCCCTGCATAAATTATTTTATTTTACATTAATTTGGACTCTTGGCATTTTACAATGATCATTAGTCTTTTGCTAATTGATTTTAACTTTTTTATTGACTTGACTTTTATCATCTTTGCTTGAATATTGTTTTTTCATTCTCGTATATATCTCATTTATTGATGAAAAACAAAGTTTCCATTGGATTAATGTCTGGAGAGGCTTTGGTATCATGGAAACCGTTTTTGGTAAATTGGGTAATAGTCTGCTTTGCAGAATGTGAACTGTTGTCTTGCACAAATACATTCATAAGGCTTAAAGGTTCTTGGTTGTGATATGTTCCACTCAAAAAATGTTTTATCCAAGAACTTATAATTCTCTGCTTTTATCTCTATATTATCCTGAACGTTAAATAGATCTGTACTTTTACTGACTTCAATAGTAACCTTTACTTGTTTTTATATTCAACTAGTATAGGTTGTAATGAAGATTAAAAAAAAAAAAAATTTGTTTTAAAAATGTCCTTAATTTTCATGTTCACAGTAAATTATATCAGGCTTAAATTTAATGATTCTGCTGAATGTATTCTTTTCTATATAAAGAATATAAATTTATCCCAACTGCTCACAATTAAAAGTAGTTTTAGTTTTCATCAAAAAAATGTTAATTTACAATTACCTTTCTTGTATTGTGACTAAATTTTCTCTTTATTTTTAAATTCTCCCTTGTATCTTCCAGTTTGGTTATGATAAGCAGAAAACAATAACACAAATGTTTAATGTTAAGCTTTTTAATAAAAAATTGACAGAAAAAAAATATAATTTTCTTTTGTTTATTAAGTGAAATTAGCTGTTAAAATTAGACACATTTTTAATTAAATTGAAGACCTTCAACCTCCATTTTTCATATTGATCTGTGAAGTATTTTATATATATATATATATATATATATATAATATAAACTGATTGCATTTTTAATTTACTTATTCTCCCTAGGGTGTGTTTGTGGCTTTAGTTCAATCCGGCTCTCCTGCAGCAATGGTTGGTCTTCGATTTGGAGACCAGATCCTTCAAATTGACAACCAGCCAGTTGCTGGTTGGGATAACGAAAAAGTGCATAAATATTTGAAGGAGGCTAATCCACAGAAAATTTCAATGGCTGTCAGGGACAGGTAAATAATATACTTTTGTTGCAGACTGATAATGAACTTTAAAAAACAAAATGGTTCAAAGTTGGTGAATGAGTGTTCTGTTTTGTTTTTCTCTCAACCAGTGAAAAAGATTTTATTTCTATATTCTAAATTTTTATAACTTGCAAAATTCAGAAACCATAACTAGTTCTTACTTATAGAAAACACAAATGCCACGTCAATGATAGCACAAAGCCTGTTTCCCCATATTATAAAATAGGTATTTTTGTCTGTGTTGGTTGGTAGGTAGGTAGGTGACACTTGGAACAACTTCTGTTAGTTCTCTCCTCATCCCTTACCAATTCCTTGCCCATCTACATCAATGTGTGACTGACAATATGAATGGGCAACATTGGAGCCACCCAACAAAAAAGTCCATTTCCTGCCAGGGACAGACAACTGACCTTCCGATCCCAAGCATAACTGTTAATATAGACCAGCACCCAGATACAGTACATTTCTGGTTTTGTTGTTACTTGATCTTTAAAAAAATCCACATCTACTTGTTTATTTCCCTGCTTCCCTTTGGTCAAAGAAAATTAGATTTCAAAAGGAACCACCAGCTGGCTATCAAACAGAAACAGTTGAAGTTTAGATAAAATTACATCTTCCTTTCCTAGTATCACAGCAAGAAACCTTTGATAATCCTATCCTAATTAATGTTAAATAATAAAGACAAAACTTCTAGGGAAAAATGGAAGCATAAATTTTTCTATATGCTGGAAATTAATGCCTTTGGTGCTCCAATGTACATAGGATGGTAGGAATCTTAAAATGGAGTTGGCATTCTACTGATCTTTGTTCAGTACTAGGTCACTTCACAGACAATTTAGTACTGAATGTGTATTGTCATTAACAGGCTACAACAAATTTTCTGAGAAAAACCCAAAATTGAATATTAATAATTGTTGGCACACTGATAATAGGAGTTATATTCTGTGGTTAATAACATAGTTGTCCTGTCATTAGTATGTCAATGAAAGTTGTTTTTATTTTAGTGTAGCCAATCAATAGTGAACATGGCATTAATGTCCCACCTTATAATTATCAAGTAATGTGTTAATGAAATATTCTGCTTAATATATACTGAACATGTCAACTGTCTTGAAAGGTGGAAAGTGTTATGTGCCATTGAGCTTATCTGAACTTATCAAGCCTATGTTCTGACAATTTTAATTTTATGTAAATTGTTTCTATTTTTGATTTTAATAGCATTTTTTGGTTACAATTGGTTTTTGCCTTAGTACAGTTACAAACATCAATTGTTTGTGTAGAAATATGTTGTCTAAGTGTTATCTTTAACTGAAATCATTTTTGTGTTACTCTAATTCATCAAAATGTATATAAAATACATCATTGTAAAAAATATCAGATCATTGTAAGAGTTTGTGCCTGATTTTCATTGACACTAGTGTTTATTTTGGTGCCGATTTCTTGATTGAAACCTTGCATTGTTCAGTTGAGAGTCATCCTTTGTTGAATGTTGACATTTTGTTCTCAAATGAATGCCTTAAAGAGGGAGGATGGAAAGTTGCACTTTCACCATCTTATGCTTAATGAATTTCATAAAGGAGTAAGTGTCAGTATTGCAGCAAAACATTCAGTAGGTTTATTTGGATTGTGTTCCAGCTCTTTAGATGGTCAAAATGTGGTTTGGCAGATTTTGTCAGGGTGATTTTTAACCTAAACAACCAACCATGCTCTGGGCGACCTTCCAATGTTGATGAAGAAGCTCTGCTTGCCATTGTGGAGAATAAAACCGATTTCAATGGAAGAGATTACTAAGAATTTGAAAATCAATATCTCAACTGCCTTTTGCCATTTGAAGAGACTTGGTTTCGTTTCCAAACTTGACACATGGTTTCCTTATCTGATGGAACAGAACAAGCTTGATTTTGTTTGCTGTTCTTGAACAGAATTGTCACAGGCGATGAAAAAGGGAAATGAGTTGTTTATGATAACATCTGCTGGAAATAAGCCTGGGAATGTGTAGAATGGTGTTGCTGTCCATTTGGTGGTATTACAGTGAGATAATTCACTTTGATCTACTTTCAGCCATTGAAAGAATAACTGCAAAGAAGTATTGTGACCAATTCACCAATCTCAATGCAACTATTCAAGAAAACATGCTGGTTCTGGCAAACCAAACAAGTGTCATTTTCCACCACAACAATGCAAGACCACATTTCAAAACAAACCTTGCAGAAGCTTCGGGTTGAAATGGGAAACCCTCCATCACCAACTGTATTTATTTGCTATATAATATAGTAGGAGGAGGAGAAGGGCTCCTTAAATAGGTTAACTAATGATAAGGGAGCCCCATATCCGAGGCCTGTTTCGAATTCAGAGTTTTTACTTCTAGACTGATTACCACCCAAGGCTAAAGAACTGTCCTACTATTTACCCATAGCTGGTGGGAGAAGAGGATTTATATCTTTCCCAAGGGTATTAGCACATAAGTGAATGTAATGGATCCAACTGGAGTTCAATCTCGGCTCTCCGGTTCCTCAATCCAAACCACTATCCAATACTTGACTGTACCTCCCTTTCTGACTTTGCTCCTTTGGATTTTCATTTGTTCCAGTCTCTTCAGAACAATTTAAATGACAAAATAATTGACTCTGTACAGTCAATTGAAAAATACCTCACAACTTTCTTCCAACAAAAACAGTTTCTATGAAAATAGCATGAACAAGCTTGTAAAACAATGGGAGACTGTACAGTATTTACATTGTCCTCATCTTTGTCGCCATATTTGTCACAACGTTTCGGCCGTTGTACGCTCCGGCCTTCTTCAGGTGGTTGGAATTTCGAACCGAACCCTTTATTTCGATCACTGGGGTAGACTGTTCTAGTTCCACAAGCCATGTTTGATGGATGTCAGTTATCAGTTATCTCCTGGTAATTTTCCCTCTGAAAGTTCTCCACTGCCTGAACCGGGTATTGAACTCACGCTCTTTGGGTCTGTCACTGGATCTAACCAACGCCTTTATCCACTGTACCAAATATGGCGACAAAGATGAGGACAATAGTCCGACTAATGTAAATACTGTACATAATACCTCATCTCAGAAATATAGACACTCTGAATGGGAGACTGTTTTTAAAAACAGTGGAAACTATGTACTTGACTAATGTTTTTAGTATGTAAAATTGTATTTTTAATTTTCTGATTGGGCACAAACTTTTGTAATGGTCTAACAAAAGTTTGACACTTTTTCATACTTTAATAAAGTCATAAATGCTTTCAAATTTAGATTTTTTTTTTTTCTTTTGTTTTCTGCCTCAAACTTTTGTCTCACAACAATAACTTCTAATTTCATTCAACTTTAACATGTATACAAATATAATTCAAATCTCTTGTTAATGCTGGTTTCTATATAAATATTGACTTAAGAAAGATAATTTCATTAATAACTGCTTCATTTAATAATTTCAAGACGTAAAAAAATTTCAATTCAAAACTTCTTTTTAGAAATGTATGTTAGTTAAATTTCTTTTTTTTTGTAGACCATTTGAGAGAACAGTGACCATGCAAAAAGACAGTCTTGGTTATGTGGGATTTGTTTACAAAGATGGGAAAATAAAATCTTTAGTAAAAGATTCTTCTGCTGCCAGGAATGGTCTTCTTACTGACCATCAGCTTATTGAAGTCAATGGACAGAATGTTGTGGGACTGAAGGTTTGTGTGTATATATATATATATATATATATATTTTTTTTTTTTAAATTTTTTTTTAGATAGTTATCCTCATTTCCCTCTATTTTCCTTTTAGTAAATATTTGTTCTTCTAATCTTGTCAAACAATTTTCTTTCTAACATTTGGCACTAAGCATCATTTATAAATATTACTTCCCCCTTTTACTGTATATGCCATCTCCTCAAAATATAGTGTTTTATATATTCAGTCAGTTATATACCATGCGTGATACATGACTCACGAGGCAAATATTTTCCCACAGTAGGATGCCATTTCTTTTTGCGACAGACCAGTTGCTCTCCAAGGCTATAGAACCCGGTCTGTCCTGTTATTTACCCATAGCTGGAGGGAGAAAAGGATTCATTCCTTTCCCAAGAGTATTAGCATGAAATTGAATGTAATGGATTCAACTGGATTTAGAACTCTGCTCTCCGACTTCTATATATTTGAGATTGCAGTAGCCTAGCTCTCAATTTTAGTCAGGATTGTTTTAGGTGTTGCCATAGAAGGATATGACTAGACAACCAAGAAATTCAAATTCACCTTGCATTGGTAGGACTAATATTTTGTTTGGCGAAAATAGTTACCTGCAGATGCTAATGGTTAAGTTGCCTTTTTTATTTTTTATTTTTTTGTGGTCTGTATCAGTTTAATTTTACAAGCAAAAAAAATTCAAGATATCTTTTTCAAAATTATGAAATTATGTTCACTAAAACTTTCTTGTTCATGCAGCTTGATCTCAGTACTGATTAACATTATGGTAAGGAGATATTAATTAAAACTACTAGGGACATGCTTGATGTTGCTATAATAGCCAAGAATCACATTACTCGATAAATGAGACCAGGTTGCTAATACACTTTTTTTTCTTTTTTCTTTTTTTTTTTTTCATGAATATCTATTTTTAATGATTTTAAAAGTAGTATTTCTTTATCACTTCCCAACTTTAATGGGAATAAAGAGAGGCAAATTTGAATTGCTTGTTGCTAAATGAACCTTACATGTATGCAAAATATGTTGTGTTTGTCTGTACAACATTTTCCTACATCACAAATTCTTCTTGTAATATCAAAATTTATAAGTATTCTATTTTGCATAAAATGTCTAATTATCAAAATATATATTCTGAACATAAACAAGAACATACAAAATTTATTTTATAAGTAAACTGCAAAATTACTTTTATTTTTTAAAATTTTTTTTAAATTTATTTTTTTTTTATAAACCTATGGAGTGGTATCTGTAAACTCTGTCTCCATGCCTCTACCATGTAAATAAGTAATGTCAAGTGGGTGATCACAGAATGTATTTATTTGGTTAAGCCTATACAGATTGAACTATACACAATTGTCTCTATTTTGAATATTGAGATAAAATATTGAGATCCCCCCCCCCAATATGGTTATTGAAGCTTTTCTGCTAAGCTGTTTCTTTGAATAGGCATAGACACGTTTGATTGTTTTGTTTCATTATTTGCTATTAATTGTAAATTTTAATATTGGAAGCTGAAAGCTGTTACAACTACCATTGTATTTATTAATTAAACTTAGGATTGGCAGCCTTGAAGCTTTTATCTTGGCTTGAATTATAACAATAATTCTAAGTTTCTGATTCATCTTGGATGTCTGAAATTTTATCTTTTTGTCATGTGTTTTGGATGCGTGGGAGGCATTACTGTTCTCAATAGGGCAAGTTTAAATCATCAGAATAAGTTAAAATTCCAGTTGAGGCTGTTGCACTAATGCCTTTGGGGGAAAGCATGAATCCATCTTGTCTATGCCTCAGCTATTGGTCAAACAATAGGGTAGCCTAGACCCTCAAGCAATTTTAGAAAAAGATAATTCCTATGTCAGTGGGGCATCAGAATACGCCGACTGCCCCCCTGCAGGGGGTAAAAGTCCCTCAATGGGGCCACCTGTTGGCCGTGGGTGGCGACCCGTAATGTCTGGGGACGGGATCCTGGTGGTTGAGCAGGTCGTGACCCAGGTGTAAAGCGGTCACAATCCTGCAACACACCACTTTGGCCCTTACCTGGGCTAGGCGGTCGGTCGGAGGGGCCCGATCCGGTCAATCGGCTGGTCATGTCAAGCTTCATTATATATAATCCACCCCAAACCTATAACTTACACTCCTCTTCCCAACCAAAACTAACACCTACACCTAAATATATGATGGAAGGCGGTGGCTGAGGGTCAATCGATTTGGGAGAAAAAAAGTATCTGACACACCTGCTTAACCTATACAGCCGTAAAACTTGGATAACGGAAACAAAGGAACACGCATGCTCAAGGACTCCTCCCAAAGAGAGTATACCTTTCACGCAGCCCTGGCAAGGCGAATGGGTTTCCCCCTTGTCATGTCCCAATCCTGGACTCCGGTGGGTAAGGAGTGTGGAAGATGAATCAAAATAAAAACGATCAATGGAAAAAAAGAAATCTTCCAAAAGACCACATGTGGATGACTCTGAAACAGAAAATGATAAAACTTTCCACGATTTATTGTTCTAGAAGCAATAAGCAACAAAGCACTAACTGAAATATCTCCATTTAAAATCCAAAAAGCTATATCAAATATAATCACACCAAAAAATGTAAAAAAAACTACAAAATGGAACATTACTAGTGGAAGTGAAAAAAAAAAGAAATATGCAGATATACTAAGACAAAAAATTACAAGAAATAGAAATAAAATCCTACACACACCAAACCCTAAATTTCTCAAAGGGTGTAGTAAAAAGCAAGGTGCTCTCCCTGTGCACTCTAGAGGAGATAAAAATAGAACTCAAAACTCAATGTGTTATAAACGTCAAAAGAATCACAAAGAAAAATGAAGCAGAGATACGAACTAATACCTATATTCTAACTCTCCCCAAATTCCGATAACAATTAAAATCGGATATGAAATTATAAGAGTGGAACAGTACATACCAAACCCTCTCCAATGTTACAGATGCCACAAATATGGGCATCATAGAGACTCCTGTCAAAACAAACAAACATGTGGAAAATGTAGTGAAAAAGAACCAAAACATAAAGAAGAGAACTGTCCAAATGAGAGCCTATGCTCAAACTGTTTGGGAAACCACTCTGCCCTCTCAAAACAATGTAGTATCTACAAACAGGAAAAAGAAATAATCATAATAAAACACAAAAAAAATATCTTTCTCAGAAGCACGAAAAGAAGTTAAAAATAACATAAAAGAAAACGCCTACACCTCCATGGTACAAAAAGCAAATAAAATAAACAATGAAGATAAAATAAGATTCAACTGAAATAACAAATTTATATAAGGAATTAAAAGCTTTCCTTGAAGAATTAAAAACTTTCTTAACCGAACTCAAATCAAATAAAAATAAAACTCAGTAACCCAAACCAAATGGAATTAACCCAGAAGAAGGCAAAAAATTCTGGAAAGAAAACATAGAACAAAACTCCAGTGAACCCTCTCCTTCCCAAACCAAGAAAACGAAAAATAAACAAAGACAAAAAAGAAACAACAGAACAAGAAAACATTCGATCAAGGTCTAACTCAAAATCAAGAACCAATATATCAAATGAAAATAAATTTGAACCTCTGGAATATATGGAAGTAGAAGAGAATGAAAATAAACAAATTCCAAAACAAAACCAAAAATCTGATCAAAGGACACCACAAGTAGTTGAAGATAAAAATTAAAAAAACTCAAGAGCTGGAAAAAAAACGGGAGAGGACAAGTGATATAAACCTAGAAGGTAACTCTACCCCCAAAAAATGAAAATATAATTATGGCGCATAAGATCATGCAATGGAACTATCGTGGAATAAAATCTAATTACAACGGCCTACTCATACTTATATCACTACTGTACCAGCTGTCATCTGCTTACAGGAAACTTATTCACAAGAAAATGCTAACTTAAAAATTTAAAATTATAAACAATACCAGTATAACCACAATACAGGACCCAGAGCTAATGGAGGAATGTCAATATTGATCAGAAATGACACCGCAAAGTAAAGTACATATTAAAACTAAATTACAAGCAATAGTGACACAAGATAAAACCATCACAATTCTTTCCATTTATATGCTCCTACAAGAACCAATAAATACAACAGAAATAAATAACTTAATGGAACAACTTCCTAAACCCAAGATCTTACTAGAAATTTCAATCTTACTAGAAATTTAAAAGAAACTTTTAAAAATACAGACACAGATGAAATATAGAACTTTCTCAAAGAAATCAAGATCCCCAACAAAATATAATACTTTCAAATAGTGTATGTGTATGTGTATATGTGTGTATAGACATACATATGCACGCATGGATGTAGATATGAAAATATGCAATCAGAAACAATCACAAGAAAAAGCAATCCAAAAGAAATACAGTAGATTATGAAACCCAACAGCCTCTCAAGCTTTTAGACAATATAACCATCTTATATACATAAATAAACAAGGCTTCGGCATAAAATGACCCAAACAGGAGTTGACATGCCGTTAAATCCAACAACCAACCAACCTAATTCATTACTATGGAAACTACAACAGAAAATCACTCCACTATCTTTGAAAAAAAAATCGTAACCATACAAATTTTACAAATATTAAAAGAAGGAAGCTGTGAAGAGGCATGATCACTTAAATTCTGAAGTAACAATACATATTTTTATTTTAAGAAAGAGCAAAATAAGCTGAAAGTTAAAGTAAAAACTTAAGTTTGCAATCTGCTTTATACACCTGCTGATATTTGAATGTCAAAGAAGCTTCATATAACCTGTAGATATGGAGAACATTTTTTTTCTTTTACAAACCTCTGACATGACAAAATGTAATAAGCAGTGAAGAATAACGAGGCAATTGTTGAAGATTAAGGAGTGCCATCAGCAATATGTAATCTTATAAATAAATTGTGTGTGTGCGTGCGCACGCACCCAAGTATAGGATTGCTGTATACGGAATAAATTCCAATAACCAACAATTACTATTCTTAAAAGAGTGCTCAATACAGAGTAGAGCAGATATAATTATTTATTTAAAAATTATAACATAAATGTTATAAAATCACTACAAAAATAGCCATTTTGTTTCAACACCTCCGGTGTCTTATCAAGTTATGATGTTATATATATATATATATATATATATATATATATATATATAATGAAATTATATTACAAACATTTACCTGTACCATGAAAAGATGACAGTAATATTCAATTTGCAGTGGTTTTATTTTCTGCCTGAGTAATAAGGATTTTTTAGTCATACATTTGTCTCCATTGTCACATGTAAGAAATAATTCTGTATTTTAAATCATTGAAAATATACAAAAAACATTAGCACAAGAAAGAAAAACAATGTATTAGCATTTTGCTAATTGTTTACATATTCAAGTTCTCCCTTTATTTACTAATCAGATGTTCACTAATTGGCATTCACCAATACATCCTATTATAACATCATTGGAATATTTCCTTATTTATAAGGGTAGATCAGGTTGCTTCTGTAATAAATATATGAAGTTACATTGTATTTTATATTATAGAATAGATTATATTGAATAGTAAGGATGCATCTAGATTTTTCACAAATTATGCTCATTGATATTATTCCTTGTTTACTTTTGTTTTTATATTCAAAACTTTACAAAATGTTAGTAAAATAGAAAAATACTGAGGCAGTTACAAAAGATGAAGTGACATGAAAAGTAAATAAAAATCACAAATAAGTGGTTTTTAAACAAATATATTTATGAAATTATCCATCATAGCTTCTATTAGTGACTACTATTTGTTTATTTTTTAAGCTTTTAAATCAAAACCTCATAAAAGTACCTGATTTAGCATCACCACGACTATATGAGGGAATTTAAAAAGATGTTTGAGTAGGAGAAACAACAGGAGCAGAGTGGGCGGTGTCTGGTAGAATTGTTCTTTGAACATTTTATTTGATGTCTTTTGTTCTGATTTTTTTTTTTTTTTTTTTTTCAAAATCTTTGCATCTTTAACACCTAGAAAATGATATGGTCTAATTGAGTCTTTTGTTTTCACTGAAATTTAAAAAAATTTTATTTAATTCAGGACAAAGAGATTGGTGCCGTGATTGATGCTGGTGGCCGAACTATAACTGTGACTGTGATGCCAAGTGTGATTTATGATCACATTGTTAAATGGTAATGATTTGGTTTTGTTCAATTGTTTATAGACGATCAAATTGTCTTTTAGTTTCTTAACCGACTCTCATTAATAAAATCTGTAAAGAAGATGATTTACATATAATTTGTGAGTTCTTTCATTCTGTATTATTTTTTTTATAAATATCTTTCTTTTTTTTTTTCTTTTCTTTTTTTAATAGAAGTTATCTTATTGGCCCTTAATAAGGTGTGTCAGTAAAGGGTTTTTGCAGCTACCTGAGAAAATATTATGCTCAAGTGCTCACACTCCTTCAAATTGAATCTTAGCAGCTTCAGCTGAAATTCAGTCTGTTTGTTTGCAGTTCAATTTCATGTGTTCGTAACATTACACTGCCAGATACATTAGTGTGTGTGTAATCTCTAACTTTAATTTCAGTAGGCAGTCATTTAAATAAATACTTAGTGAATTCACTGAAATGGAATTTGATTAATAGAAAAAGTATAAACCTACACCCAATCAGTTTTATCTTTTTACTTAAATTTACCACTTTATCTTTTTTAATGCAATTTTTAATTTCTTAACCTTTGTACTCAAGTGAGTTTTCAGATTTCCAGTTCTCTATTTTTCTCTCATGTCTCTTTTTTTTTTTTTTTTTTTTTTTTTTTTTCCAGTATGGGCAACAGTTTGATGAAAAAATTGATGGATCACTCAATCCCTGACCTGTAAATTGTTTTGATGACTGAATGGGAAGCTGAGAGCTGTGAAGACCACTTCATGTTGATATGCAAACTTGAAACACTTTATGCTTCAGCCACGTGCGTGTGTGTGTGCATGTTTGTGTGTGTGTCCTCGTGTATGGTGCTCATGTTTTAACACACCATTTTAAAAAAGAAAAAAAAAAACATACAGAAAACTCTAAACAACTACCAGCATAATGAATATAACCACTTTGAAATGTTATATTTTTTAGTAAAAAAAGAAAAGGAAATGAAAAAAAGCAAACAAAATGACTTCTTCAAAACCCCTCCTCCCACTTCAATTGCCCCTCCTACAACTATTTTCAACACTTTTTTTTTTTTTTACCTACTCAGCTACTTTTAAAAAAAAAAAAGAAAAAAAAAAGTAGGTTTGTCTGTTGCCTAGGATATATACTTTCTTTTCTTTTCTCCCTCCCTACCTGCCCTTCAAATTAAGGAACAAGAAAAATTTTGTTACGTGTTTTCGTACACTGTTAATTGGGAATTATAAGGAATACATTTTTTCTCTTTTAAGGTAATTTTTTTATTTTCATTTTTTAACTTTTCTTTTCTATAAATGAATAAAAAAAAAATCATTGTACATAATTTTCAGTTCAATTCCTATCCCCTGCCACAATTGTTATTAAAAATGGCAAGGTATTTATGATGTCTACAGACTTTTAACAAAGTTAAGGTCTCCAAACATGAAGTTAGCGTGGAGATTTTATTGAACTCTGTCCCCCCATTTCCTTCTTTTTTTATTATTTTTTTTTTTTATTCTATAAAACAATGTTCTGGATTCATTTATAAATGAATAGCATGCCTTTATTATTGCTATTTTAATTAGCAAAATTTAAGAGTTTGTAGACATCATGCATTTCCTATACAATCACTCTAAATTTCTCTTATCACATCTTTTAATCTCTCTCTCTCTCTCTATATATATATATATATATATATATATATATATATATATATATATATATATATAAAATTGTGTGTTAAAAAAACAAATATAACCTGCTTTTTTTATGTCACAATAATCTTAACATTTTGATGTTGATATTATGATTACTTTCATATTGAGTAAACATCAATAGCTTTGTTTTTATCCAGGTACAAGTCATATTCATTAACTATTCTCTCTCTCTCACTCTCACACACTCTCTCACACACATACATACACACACACACACACACTCTCTCTCTCTCTCTCTCTCTCTCTCTGCCTATATCTCCATATTTTTTGTACTGATTGTAAATTTTTCCCCTTTTCAATGCCCCCTTGAACATATCTTAATCTTACAATATAATCTGCAAGCTGAATGACAGCTTCATTTCATTTCTTTAAAATTCTGTTTTAATGATTATACTTAAGTTAACCAAAAAATGTTGCCTATCTATTAATATCATCTAATTTTGCGGATTAGCATCAGTGTTCCCTCTTTTGTAATCATGCATTAAAAAAAATATATATATATATATTATTTAGTACAAATCTGTCCCAATGATAAAAATATGTGCACTGAATTCTTAAATATTAATTGCTGCATTATTTTTTTCTTATTTTTCAAAAATTTAAGTTTTCTTTCTATATTTTTTTTCTTTTTTCCTTATGTGCAGTTTAATTTTCCATTGTGAGGGAACATCAGTTTGGATTGCTGGAAACTTGAATAAATGTTTACAAAAAAAATATAAAAATGATGCCAGACAAAGGATGTTTTTTGAATTCAGGGATTTAGACTCCTAACCATCTATTTATGGTACACTATTAATTTAATTTTGCACTTATCAACAAAGATGAGTATTATCAGAACTAAAGATTTTCATTGATTTACAAAAAGGAAAAGAAAATAAAGAAAAATGATTTGCATTTTTCGCAAGTGTTGCAAGTAGAAAACACTCAAGAATTTTCACTGGATTGTGTGCTTGCTTCGATCTGTGTAGTTTAAAATAATTTTTAAGTAACAACTTCTCCCATTTGCCATCTCTACACAGTACATGTAAAAGCTCTGAACAAATGAGAATTGTTTCTCCTCGTTAATGAATTTTGCAAGTGTTGACATCATATCACAGCAACCAAGAAAAACTGCAAAATGAAATATTTTTTTTTGGATTGCCATTTTTTGAGTTTATATATATAAAAGAAAATCCCTTAATGTGAAAAGCATTGTTTCTCCGAGTTGATGATATTCTGTACTGTTTAGTTTCTATTAGCTGGTTTTTAAACAGCCTCAACCTGGACAGTTTTCTTGTCACAATATATCTTGTATTGAGTCATGTCTTATTTTATTCCAATCTCTTCATTTTGCCAACTTATTGTATTCACTTATTGCTTGTTTCTCATTATGCTTTATATAAATTTATCATAAATTTGAAATGCTAAGAATTCAATGGAAAAGTTTTTTCTGTTTTCCGTTTTTCTTTGAAGGTTAAGATTTATCCAGCATGAGTTAGAAGATTGTATATTATTTTATGCCTTTTTTGTGTATCAGCCCTTCTCAGTATTTTTTACACCAACAATTACACTATTTAGCAAATGACTACATGAAGAACACAATATATTTACAACATGGTTTTGTTGAGAAAGACTGGTTTAAAATAAAAATTAAAAATTAAAAAGAGGAGAGAGAAGACTATTATGAAGGGTACTTTGACAATTACTAACATTGGTTGTCACTTCTTATCCTCTTCTTCATTAAGCTAACCACTCGACAGTAGTGGACTGAGGCCCAACTAATTAGCACGACTATGTACATTTTGGCTGTACAGTTTTCATCTTGTATCATGTTCATTAATGATTATAATAAAATGGTTCAAGACCATGTCGCCTTTATTTTTCTCTTTTTATATATGATATATATAATCACATATGCGACTGAACGAATGTTACCAGTTCTGATATACTGTCATGATTTTCTCTCTAACCAGTATTAGTAAATCCTCTCCCCCAGATTGCGATATTTTACTTGTTTTTAGTCAATTTTGTTGACTTCCCAAGAATTTATATTTTTTTTTTTTTTTTTTTTTTTTTTTTTTTTTTCATTTCAGATATTTTTTTCATAATAAAATAAACAACTTTTTTACTTATTTTCTTTTAATTCTAATTGTTGATTTCCCCACTTATCTCACTTGCATCCTCGCACTCAGTCAGTCACATAATACACACTCACTCAAATAATACTCACACTCTCATATGCACTCGCAGCATATTTGGTTGAGATATTATAAACAACTTTTCTTACAAGGTTCCTTCATTAACAAATGTACTCCGAATTGGTTCTAGGAACATTCATTGTAAATATTTTTACTGTAGGAAAACTCGCCTCAGAAATTTTCGCAGTAGGAAACTTTGCTGTATAGGATTTTTGCTGTAAGATAATATTGCCACTTTGTTTTTTTAAATATGCGAAGTACCTTGTTATCTAGTATATCTGGCTCACACTATTGTTGCTTTGATTTAAACATCTTAATAAGCGAAGTTATAATCATTCATCCTCGTCAATGAGGACCGCAAAACTTTCAACTTGACACCAGAATGTACATCACGCAATTTCATATTTCAATTTTAAACTTTCTGTTAACATTATATCAGTCTGCCAATAATTCTCACTCAAGCAATATATGTTATTTCAAACAAACTTACAACTTGAATATGCAACCAAATTAAAATATCTGATCAAAGAATGATGTTTGACCTTGTAAAAAAGACATCCATATATGTTTTATAACAAGGTACTTCGCATATTAAATTGAACATTACTCCAGAAGGGATGTTGAAGATAAGGAGAGAGAGAAAGAGAAAAAAAAATGTGGCAAAATTGTCTTATGGCAAAAATCCTATATGGCAAAGTTTCCTATAGCGAAAATTCCTGAGACGATTACACCCCCCACCCCGCGCTTCCATCACAAATGTTTACAGCAAATGTTCTGGATACACTCCAAACCCATTACCTACTAATAAGACTTTGTAGACTTATGAATTTCTGATTTGTATTTCTTTCATTTTATTTCTGTTGCTTCTTATTGCAGCTATCATACCATCACATAACTGTTAGCAGTAAGATTTAAGTCCCTGTTGAAGTTGATGTCTGGAAGTGGTTACTTTATGGATTAGGATTATTAGTTACAAATATACAAATCCAACCAGATATCTTCAATTCTTTTTCTTCCAAAAGCCTGATACACCACCATTTTTATTTCAAATAATTTACATTCCTTCATCATCCTTTTGCTATCTTCATCTAAAGCAGATTATGCACCAATATGAGAGTTCCCTGCAAAGAGTTTAACTTTGAGTAGCCATATTTTTTACTCTTTTAGTTGCATGTAACACACCTGACCAGAACTTTTTTTTTTGTGTCAGAAGGCTTTCTCCTTTTATAAGATGATACCCATCTGAAATTTATACACATACAATTTTTATTTTAAAGATTTTCCTTCTAGGCACACAGTCTTTACATCTTAATAACTCCATCTACCCAATGTTTCCACTGAAAAGCAGTAAGTTTGGAATTAGTTTTCCTTCTCTTAAGATAGTCTATACTCCCAGGCTGTCAAGTTTTTTTTCTACCTGATTTAAGCTGATAGCACCACTTTCCTGTTGAATTCTTTATCATTATTGACAATGCTTCATATACAAATTTCCAAATAATATCTAACACACACTGACATCTTGGTTAATGTTTATTAGGTTTTCTGAGAAAATGAGCTCTTTGCTATAATCAATGATCATTTTGACCAAGGCAGTTTTCCAAATCTTGTTCCAGACTAGTTCTTTCTGCTACTTAATAATAAAGATAACAATCTGAGAGTTACAATAAGTAATAAAAAATGAAATTTAATATGTCAAAAAAATTGTTAACTGACAATGCTTCATTTAATTTAAAATTTACACTTGTTTCTGTCTTATTCTGAAGTCAATGTTGAAAGTTACTAGATGATTTGCAATTATCCCCTAACCCTGAACTTTTCAAAATGCTGTTTTGAATTTCTTGATAGGTTTTGTAAATAAGTTGGAAAAATTTCATTGTGTTTCTTGTAGCTGGGAATTCAAAGGTTGAGTCAATATTGATCAGTTCATTTTTTTTTGTATTGTACAATACCACTGTTTTCAGTAAATTAATTCCTTAAAGAAATCACATTTATTTTTTTTTCTAGCAAAATACTTTCAGTCAAACAATCTTCAATCTTTGTCAATTGGACATTTGTTTTACAATGGTTAACATGCCATGTAATGTTGACTAATGATGTTTATTTTTCAATGAGTGCTTCATGTATGGGGGTCTTCTATAAAAGGGTTTTTTTTTTTTTTTTTATATTGCTATCTTGCATTGGTGTTGGACTGTCAGTAAGATTCTTCTGTTTTGGGCTTTTAGATACACCATTTTTACAAAGCAAGACCACATGTTTGAACTTTTTATTGTCAAGAATGAAGTTTGCTCTGAAATTGTTCCATTTGGTAGATTTATGTTCAAGGCAGGGGAAGTAACTCTCGTTTACGCGATAATTTTTATCGTGAAATGGAGCTGCAGTTTTCAGCAGACAATGATTTGCAATTACTTTATTGTACTATCATGAAATTGTTGTCGAGTAAATTCTTACTTGAATCATTTATATGGTTATTTTTGCACAAGACATTTTAGGGTGCATTTATACATGGTTATGAAATATCCGGAAAAGTATTTGTAATCAAGTCTTTCCTATCGGGTAGGTCCTTCATTATCAGTGGTTAGGCTTATGCAGATATCACACAAGGCTTTTTCCTTGGTCTTACCCTCTTTTTGCCTTCTATTAAAAATCTGCCTGAAAACAGTCTCAGATTGTTAGTAAATATGTATGCAGATGATACCACAGTTCATGGGTACACCTTAAAAAAATTTAGATAAGTGCATGGCAGTCAATGTGAGGGAGGGCTTGTATCTTTCAATACTTCAACAACCAAACTAATTACTTTCATCAACAAGCATTCTCATTGGTTCTGATCAATGGTTGCACTCTCAAACAGGTGTGTCATTTAGAACTCTAGTTCATCTTAGTGGAACTTGTATATATATATATATATATATATATATATATATATATATAATTATTTATTTGAATATTACAACATAAATATGTTATAAAATCACGACAAAAGTAGCCATTTTTTTCAACACTTCTTGTGTCTTGTCAAGTGATAATATAGAATATAGAATAAATGGTTTTAAAAGTTTCAAATTAATCAACGATCCTTAGCTAAGAGTAAACGCTGTTACATAAGCTAGAGTGGCCAATCAAAAAACAAGTATAGGATGATTCGAAAAATTTGACAACTAAGCAAGGTTATCTAGATATTAAAAGATTTATAAAATTTGAAATTAAAATTAAAAGTAAAAAATTAAAATTACCTATTTAGAAATCTAAATCAGATCTCTATTAAGTTTTAAATTGTAGAATTACCAAGGAGAAAAAATATAAAAATAAAAATAAAAGATATATGTATGCTATTTAATTTATATTTTCATTGAAATTAAGTTGAAAGTTGTATTCAGAATCCCAGACAGAGATGTATACATTTTTCGTTTCATTTCAACATGTTAGTCGCCTCTCACGTGAAATCATTCGAACAACGGCATGTTAAGCGCTCGGACGTATTTAGATATATACACACACATACAAAAAAGCAAACCACACATAGGCAAATGCACTATACTTACACATACACATCGATACACACAGGCACATACATCTACATTCAATATGATCTAGACGGTCAAATGTCGAAGCTATCCGTGGCTTAATATGTTATTAAACGAATTTAAACTTGAAAAATAGCTAAACCGGTCAAATATACATAGATAAAATTTAAACAAATAACTATATATAAATATATATATATATATGCACACACATACACATATATATACATATATACATTTTTGAAGACATATAGTTTTCGACACATTTACAGACAAAAGTAAATAACCACCTCCACATATAATTGAACACTCGCACATCCGCATATAAATTAATACATGCACCCGCATAGACACATATAAGGATAATAGGTACGCATATACAGACCTACGTACATAAACATACACATAGATAAGCACATATAAATATATTGACCCATACGTCGACGCAGAAAAGTAAATAAGGCAAGTGAAGAAATACATATAAAGATGCAACTATATACAAGCACACACATACATACATACACATCTAGATGTACATACATAAGCACGCATGCATATATGCATATAAACTAAATATATATATAGACATTTACAAATACAAGTGTATACATGAAAAATTAAACAAACGTAAATTAAAACGACATGAGTATAAAAATGCATATACACATCCGCTAGTACATATATATACACACATACATACGCAACTCCACATAGATATATACACATATATATCTACAGACATACATATACATACATACATACATACATACAAACATACATATTCACAATTATATATACATATACATATATATATATATATATATATATATATATATATATATATACATCTATAAACACATATACATACACACACATACACATATATGCACACACACATACATATACAAACACATATACATATATACATAAACATATAGACACATGCATAAAAAAGGAAAAAGAAATAAGCATACATAGACCAACTTATATTCTAATAATATTCCAACAACATTATGATAAAATATATTAAAAGTAAATCATAATTTAAGAAAAGAACAACGGTCTGTAAGCAATTAAAGGTACTTTATAAACAAAAGTAGATTTTAGTTTGTATCTATGATACACTCGAAGACACTAAAGCCTACATACAAATACACATACAATGACACACCAACATATATATATATAAATATCTAATCCTATATAAATACCCATATCGACACATCCAGATAAACAATACACAAACAGTCGAGCGCAACCATATAAACACCCACACATACATATAAATATACACCTATATACATACACATATACATAAACATATACATATTTAAACATACATATATATACATATATATACATATATATGCATATATAAACCTATACATACACATAGAAACATACATACTACATATACATACATATACATACATATATGCATACTCACACATACATATACATACATATGCAATATGCATACACATATCTACACTCACAAGTACACATAAATATCCCCATATACCCATACATATACTCACACATTTAGTGGTAGACACTTACCAGAATTTACTCCCTTACTCATACACATAAACAGGTTAACCTATGATAGAAGCCAATATACACAACCATATACCTTCATAAAAAAAAAAATAAAAAAAAATAAAATAAAATAATAAAAAAAAAAAAAATTACATATATATACCCCTATATACACATATACATATCCTACAGTAGAAATAACTCTACATAACATACAAATATATACATCTAAATACAGACACGTATGATACTTAGTAAGTACCCAGTACACATTCATATCATATATATATATATATATATATATATATATATATATATATATAGTTTCTTTTTAATCAATTCACTCCAAGCAAGGTGATAATGCCACTAAGACATAAAGGGTTACTGGGAGTGAAAGAATAGGAAGAATTTAGGAGGAACTGTAAATCTAATCGTAAACAGAAAACAAGGGATAAACCTCTGCTACTGTTCAAAAGATGTTGAAAAAATGGATTATTGCTGCCATATCCGAGATGGAGCTGCCCAGCCTCAACGGAGTTCTAAAGTTTTTATGCAGCTTTGTGTGCAATGAATTATTTTTCAACCCAACAAACATTTTCCCACAGATGCAACATCACAAACCTATTGCTACTTCACTTTTCCTTGGAAAATGTTCTCACAAAATACATTCACTAGTTTCACCAGTCCAGACCTTTACTGATAGCACCAGCCATGCCATGTACATATTACCTTTGTATTCTATTGATGAGGAAGTTCCATTTGGACAGCTTCTTCCCAAGAGAAAATGCCTTCCTGATCCCTGCAATCTTAAACTCTTCAAGTCTAGGGTCAACCATTATCTATCCTACATATCCTCATAATCTACAATTCTTACATCTATGAAACAATCTCATTCAGTAATCTTTTACTTTGAGTGGCTCTTGGGCCTTGTATTAGATGAATAGTGTAGTTGGGTTGAGGAATCTGAGAACCGAGTTAAAATTCCAGTTCATTACATTCACTTACATGCTAATACCCTTCAGAAAGGTATGAATCCATCGCTTCTATCCCCCCCCCCCAGTTATGGGTAAATAGCGGGACAGACTGGGTTCTATAGCCTTGGATGCAACTCATCTAGAAGTGGGTGGGGTGAATTCAAAACCAGCCTGGAAAGAGTTTGGATCTGTCAGGCAGTTTTGCCTAGGAAAAACCACTGCTACTGCAGCTGTAGTCCATGTGATGACTCTACGACTCTAATGGGTTACAGATCTCATGAACATTTAACAATAAAACGATTTAACAAAAAAAAAAAAAAACTTGGCATAAAGCAGAAGCAATTCCATATAAAATACTTGTTTTATAATGTTTAAGTTTTATTTTTTTTAAATATAAAAGTATCTAGTATTTTAAAAGAAAAAATACTCCTAATTTACATAGCGCTATCATGTTCACAAGTTTGCACCTTGAGGTTTATGCACTTCTTTTGATTATATATACCGTATTTTCTGGCTTGGAAGATGCACCCTAATATTTGAAAGAAATTTTTAAGGGAAAAAAAAAAGTCCTTCTCATACAACAACACATTCCCCCTGCGTCCCTCACATACTGGCGCCACGTATTGTTTACATTATTCACTTGTTCGATTTTGTTTCTATGGCAATGACATTAATCAAGAACAGAAAGGCTCCTGCTGCTGCTAGTAAACAGACTGTATGTTTAAGCTTGTGGCTTGGCTCCAGGAAGGTTTATAGTCATGGAAATACTTGTAACAGTTAAGTACTGAGGTTACATCATATAAAAGGCTGAATTAGATAGATAGCTAACATTATAGTGTAATGACTCAAAATACAAATCCACGTCCCTATCAGTTAAGCCAATTAGATGACTGTCCAAGCTTACTTGAGCCAGGGCATTGCCTTACATTCATCTTAGAAGATGCACACATAATTTTTTTAAAAGCTGAAAGCTGGAAAATGATTTTTTTTTTTTTTTTTTAAGTTGACCATTCTTGTTTTGGAAGCAATCCAAATCGGTAGTGAACGAAGAGTTGTCTCCTCCTGATTTACTCACACACACACACACACAAACCTGATTAACCATGTCTTGAATGAGTGTAGGTGTACTGACTCCACTTAGCCCATTGAATGTTAGTGAGGCTATTTAACATACAGTTGGAGGTTTTGAATTCATTGTTATCCTTCTTCTAGACTGGTTGCCATGCCAGGCTATAGGGCCCAGTCTATTTTGCTATTTACCCATAGCTAGGTGGGAGAAGAGATAGCTTCATACCTTTGCCAAAGTATTTGCATGTAAGTGAATGTAAGGAACTTGACTAGAATTCAAACTTAGCTTTTGGATTCCTCAGTCTGAGTTGCTATCCTTTACTTCACTATCTTTATTGTGATAAGAGTTTAGTTTAAAACTGACATTCAATTAAAAACTAATAAAAGAAAAAAAACAAAAACACCATTTGTTATATTAAGTCTTTATTATGATCAGGTTAAATGATATCCTGGCAGAATCTCTCATAGAATTCTTTTTTCCTGTTCATCATGAAATGGGTTTGGGGATTTTTGTGAAGATGACTTTTCGAACTGCATATTTGATTATAAAATGTAACTGGGATTTAAAGTATTTTCAGGATTGACATCTATTGTGAGTACCTCACAAGTTTTTGTCAATCAAAAGAAAAGTTATTCTAAAAGCTAAAATAAAAAAAAATTGTCTTCTCTGCTTTCACTTGGACAAATTTTTTTAATGTGATTCTAAAATTCTTTTAAATAAGATTTTATTCAGACCCAATAAAATTTTCTCAAGTGTAGCCAGACTAACATGAAAAAAGACCTCAATTAGGGTGTGCCAGACATTTAAGAGAACAACTCTTAATTGATATACTGTTTACATCATCGGAGCAAATAGCTTTCTTCACTAGTTGAAACTGTCAATGTTTTAGATATTAAAGACAAAAATGTAAGCTGAATTAAGAGGTTTACAGTTTGCCAATTATGAATAATTTTATTGCATATTCATGTGTTTTGAGTTCTATAGTTTTTTTAATCATTTCACCAGTCAAGCTGATAAAGTCTCTAAGATACAAGTTACTGAGTTTCCATCACACTGAGGAAAAACAATAATAAAACAGGCTTCAAGAGACAGAAGACAAGGATTAACATTGGATTTAAATTTTTGTAGATTGTAGTTAATGAGAAAATAAGAGCACCATTTAGGATTTTGCTGAATCAGTTGAATAGATTTTAAGTCAGTTCTAAAATTATCAGGATGATGTGCCTGACCATATCATCAGTGATGTAAACCCGAGATCATTAGGGGTCTCAACATTATAACCATTCACCTAGTTGGTATCGATCAAATACCGGATGAGTTATCCAACACCACATCATTGACTATGATTTCAATATGGCTGACTCTGAGGCTTTCTTATATACACAGCCAAAAAATTCTCTAGTCAAATGTGTTTCTGTATTTTTGCCCCTCTATAAGAAAGGAAGAATCCAAGTTGCTGGTTTTCTTAATCTTATAAAGTAGGTTATTCCATATTTTGGCACCCAGAATGGATTCAAGGCTTGTGTGTGTGTGTCTCTCTCTCTCTCTCTCTCTCTCACTCACACATATTTAACCTGCTCTGTTTTCCAAGCCACCCAATAGATAAAAAATAAAAACAAATACATATAATATTCTAGGACACAATATTGAAATAGAAGTAAATATCTATAAACAATTTTTTATCAGAGGTTTGTATTGGCCACTTAGAGCCAGAGTCTTCAAATTATGTTCCCCAAGCCACATTTTATCTGAACTTGAAAATACTGAAATAAATAACTTGATTGTCTCATTTGCAGTTAAACAGGTTATTTTGTTCCAGGAATGCTTCCATCAATAGAAATAACACTGGATGTAGTGTGTTTGGCTTCAAAAGGAGACTACTTTGAAGGAGATTAAATGCTGGATTGATATGTGTTGTAGTTTTCTTTTTTATGGCACCAGTCCTGATACTTTTTTTTTTTTCTTAACTCCTTTTGAATTTCATTTTCATTTGTTTCTAAAATTTATTTTACCCCCCCCCCTGTTCTACTTTTTCTCATCACTTTACTAATTAAAACCCTTCATCCATTCTCTGGAATCTTGCAAAAAGTTTTCTTTATTCTATCTGTCCTTCACTTATTTGGTCAGGATAATTTCAATTTAAAACCTTGTTTTTGTCATATAGGAAAATCCAACATGGCGCATAAATGAAATATTCGTCAAAAAATCTTGTTCGTCAGTAACATTTTAAACACCTCATAGAATATAAGGTTCTTAAAGCAAACCTATGCCAAACTGTTTTCCTGAATCCTTAATGACTTGGCTGTCCGAAAATTACAACATCAAGATGAAATAATGGAAACTGAACGTGAAAAACACAATTATGCGCAACAAGTTTTTGATCAATCAGTAAATTTCTGGACCTTTTCGGGCAATGTTATAGGATCCAGACGGCTATTGTTTGAACATGGAATTATTCACTGGTAATTAATCTTCGACTTGGCTGTGGAAAATGTCACTCGGTGGTTAGCATTAAGAAATTATGCCCAATTTTCTGAAAAAAATCCCCTTTTTTTTTATGAAAAATATTTATTTTCACTTCAAAGTAATATCATTCAAACGTCATCCCTTTCTCCTTAATTTGGCATGAACATCATTGAATAAAAGAAATGGCTAAATGGCCTGGCAATGGGGAATACGAAAGATATGCTGCGAAAAAAACAAGTGTTGTCATCACCTGGGCCACGGGGTGTTAAAAACAAAACAAAACACATCAAGCCATTGTTCAAACATAGGTTATATCAAGCCCTACTAATGTTGACCCTTTTTTTTTTCACTCTTTGCTCTTATCTGGGAGTGGTGAGTTTTATTACAACTTGTTCTAAAAGTTTATTGCTGGCTGGCTGACCTTTGACCCAGAGATGTCAAAGTCATTTTGGTTTAATTTTCCTTATCACTGCTATTTTTTGAAAAAAAAACAAAAAAAACTTGGTTTCTGGTGGCCAGGAATTGCGGATAAATCTTTCGCCTTTTACTAAAGATCTCCGTGGCCGGGTGTCAATTTTTTTTAACTCCTGGCAGTCATATAATTGAAAACTACCAATGGACTTTGTCGCATTTTGACCCCTAGGAATGTTAATTTCCTTCAAAACTCTCAATTTTATGTCTGAAATAGTTTGATTATGATTTAGGCTTTCTGATTTTCAAAAAAAATCATTAATGGAGAAAATTTTTGTTTAGAACTAGAAAAAATGCAAAATTTTCACTATTTTTTCAAATTTTACCCCAAGAAAAAAATTTTGAGTCATTTACACCAGCCAATTTTACTTTTAAATGAAAGAATACATACTTTGCTTTCAGAAAATACCTAGTTTCATGGGGTTCAGATCAAAAGTTTCCTTGATATTTGTTTAAGTGGTGATAAAACAGTCATTTTTCAATATTTTACCTCTATAAAAGTATGAAAATCCATTTTTTCAGAGAAAATAAGCTGTGACAAAATGACTTTTGCCATTTTTGTGATGATTTTTACTTGGGACAGAAAATTTTTACCGTAACGAACCTGAATTGACTTTATTTAAGTTCAGTGGGGCTATAGGAAACCTCAAACAGCTGTGAGATAGATTCTCCTATCACCTGGTTTACACTCCTTCCTTGTTTTTGGACAGGAGTAGAGGTTTATCCCTTGGTTTCTGTTTAGAATCGGGTTTCTGGTTTGTTCTCCTAAAGTCTTATTCTCTTTCACTGAGTAGCCCCTTGCATCTTAGTGGCATTATTACCTTGCTTGAGGTGAAATGATAAAAAAAAATACTTTCCTAATCTTGTATATATAAGACGACACTGAACTTTTACATCAACTTCATAGGGAAGTAAATCTGTTATACAGGTTTCAAGGAGCTTGTCATTTATTCAATTGGATTGTTCAGTTGTATATTTTGACCTGCAATAAATGTATTTTAAAATTCAGAAATTTTAATTAAAAAATGGTTTTCTGACAGAGAAATCTTTTAAAATTTAGGCACTAAAAATGTAACAGTTGTTTTATTTGTAAATTGATAGAAAAAATGATCTGGTTCTATTCTAAGTTTTTAATGACATTTTTCCAATAAAGTATATTTTAATGCTATTTCTCTTCAGGGCATGAACGGTCATGACTCCACAGATTCCTTTTCTTTATTTGTGAATTGTCAAGAATTTTGGGGAAAGCTAGAGCAGTTTTTTGTTGCCTTCTCTATGGTTATGGAGGAACAGTGGATTGCACCTCAGATTGAGGAATCAGATAGCTGAGTTTGAATTCCAGTCGAGTTCGTTATATTCACTTACATGCTAATACCCTTGGGAAAGGAATGAATCCATCTCTTCTCCTCCCAGCTATGGGTAAAATAGCAGGACAGACGAGGTCCTATAGCAACCAGTCTAGGAGAAGGAAACTGAATTCAAACTGGATCACACTATCCTAAAAGTGTGTATCATGGACTCAGAGCCTACATCAAGGACAAGTTTCCCCTGTGGCAGAGACATAAAATAATGAGGACCCTGATTTCCTGTATATGTGCTTCCACATGGTACTTATTCATAGTACCACACTCATCTTTGCTCTCAAGACGAAGGGACAGTAATCTTCAATAAAATATCTGAGAAGATTAATAATATCCTTTCTTAATTTCCCTCAGCTAGCTTTCATATCTGCAGTGACTTCAATATCCACCATAAAGAATGGCTAGTCCACTCCAACAAAACTGATGATGAGGGCAGATATTGCAGAGACTTCCCTATCGTCTATGAACTAACTCATATAGAAGAACCTACTCAAGTTCCAGATGCAACAGGACATCAAGCAAACCTCCTTGATCTCTTTCTAACCTCCTACCCTGATAAATGCTGAGAAAAGATTTTACCCCCCACTAGGCATGTCAGACCATTCTCTAATCAGTGTCCAAATTGATGCCAAACCTTAGGCATCCCCCTGATGTATGGTTCCATGGAACAATTTTTTGCTATGCAAAAGTAGACTGGGACAGCTTTTGATCCTACATGATGGAAGCTCCCCTACCAACCTTTTTCAAGCATGCTGCCTCCAAAACTGCTGCCCTTGTCACTGATTGGATCCTTTCTGGAATGGAGAGTTTTATACCCCCCCCCCCCCGAAAAAAAAAACAAACAGTCAGCTATGGTTCACCTCTGAATGAGCTGCAGTCATAACTAAATGAAACCACTATTTCAATATCTGTCACAAGGAGCAATGTAGTTTGGCCTTTGCTGCATTCAGAACTGCTGCAATCGCTGCAAAAATGTTCTAGAAAATGCCAAGTGCAGTTATTCACAAGCAGCCCAGACAAAGTTGAAAAGAAACAAATTGGATCCCATGAATTCTGGAAGATTACCAACCATGATCAGAGATAAAGCAGCTTTGCCCACAATTATAAATGGCCCCAAGGTCATATCTTCCTCAATAGACAAGGTGAACCTCTTTGCCTCAATCTTTGCAACAAACTCAGCATTAGAAGACAAAGACCATCCATTCCCCAACTTGATAATGCTATTAAGATGCAAGGGGGTACTGGGAGTGAAAGAAAATGAAAATACTTTAGAAGGAACCGAAAATCCAATCCTAAACCAGGAACTTGGAATAAACTTCTACTCCTGTTCAAAAGACTGGGGAGGAGTATGAACTGGATGATAGGTGTCATATTCTCAGAGAAAGCTGCTGTAATAAAAAAAAAAAAACTCCAGTTTTGCAGTAATCTTGGCCTGTTAAGCTATCATGAAAGGACAGGAAGATTCAAATGTACACAGACCATCCTCTCATAGATTTGTTTCTTATTTGTGAAATGTATCTTACTATTCTATTATGGAAACCACAGCAGCACTATTTAGTGTAGTCAGTCTGTGGTACTATATGTTGGGTGTCTACAGGTTCAACTGATTGACCAATATTTACAATGGGAATCATTACATTAGCCAAAACTAAAGAGTTGAAATGAACTCCATTGAAAAACTAAAATAAAATCCATACATTTTTGTTGATTAGTCAGAGATTACCACTAGTAAAGAAGCAGAAATAAATTATTTTTATATAATTATTTGAAATTGTATTATTATTGAGGAAAATTAATTCTCAACTAGATTTCCAAATATTAAAAATTCATTGCATCTGTGGAAGGTGTGTCGAAGCAACACCACCTAGGTAGTTGGTGTTGGTCGAATATTATCAGGGGGAGACAACTCTAATTAGCTTAATAATCACTGCCATTTGCACTTCTCATGTTTACAAGAATTGTTTATACAGGTTTACCAACTCTAATTTAGTGAACAGTTATCTTGTTCTATTGCCAATTCAGATCTAATTAAAAAAACATTTTTAATTACTTTTCTGTATTAATTATTATAAACTGCTTTTTATTTATCCACAGCCTAGATTCCAGAATATCAAGTGCAAATTACAATATGAAAATACCTTTCATATCCCTATTTAGTTGAATAATATATATCTCTGTCTTATATAAGAATATATATCTTTGGCAATGATAAACTTATACAAATCATTACATTTTATCTGTATTTAATGTTTTGTTTGCTTTTCACTGAATGTGAAATGTATTTTATTATCTACCTTGAACTCATTTATAAGGTATTTTACAGATAGGATGAGCTCATTAGCTACTAGATTAAAGATGTTTTCTTAATCTAAGCACCAGTAATCTCACAACATCCTACATCCAGTATTCCAAAAGTTCTGGTTATATGGAGTTAGTGTTTATCTGAATTATATTGATAATGATTATGCTTTGTGTTTATCTCATTTGATTAATTATTGGCTCTATTTAAGCATAATTGAGTTGTGGAAAGTTGGGGTAAAAATATTGTCTTGTAAAAATATTCAGCTACTACTGTTGTGAAAGGCATACATCTATTTCTCCTCTCAACTGCTATGACATAAATAATAGGGTTGACTGGGCTCTTTTGCCTTGAGTGGCTGTCAGTCTCAGAGAAGGAGAATTTCAAACTATGGAGAAAGCAATAGGAAACCACTCCCCTATCTTCCCCAAGAAGCCATAGCAATTCACCGATAATAAAGAAACAGAATCTGTAGAGAGCCATGAGCATTTATGTGCTCAAGGGACATAGTATAAAAACAGTGCTTGAAAGCAAAAATAACATGTTTTACAGGGTGCGATGGATAAAGTGTCATCTAAATTACACAAAAATGAAAATAACAATGACATCTCATTTTAACAGATATATTTACCAAAATTACACAAAAATATCTTGAAATACTAAAGAATAAATTTATTCAAAAACATCGACATTGGTTTCAACCACGGCCTCCAGATGACTTCAGAATCTCCTGCAACTCATCTGGATGATCTCCTTGTTTAAGTTTTGTGAATGCTGCCATAATTGTTGCTTTCAATTAATCTTTGGTTTTACAAGGAGTTTTGTTGGTTTCTCTCTCAACTGCACCCACACATAATAATCAAGGTGGTGGCAAGTCTAGGTAGCCAGATGTAAAGGGTGATGTTGTCACAGAAATTGTCTGACAGCCATGATTGGGTTCTGCTTGTATGACATGGTGTAGAGTCCTGTTGCCAGGCATAGTGTCTTCCAGCTGTCACCCTCTTGACCCAGGGCAGCACTACCTCCTCAAGGCACTTGATGTAGGCCTCTGTGTTGAGTCTGAGGCCCTTTTGGAAGATGAATGAAAGTATAATGTCGCCATCAGTAGTCATCATCCCAAACGCCTTCATAATCACCATTAGACTCATCAAACTCTGAAATGTTTGTATTCTGGTGTGAATGTCAAGCATGCTGTTTCCAAATTTCTGGTGGTGTGAATTGTGTCATGGTGCTCTTTTTCTTGCAGACGATGCCCAACTGACCCTATTATACTGCACATACACAAAATTAAAAATATAAAATGGTAACAATTTACCCATTACATTGCACCCTGTACATTAGGAGATATTAAATTGATGTAAAAGTTTCCAGCTCTTTTTGGCAAAATCTTTTATTCATATAAATACATAACTGTTATTAAAGTATTTTCTCTGGCTTTCTATAACAAGTGCTACCATTTAGGTAAATTGTGAATTCCATCCTAAAAGAACAAAATTATTACTATAATGATTAACCTTCAGGAGAATGAATCATTGCACCTTCATGAACTAATGTTTTCTACTGACATGAAATGGGAAGATTATATTGAATCAATTGCTTGATCTGCTGCTAGGAAAGTTGGTTCACTAGGTCATGCTAGACAATTTTTCTCACCAGAATCTATCTTATAGATTTATAAGTCCACCATTTATGTATGTTTGAATATTACTGCCACATTTGGTTTGGTGCTTCTGCTATGTATTTAGAGATTCTTGATAAAATACAATGAAGAATTTGCAATGTTATTGGAACTGACCTGGCATATCAGCTTCAGTCATTTTCCCACTGTCATAACATAGCTTCCCTCTGCTTTTTCTATAAATACTTTCATGTTCTGTAATTTTTCTGAACTTTCCTCTATGGTACCTAGACTTTATGAATTTAAATGCAGCACTAGATTGGCAGTAGATCTCATCAATTCATAGTTGAAAATGGCTAGATGTAACTAAGTTCTATGCTAACAGTTTTTCTCTTGCACTTCGCACTTGTGTAACTCTTTCAGCTTCTTGATTCCCAGTCAACTTTGTTCTTCAAATATTTTAAATGCAATGTCGCTCATTATTTTTTGTCTTAATTCCTGTTCTTTTATTGTTCTCTCTCTCTTCTTAATAATGTTTTTTTTTCTCATATTCTCTCACACTCAGTAACTCCTTGCATCTTAATAGCTGTATTGCTTTGCTTGGGGTGAAATGAATAAAACAAAAACATTACCATAAATGATGCACAATCTTTGTTTTTGATTAAGATATACCTCCCTTGGGATGCATTAGTGGATTTGTGCCATTTTTTTTTTTTTCATTCAGTAATTTAGTCTAAGGAGGCGTGGTGGAGTAATTGATGGTAGCTTGGATTGAGGAATCGGAGAGCTGAGTTCAAATTCCAGTCGAATCCATTATATTCATTTACATGCTAATACACTTGGGAAAGGTATGAATCCTCTTCTTCTACCCCAGCTATGAGTAAATAGCAGGACAGACTGGGTTCTATAGCCTTGGATGGCAACTGGTCTACCGCTGAAAGAAATGGCAACCTACTGCGGGAAAAAATCTCTTTCATCATCCATTACATTCACTTACGTGCTAATACACTTGGGAAAGGCATGAATCCTCTTCTTCTACCCCAGCTATGAGTAAATAGCAGGACAGACTGGGTTCTATAGCCTTGGATGGCAACTGGTCTACCGCTGAAAGAAATGGCAACCTACTGCGGGAAAAAATCTCTTTCATCATCCATTACATTCACTTACGTGCTAATACACTTGGGAAAGGCATGAATCCTCTTCTTCTACCCCAGCTATGAGTAAATAGCAGGACAGACTGGGTTCTATAGCCTTGGATGGCAACTGGTCTACCGCTGAAAGAAATGGCAACCTACTGCGGGAAAAAATCTCTTTCATCATCCATTACATTCACTTACGTGCTAATACACTTGGGAAAGGCATGAATCCTCTTCTTCTACCCCAGCTATGGGTAAATAGCAGGACAGACTGGGTTCTATAGCCTTGGATGGCAACTGGTCTACCGCTGAAAGAAATGGCAACCTACTGCGGGAAAAAATCTCTTTCATCATCCATTACATTCACTTACGTGCTAATACACTTGGGAAAGGCATGAATCCTCTTCTTCTACCCCAGCTATGAGTAAATAGCAGGACAGACTGGGTTCTATAGCCTTGGATGGCAACTGGTCTACCGCTGAAAGAAATGGCAACCTACTGCGGGAAAAAATCTCTTTCATCATCCATTACATTCACTTACGTGCTAATACACTTGGGAAAGGCATGAATCCTCTTCTTCTACCCCAGCTATGGGTAAATAGCAGGACAGACTGGGTTCTATAGCCTTGGATGGCAACTGGTCTACCGCAGAAAGAAATGGCAACCTACTGTGGGAAAAAATCTCTTTCATCATCCATTACATTCACTTACGTGCTAATACACTTGGGAAAGGCATGAATCCTCTTCTTCTACCCCAGCTATGGGTAAATAGCAGGACAGACTGGGTTCTATAGCCTTGGATGGCAACTGGTCTACCGCTGAAAGAAATGGCAACCTACTGCGGGAAAAAATCTCTTTCATCATCCATTACATTCACTTACGTGCTAATACACTTGGGAAAGGCATGAATCCTCTTCTTCTACCCCAGCTATGGGTAAATAGCAGGACAGACTGGGTTCTATAGCCTTGGATGGCAACTGGTCTACCGCAGAAAGAAATGGCAACCTACTGTGGGAAAAAATCTCTTTCATCATCCATTACATTCACTTACGTGCTAATACACTTGGGAAAGGCATGAATCCTCTTCTTCTACCCCAGCTATGGGTAAATAGCAGGACAGACTGGGTTCTATAGCCTTGGATGGCAACTGGTCTACCGCTGAAAGAAATGGCAACCTACTGCGGGAAAAAATCTCTTTCATCATCCATTACATTCACTTACGTGCTAATACACTTGGGAAAGGCATGAATCCTCTTCTTCTACCCCAGCTATGAGTAAATAGCAGGACAGACTGGGTTCTATAGCCTTGGATGGCAACTGGTCTACCGCTGAAAGAAATGGCAACCTACTGCGGGAAAAAATCTCTTTCATCATCCATTACATTCACTTACGTGCTAATACACTTGGGAAAGGCATGAATCCTCTTCTTCTACCCCAGCTATGGGTAAATAGCAGGACAGACTGGGTTCTATAGCCTTGGATGGCAACTGGTCTACCGCTGAAAGAAATGGCAACCTACTGCGGGAAAAAATCTCTTTCATCATCCATTACATTCACTTACGTGCTAATACACTTGGGAAAGGCATGAATCCTCTTCTTCTACCCCAGCTATGGGTAAATAGCAGGACAGACTGGGTTCTATAGCCTTGGATGGCAACTGGTCTACCGCTGAAAGAAATGGCAACCTACTGCGGGAAAAAATCTCTTTCATCATCCATTACATTCACTTACGTGCTAATACACTTGGGAAAGGCATGAATCCTCTTCTTCTACCCCAGCTATGGGTAAATAGCAGGACAGACTGGGTTCTATAGCCTTGGATGGCAACTGGTCTACCGCAGAAAGAAATGGCAACCTACTGTGGGAAAAAATCTCTTTCATCATCCATTACATTCACTTACGTGCTAATACACTTGGGAAAGGCATGAATCCTCTTCTTCTACCCCAGCTATGGGCAAATAGCAGGACAGACTGGGTTCTATAGCCTTGGATGGCAACTGGTCTACCGCTGAAAGAAATGGCAACCTACTGCGGGAAAAAATCTCTTTCATCATCCATTACATTCACTTACGTGCTAATACACTTGGGAAAGGCATGAATCCTCTTCTTCTACCCCAGCTATGGGTAAATAGCAGGACAGACTGGGTTCTATAGCCTTGGATGGCAACTGGTCTACCGCTGAAAGAAATGGCAACCTACTGCGGGAAAAAATCTCTTTCATCATCCATTACATTCACTTACGTGCTAATACACTTGGGAAAGGCATGAATCCTCTTCTTCTACCCCAGCTATGGGTAAATAGCAGGACAGACTGGGTTCTATAGCCTTGGATGGCAACTGGTCTACTGCAGAAAGAAATGGCAACCTACTGCGGGAAAAATATCTGCCTCATCAGTCATATATAGAAAGATACATTGACTTGGTACTGACTGATTGAATTTAGTCTAAAAATTTACTTTCTATGAAAATTGTGCAGATCTGCCTTAGTGCAATGATTTTCTAATATGACGACGACACATGTTGGTCAACTTTCTTACTTTAACAATCTTTTCTTTTCTAATGTATTATTCAAATGTTAGCTCAGGTTGATTAATTTAATGATAGGTCAACCCTTATTGATTATTATTAATGTCAAATTTTTATTACTTCAAACATTATTACAGTGGGCACTTCTAATTTGATAAAAAGTTCACAAAGTCCAAATCTCCATGTACACACATGCAGCCTCCTCACAAAAACCTCCCCTTCTAGGAAAAGTAAATTGCTTTTCTAACAGTTTGGTGGACCCTTATTAATTTTTCAATTTGTAGAGCATAGAAATGGATTAGCATATTTTTCTATGCAATCCATTCTACTCAGTAAAACTTGAACCATGATTGATTAGCAGAAACTAATTTACATCACCTTGCTGACTTCATTCAGTGGTAAAGCATTTTTCTTTCTTTTTCTCTTTTTTTTCTTTTTTTTTCAGCATGTGATATTAAAGCATTTTGGCCTTCAGGATATTTTCTTCTGTACAATGCCCTATTATTATTTATTAAACAGTATGGATTACATCTATTATCTATTCACATTTAAGAAATCTTAGTTAAGAAAATATATCCTCCAGCAAGGATCAAACCTGCATCCCCCTTTGTAGGGATAACTACCATTTTGATCCCTACCAGAGGACATATTTTCTTTACTAAGATTTCTCAAATGTGCAGGTTAATAGATGTAATACTATCTGTTTAATAAATACAAATAGTATCTATTTCAGATATGAAGTATCGCTTTGAATATACGCTCTTTAGCGCTAGAGGGCGTCGTCAGTGATGTTCTGAATTGGATCATTGGGCAGTTTCGGGTCTTTCAAACATCATACTGACCTCACCAAGTCGACCCCATCAGAGCTGATCGGACTCTGATACGCCCTCTAAAAATGCTTACAGACACTAACTCCTATAATATACCCCGTCATCACGCATTTGATTGGTAGTTGATCAATAGCCAATCACAATGGTGTGTGCTCTATTTAAGTTGTTTGCGGGGAATTTTTTTTTTTTTTTTAAGTGGACACCCTTTCATCGGATACTTAGAAGGTAATTATGTTTTCCGTTTTACCCACATCCCAGTAAGATACTTAGTACATCTAATATATTGCTTTTTACAAAAATAAAAGGGAATTCGACCTTAAAAGGACTTTAAAAACTTATTTACGAATAAAATAAATTACAACGAGTTAAACCGAGAGTACAAATAGATATAATTAATAAAATGTTTAAAACATATTGACAAGTTAAAAAAAAACCTTTAATCTATCGAAAATAAATTTTTAAATTTAGATTATAAAAAGAAAAAATTACGAAACGGGACGAGGGGTAATTTTAAGACACCCATTCATCGGATACTTAAAAGGTAAATATGTTTTCCGTTTTTATCCACTTCCCCTCAAGTTTCATTTTACATCTAATATATTACTATTTACAAAAAAAAAATAAAAATAAAAAATAAATTCGGCCATTAAAAGACTAAATTACTAGTTTTTACGTTTAAGATAAATAACTTACAGCGAGTTAAACCGATAGTACATATAAATATCATAATGAGAATCGTTTAAAATATATTGGCAAGTAAAAAAAAAACAGTGGTTATGCGATATAATTCTTCAACATATCCACTATAATAACGTTTGAAATAATAAAAATGTCAGGGTTAGGATTTTTATTATTTATTGTTTCATCCATTAATTACTTAATATCAAATATAAGCCTCATATTATTATTTCATCCATTAATTAGTTAATATCAAATATAAGCCTCATATTATTATTTCATCCATTAATTACTTAATATCAAATATAAGCCTCATATTATTATTTCATCCATTAATTACTTAATATCAAATATAAGCCTCATATTATTATTTCATCCATTAATTACTTAATATCAAATATAAGCCTCATATTATTATTTCATCCATTAATTACTTAATATCAAATATAAGCCTCATATTATTATTTCATCCATTAATTACTTAATATCAAATATAAGCCTCATATTATTATTTCATCCATTAATTACTTAATATCAAATATAAGCCTCATATTATTATTTCATCCATTAATTACTTAATATCAAATATAAGCCTCATATTATTATTTCATCCATTAATTACTTAATATCAAATATAAGCCTCATATTATTATTTCATCCATTAATTACTTAATATCAAATATAAGCCTCATATTATTATTTCATCCATTAATTACTTAATATCAAATATAAGCCTCATATTATTATTTCATCAATTAATTAGTTAATATCAAATATAACCCTCAGATTATTATTTCATCAATTAATTAGTTAATATCAAATATAAGCCTCATATTATTATTTCATCCATTAATTACTTAATATCAAATATAAGCCTCATATTATTATTTCATCAATGAATTAGTTAATATCAAATATAAGCCTCATATTATTATTTCATCAATTAATTAGTTAATATCAAATATAAGCCTCAGATTATTATTTCATCAATTAATTAGTTAATATCAAATATAAGCCTCATATTATTATTTCATCCATTAATTACTTAATATCAAATATAAGCCTCATATTATTATTTCATCAATTAATTTCTTAATATCAAATATAAGCATCATATTATTATTTCATCCATTAATTACTTAATATCAAATATAAGCCTCATATTATTATTTCATCCATTAATTACTTAATATCAAATATAAGCCTCATATTATTATTTCATCCATTAATTACTTAATATCAAATATAAGCCTCATATTATTATTTCATCAATTAATTTGTTAATATCAAATATAAGCCTCATATTATTATTTCATCCATTAATTACTTAATATCAAATATAAGCCTCATATTATTATTTCATCCATTAATTAGTTAATATCAAATATAAGCCTCAAATTATTATTTCATCAATTAATTAGTTAATATCAAATATAAGCCTCATATTATTATTTCATCCATTAATTACTTAATATCAAAAATAAGCTTCATATTATTATTTCATCAATTAATTAGTTAATATCAAATATAAGCCTCATATTATTATTTCATCCATTAATTACTTAATATCAAATATAAGCCTCATATTATTATTTCATCCATTAATTAGTTAATATCAAATATAAGCATCATATTATTATTTCATCCATTAATTACTTAATATCAAATATAAGCCTCATATTATTATTTCATCAGTTAATTACTTAATATCAAATATAAGCCTCATATTATTATTTCATCCATTAATTACTTAATATCAAATATAAGCCTCATATTATTATTTCATCAATTAATTACTTAATATCAAATATAAGCCTCATATTATTATTTCATCCATTAATTACTTAATATCAAATATAAGCCTCATATTATTATTTCATCCATTAATTAGTTAATATCAAATATAAGCCTCAGATTATTATTTCATCAATTAATTAGTTAATATCAAATATAAGCCTCATATTATTATTTCATCCATTAATTAGTTAATATCAAATATAAGCCTCATATTATTATTTCATCAATTAATTAGTTAATATCAAATATAAGCCTCATATTATTATTTCATCAATTAATTTGTTAATATCAAATATAAGCCTCATATTATTATTTCATCCATTAATTAGTTAATATCAAATATAAGCCTGAGATTATTATTTCATCAATTAATTAGTTAATATCAAATATAAGCCTCATATTATTATTTCATCCATTAATTACTTAATATCAAATATAAGTCTCATATTATTATTTCATCAATTAATTACTTAATATCAAATATAAGCCACATATTATTATTTCATCAATTAATTACTTAATATCAAATATAAGCCTCATATTATTATTTCATCCATTAATTACTTAATATCAAATATAAGCCTCATATTATTATTTCATCCATTAATTACTTAATATCAAATATAAGCCTCATATTATTATTTCATCCATTAATTACTTAATATCAAATATAAGCCTCATATTATTATTTCATCAATTAATTAGTTAATATCAAATATAAGCCTCATATTATTATTTCATCCATTAATTAGTTAATATCAAATATAAGCCTCAGATTATTATTTCATCAATTAATTAGTTAATATCAAATATAAGCCTCATATTATTATTTCATCAATTAATTAGTTAATATCAAATATAAGCCTTAATTATATTATTATTTCATCCATTAATTACTTAATATCAAATATAAGCCTCATATTATTATTTCATCAATTAATTACTTAATATCAAATATAAGCCTCATATTATTATTTCATCCATTAATTACTTAATATCAAATATAAGCCTCATATTATTATTTCATCCATTAATTACTTAATATGAAATATAAGCCTCATATTATTATTTCATCAATTAATTAGTTAATATCAAATATAAGCCTCATATTATTATTTCATCAATTAATTACTTAATATCAAATATAAGCCTCAGATTATTATTTCATCAATTAATTAGTTAATATCAAATATAAGCCTCATATTATTATTTCATCCATTAATTACTTAATATCAAATATAAGCTTCATATTATTATTTCATCAATTAATTAGTTAATATCAAATATAAGCCTCATATTATTATTTCATCCATTAATTACTTAATATCAAATATAAGCCTCATATTATTATTTCATCCATTAATTAGTTAATATCAAATATAAGCATCATATTATTATTTCATCCATTAATTAGTTAATATCAAATATAAGCCTCATATTATTATTTCATCCATTAATTACATAATATCAAATATAAGCCTCATATTATTATTTCATCAATTAATTACTTAATATCAAATATAAGCCTCATTATTATTTCATCCATTAATTACTTAATATCAAATATAAGCCTCATATTATTATTTCATCCATTAATTACTTAATATCAAATATAAGCCTCATATTATTATTTCATCCATTAATTACTTAATATGAAATATAAGCCTCATATTATTATTTCACCCATTAATTACTTAATATGAAATATAAGCCTCATATTATTATTTCATCAATTAATTAGTTAATATCAAATATAAGCCTCATATTATTTCATCAATTAATTACTTAATATCAAATATAAGCCTCATATTATTATTTCATCAATTAATTAGTTAATATCAAATATATGCTTCATATTATTATTTCATCCATTAATTACTTAATATCAAATATAAGCCTCATATTATTATTTCATCAATTAATTAGTTAATATCAAATATAAGCCTGAGATTATTATTTCATCAATTAATTAGTTAATATCAAATATAAGCCTCATATTATTATTTCATCCATTAATTACTTAATATCAAATATAAGTCTCATATTATTATTTCATCAATTAATTACTTAATATCAAATATAAGCCACATATTATTATTTCATCAATTAATTACTTAATATCAAATATAAGCCTCATATTATTATTTCATCCATTAATTACTTAATATCAAATATAAGCCTCATATTATTATTTCATCAATTAATTACTTAATATCAAATATAAGCCTCATATTATTATTTCATCCATTGATTACTTAATATCAAATATAAGCCTCATATTATTATTTCATCCATTAATTACTTAATATCAAATATAAGCCTCATATTATTATTTCATCCATTAATTACTTAATATCAAATATAAGCCTCATATTATTATTTCATCCATTAATTACTTAATATCAAATATAAGCCTCATATTATTATTTCATCAATTAATTAGTTAATATCAAATATAAGCCTCATATTATTATTTCATCCATTAATTAGTTAATATCAAATATAAGCCTCAGATTATTATTTCATCAATTAATTACTTAATATCAAATATAAGCCTCATATTATTATTTCATCAATTAATTAGTTAATATCAAATATAAGCCTTAATTATATTATTATTTCATCAATTAATTACTTAATATCAAATATAAGCCTCATATTATTATTTCATCCATTGATTACTTAATATCAAATATAAGCCACATATTATTATTTCATCCATTAATTACTTAATATCAAATATAAGCCTCATATTATTATTTCATCCATTAATTACTTAATATCAAATATAAGCCTCATATTATTATTTCATCCATTAATTACTTAATATCAAATATAAGCCTCATATTATTATTTCATCCATTAATTACTTAATATCAAATATAAGCCTCATATTATTATTTCATCAATTAATTACTTAATATCAAATATAAGCCTCATATTATTATTTCATCAATTAATTACTTAATATCAAATATAAGCCTCATATTATTATTTCATCCATTAATTACTTAATATCAAATATAAGCCTCATAGGACCAAAATCTTAATGAAAAAATCATTTCACCCCAAGCAAAGCGATGACAGGTTCATTTGATAGAACCAACTCAACCAATCCGCGGTGAATACTACAGCAGGTACAAGTAAGCAAGGCAATAATGCCACTAAGACACAAGGGGTTACTAGGAGTGAAAGAGAATGAAGTAAAGACAATGGTCTATAAAAGAACAGGACTAAGAAAAACAGAAGATGGTGATTGGCATTGCATTTAAAATTTTTAAGATTGTAGGTGGCAGGGAAGCCAAAAATCAGAAGAGAGTTCCACAGGTGAAAAGTGCAAGAAAAGAAACTATTAGAACATATGGTTGCATTTAGTGAGACTTTGTTGCCAATCTAGTAGCATGCTTAAATTCATGCTGTCGAGGCAACAAGTTACACTTGAGTCAAAAGGTAGACATTTGTCAAGTTTATACTCAGCTCTGCAATTATCCACATGGAAATCAGACCATTTTGGGAAGCAAAGGGGTCTTACCCCTCTCTATGGGATGCAGTTAACACATTCTAAGTGTTTTACTCTGCTGTAATTAGATCTCTTTCTGATTCACATTATATATCGGCCAGATGTGAGCACTAACAAAGCAAAACTCAAAATTAAAAAAGTCATTTTCTTCACAGAGGCTCCAAGCATCACATCTGGTTTATGAAATAAATTCCTGCAATAAAATACAATAGCCAATCATGAACATTCTCGCATGGAAATAAGATGACACTGAGGACCACCAGATTTGCTTAAAGGAAAGCCCTTCATAAACATCCGACATAGTTGTGGGCCGAAAGGCCATCTGCCAGCACACAGGTCCACTGTTGCTGTCACCACCATGGTCACTCCTCTTGTCACAACCATGACCTTGCCCAAGCTTCACTAATCTCTCCCAACTCTTCATACACAGAATGCAGCTGACAGGCCAGCTTTGATACTGTCAGGCTCCTCACACCACCACAGTAATTTCTAACACCTCAAATATCCAGCTCCAGGCCTCCCTCGTCATAATTACTGTGACCCCATTTCTTTGATACTACAATCAAACAGAGATATTCCATTTGATCAACCTTCACTATCCACTCCAGACCTCCCATGTTATCATCACCATGATACTGTCGCATTGATACCCCAGCCAGAATCTAACAAAGACATTCCACTCAGTCAATCTTCACTATCCACTCCAGGCCTCCCTCATCACCACCGCCATAACCTTGGCAACCAACCCAACTTACCAGGCAGTTTGGCTTCAACATCTCACCATCACATGACTGTCAACGTATCAAACACCTCACTGAATTCGATTTCAACCATGAAGAAGGGCGTATGCCAAACTTCACCAACAACACTACACTTGGCTTCACTAATCCAGTCCAGACTTATCCTCTGACACCAACCATGACCCAAGAAATTGGTCAACTCCTGGCCCTGCTGACAACACCCTTACACCTAATTGCTTTCCTTACTAATAGCAAATGAAGAACCACATATTAACAATGTGCACCAAAACTATGTATATATTCTGAAATTTGATGAATGTGCACTGTTCAAATTTTAATCCTTGTTTGTTCCTTTCCTTTGCCACCAAACACTGATCATAACATAATAATTATAATAGCATAATAATTATAACATAATAACATAATAATTATAACATAAAGCCCTCTGAAAAGGGAAAATTAATCAAATGAGCCAATTGTTTATTGTAACATCATTCATGAATAGCTTGCACATATTGCAGTATTTCATAATGAAGAATGCTTTTTCAATTTTAACAAACACGGAACAAATTTTTCCCCTTGTTAGAATGTAATGTTGAAAATTGTCCTGGATCTAGCCATTATTTTGTTCATTTGGAATTCTTGTAGTAAATAAGTTTTTCACCACTTGTGACTACTTTGTTGAAAGATATATTTTTTTTTACAATCAAGCAAGAAGTAAAAGAAAAGTGTTTAAACACTGACCAATATTCCTTTATATAAATTCAACTAGAAGCCATTTTCCTAGCTACTGAATTTTTTCTCATTGAATTTCTGGGATGAGGTGTTATCCTTATTTACACTATTTACATTTAGACTATTGTCCTCATCTTTATTGTTGTTATCACAAACTTTCAACTGTTGTGCCATCAGTTATAACTGAACAATATTAAAAATAAGAACAAGATGATATCCCTAGACATGGACAGTGGAACAAGAACAGTCTACCCCTGTAGATTAAATAAAGGGTTCAGTTTGAAATTCCCTGTAGATTACCCAGATATACACCTGATGAAGGCTGGAGGATACAATGACTTGCTGTGGGCCAATGTATGCATTGAGAGATAAACACGTTCATGTCCTGAAATGCCCACAACAAACATGGCAGACTCAGGATGTGAGTCCATGTAAATAAATGGAAATAAATGACAAGAACCAAGACACATGTACAAACAAATGATAATGTAAACTGTTTGGGTTTAAAGTATGTGAAGTGGGTGAATGTGCATACATATGTGTGTGCATATGTATGTATGTATTGTTCATGTCATTCCCAAAGGCAACATGTTCTCCATGAGAGGTTACATTATTTTTCTTTCTTTTTTTTTAAGCTTTTCACCCCAGGCAAGGCTGGAAGCCACTAGCATGCAAGGGGTTACAGAGGATTTGGAGCAAGAGCAGATAGGAGTGATAGAGGAGAGGATGTGGAGAAGGATAGTGGATAGATCAATGCAACTGAAGATGTCGATTGATGTTACATTTGAATAGTTGGAGATTATAGTTGTCAGGAAAACAGGAATAAGGAAGGGAGTTCCACAGGCGTGAGGTGCGAGATATGAAGCTATTGGAGTAGAAGAGATGTCTACATTTAACAGTTTCAACAGTGAAAGGGTGGGAATGGGATGCCAGCCTCGTAGGACACTTGAATTCATGGAGCCTGGGAACCAGCGATAGCAGCTCATCGGAGCAATTACCATGGAAGTATTTGTAAAGCATCTGTGAGAGAGAGACTGCAGACGAGAAGCCAGATCAGGGCCAATTACATTGCATACCCGTCTCTGGATCTTATCAAGAATCCCGAGGCAAACAGAAGGGGCTCCAGACCATATATGGCAGCAATACTCCATGCAAGGGCGGATGGTTGATTTGTAAATTTGGAGGATCGATTCCAGGGAGAAAAATTTCCTGGCCCGGCACAGGGAGCCAACTTTCCTTGCGATGGATGAAGCAATTGACTATGTTGACGAATAAGCAGAAAGGTAAGAAGATAGTGATAAAACATTATTGAAGAGTATTTATAGTCCTGAGAATTTCCCCTAGGAGCAGTTTCAAAAATTAGGAGGAGGTAACCTGACAGACTGAAACATTGTGATAACAATAACAAAGATGAGAACGATAGCTTGAATGTAAATAGTGTAAATAATACTGAATTTTTATTGACGCTTTTAAATGACATGCAATAATTGATTAATTGCATGACCAATAAGGAACTGAACAGATTTCAAAATCATTTCAAAAGACAGAGCTGAGAACTTTTGCCTCAACCCAATAATGAAGAATGGAAAAATTCATTTAACATGTATAATTAGAAAAATATAGTAGGAAAAATTAAATCATAAATTGGATGACCTAGTGTTCAGCAAGCAAATTTATTTCTTACTGAGTACTAAATGTGGTTTTATACTAAATTTTGATTCATTCAAACTGGAGTAAAGGATTTGGCAAGGCTTGAACTTTTACTATTGTTAGAAGCCTATAATTTTTATCCCAGTGATAAACACTTATAATCATCACTGTTTTAATACTTATGTTTTGCTAGGTTGTACTGTTTGTCAATTATTGAATTTTAGCTTATTATCTGGATTGACGTTTCATATTCATTGACATTTTGTTTTTGTTTTGCTAATGATCATCAATATAATGAAGGTAATATGTAAATAGGAAAACAGTTAAGAGAAAATTGCTTTGTCTATATAATCTCCCTATTTCTCTTCTCTAAGCTATTATAAAATGTATTTATGTAATAAAAATTAGTCTAACATGATTTCTTTAAAAAATAGTGTCAAAATGAAACCAGTCAGTTTATAAAAAAAGATGAATAAAAATTTATTAGTAAAATTTTCAAAAAAGAAGCACCAATTTGAAGAGGAAAATTAAGTTTGCAAAAAGTTGCAGTTTGATTGGATAGTTATCTTTTGAATTTTGAACCAATGGGGATAAAAAGTATTAACTCCTAGAGGAATTGATTCGGTCCAGTTGAAGCTAGTATTTAGTTAAAAAAGAGAAAAAAATTTGTGAAGCTCATAAAGGATCCAACTGTCTCAAGTGTTTAGATTGTTGCTACTACTGAAGAAGAAAAAGAAGAGTTCTTAAAAATTTGAATATCTATCACAAAAACTAAATATTTTGTTTAAAAGCCAGCAACACCAGAGATAGGTTCTCCTTTCTCACCATTTCAACTTGTGCACTAACAATATAATTCTCTTTTTTTTTTTGCTAAAAGAAAAGAAAAAAAATTAATTTCCATGAACTGTTGTTTTCTAAAAGAAAACAGAAAATTATACTGACAAGAACTGTTACTCTGCCTAGACAATTTGAAATGCACAAGGGAAATTTTGTGCAAGATCTATTTTATATTCTGTACAATTTAGTGTTGTAAAAATATTGTTTGCTATTTTAATGTTTGTTTCTTTTCAACTTTCTTTTTGAGTATGTCTTATTTTTTTTCTTATCACCTAAAAAGTGTATTTTTGAAAAAGATATTATTATTTGACCTCTGATCTAATATTGTTTTTTACTATACGTCTTCCTCTCTTACTTGAGAATTGTAGTTCAAACTTGCTAATATGAGAAAAAAGGACAAAAACAAGAACAAAAAAACACAATTGTATTGCTGTGTTTTATTTTATTTAAAGAGTCAGTTCAAGAAGGTTAAAATGGACATGTATAAAACATTCTGATTAATTTTCGCAACAATAACAAGCTTTTGTAAAATTTTAAAAACTTCAATTTTGGATGAAAAATACCTGGTGTCCCCAAATATAAACCCACTTTTGTTGTTAACAAGTACCATATTTATTTATTTTTAAATCTAATTTAATAATTTCATACATGTAATGTAAATATTATGATATAAATTAGAAATAAAAGATATCAATTTTGCCAAAATATTTTTACAACATTATATACATCATTAAGTCACTTGTGGAAAACTGAGTGGGTGAAAATTTGAACTTGTAAAAATATTCAACTTATCCACAAAGAAAAAGGAAAGGAAAAGAAAAAAGCAGGTTGTAATGGTATGCAAATTAACTAATTAACATATCCCGACTATATAATTACTCGGATTAGGAGGAGAGGGGATTAAGCATGAGCATTGAGTAGTAACACAAATGACTTCAGACTTCACAATACAGATAAAGAGTAAATTCAAAATTTTGATATTCTAGAAGTTGTTGAGGTGTTTTACAAAACTTGTTTGATTTTTGATTTTTTTAGGTCATTTTTTGTTTTTTTTTTGCTTCTGGGAAATAGACTAGACAGGGGATGATTTTTTACTGACTCCTCTTACAACTTTGACTGGGGCTGTTATATCTGACTACTATTTAGCTTATTATTCAGATTGACTACTTGATATGCTGTTGTTGGGGATGCGCTGAATGAACAAAGAGTTTTGCTTCAGTGTTAGAATATATCAGAAGGATTTTTCGTCAGGTTGCGCGATCTTTTCAAGCATCCACAACAATAAATAATTCACAATATAAAACAAGACAAAACATGTATGCAATTCAAGCAAACAAATGCATTTATATACAATTCAAATATTATTTACAAAATGCTATTGCAAGGTATTATATGTCTTATGTTTGTTAGTGAACGAAGATTTTGTTTGTTTTTTGGTGTCTTGGTGTATTTGTATTGCAGTCTATAAGAAATCGTAATTACTGTTTAAACAGCATTATTTATGTCCGTATTGTTTTGTAATGTTTAGAATTGAGTCATCAGAAGTAGTCTACCCTTAACCGTAGGTATGTAATATGTTCGATAATAGTATTTACTTAAATTGTAGTGAGTGTTAATAATTCACTTTAGATAAGTAAAGTCTTGTAAGTTTGAAGTTCTTTGTATTCACAGAGTAATCTTTGAGTCAAGTTTGTGGCTGAGTCAGTTGTGGTTTTTCGCGCGGGAAAATTATAATCGCAAGTTACATTGATTAGACTGGACTGACTGATTTGGTCAGTTGGAAATCTTCCTTATATAAGGTTTTAGATGTCAGAATCGGCTCAAGTAAGTTTTGGCACAATTTAACTTCCTCACGTGAAGTTTTTGAATGATCACATTGCGAGCCAATAGAATTCGCGGCTTAGCACAATAAGGTTTTTGATTGGTTAAGTTGATTCACGTAGGCGTGTAACATGGAATGTTCCTGTTGCTAGGGGTGATAAGGTAAATGGACGAGTCCACACTGTCTTTTTATTTATACCTGGTGCTTGTATGTGATAATAAACACAAAATGCATGCAAATATTTAACAGAAAAATGCTAGGCACCATTTTAAAGTGTGCTACATGAAGAGTATAGAATTTCTAATGACTATACATGCTATAAATCTGAAACTTTACAAATTAATAATCCAATATATGTTTTAAAGGCTGTATGATTTTTATCTTTCTTTATGAATTATAAGTTAATTAAATTTTATTTTAAATTAGTCTCCGCTCAGTAGGGATATTGTATCTTAATAATTTTCAATTAAAGAATTTTTTATTTGAAACTGATTCATCAATACAATATGTTCTAATATTTGCTATAATTTGAATCTTTGTTCATTTTATCAAATTTTAATTTATGTATATAGATTTTTAAAATTTTTCTTCACAAGCACTACATACTAAAATCCATAGCCTAATAATAAAAAAGCATTTATTTTACAGAATATTTTTCAACACACCCATGTAATTACTGAATGTGACACAAGACTGAGGTTTAAAGTGGCAATACTGTGGAAAAATTGCCCAAGCCCCCTCATCAAAGCATTCATTTTACAGAACAAATATACGTTTTTCATCATAATTTTCTTCCTTTTTCTTTATTTTACCAAACACTTCTTTTTTAAATCAAACATTATACAAGAAAAATTTCAGATCAAAACTAGATACCAGACTATGGACTTATTAACCTACTTTCCTGATGGTCAATCAAGTGTTGCCTGATTTCAAATTACCTTGGAATACTGAGGTGTATAGTGTTTTAAACCTACTGTTGGGTTGGTGAAAAAAGGTTGTCTTCCCCTACATAGAAGTAGAAAACCATGTGACAGTTATCAAGGTTCAGATACACAGAGACTGGTGTAGAGGACAAAGATCTGGGACCTGCTCCTAGGCTTAAGGACCAACTCCAAGTAAAGGGAATCACAGACCTGTTCTAATGAAATGGATACCTGTTATCGGTGTCAACAATGGACCCCTTTGGTAAGTCACACTACACATACTACTATATAGGGGATGACAATATCTGTTCTAGCTTTTCTAATAATAATAAATATTGTTATTGTTATAACTAGTGTCTCAACCTTTTCATTAACCTATACACTCCAACACTACTAATCTTTGTTTTTTAATGTGATGTACCTTCAGGACATAGATGATCATGGCTTTCCACAGATTTCTTCATTATCTGTGAATGTTATAACATCTTGGGAAAGATAATGGAGTGATTTGTTATTGCATTCTGTACAGTTTTAAATCTGGAGTTGTATTTATTCTACATGAGCTACCACACAAGACTATAGAGCCTAGTCTACCCTGTTATTTATCCTATAATAGGATGAAGGATTCATGACTTTTCCAAGGACATGAGCCACTTTTCCAAGGGCATGAATTCAACCACTGCACATATGAAAATAATCTTTTGAGGTAGTGAATGAGTTGAACACTCTCCTTCTTTCAGCAGTCAATACAAAGACTTTAGACATCTTCAAAAAGGAGATCAAAATATATTTTGCATATATTTTGGTAGATTAACAGTAGATATATTGTCATACTGTAGAGCAATTGGCCACAATTACATGTAATTGGCAGAAATGTCCACCAAACAGAATTGTCTTGTGACCTTTATGCCTTTGTCTTAACCAAAGGAGAATAATCACCTTTTACATTCCTACAAGGAAATTAAACACAGGATAAGTTGCACTAGAGGTACTTTTATCTAACACCATAAGATGCTACTAAACAAAGTATTAACCTGAACAAGTTCTTAGTTTTGTCCGATCTAAAATCTCATAAATGTTATTCATGGCATCCGTCTCATTCAAAAATATCCAAAACAATCATTTAACATGTATACAGCTCAGATCAATGATCAAAAATGACTCCAACTTAATCAATCCTGTAAGTATTAAAGAAAATGATCCTTCATCAGACTCTATAACAGCGTTTCTCAACCATGGTTTCCTGGAACCCTAAGGTTCTGCAAAAAGTCCACAAGGGTTCCACAAGAACAGGTAAGATAAGCTCAATTGAGAATGAAATCCGTATGTATTTATCTAAAGTTCGACCTTGAATTAAGCATTTGTGTAGCAAAAGACAGGCACAGGCTTCACATTAGAGAAGCATGTTTCACTTTATCAAATGGCTTTGAAAGTAACATTTTCTTAGCCCATTTATTGGTCTACAGGACATTTTGCCTTGATTTATCTTGTCTTTTCACCATTGCCAGTAAAAGATAAAAAATAAAAAAATTGATGCAGCAATTATCTGTTTTCGTTCTGCTTACATTTATATTATAGGTATATCATATTGGTTACTGATGTTTATTTTTTATGTTTGAGTTTATAATTTTTTTTTGTCTGAAAACTCACTAATGAAGCATTATAAATGAACAGTATGAATTTTATTTAGCAGTACCAAAAAATATTCCTTAAACCAGTTATTCAAAAATATATACTATGATGTTTACCACGTGAACTATGATGAAAATAAAATGTGAAAGATATGGTATATAATTTTGTTTTTGCACAGAGGTTCCTTGAGACGTAATTTATTTTAAGGGTTACGCAATGGTAAAAAGGTTGAGAAATGCTGCTCTATAGACTTATTCTACAAAATAATAAAGAAAGTGTTATATCAAATAATAAAAAAAACATGAACACTTCTAACAGCAACAATAAAAATGGGTAGCACATGTAACTAGAAAAGAAAAGGATAAAATCAAGATGTTAACATTTTACACTATTAAAATAAAAAGTTAGGAAGGAAACTCCCATCAATACTAGAAAGTGCAATAACATTTAGTTGACTTGAGAAGTTTAATTTCCTGAAAAACTGTTTTAAGAAAAAGAGTTTATAACTATCAATCAACGGTAATACTAACTGTGCAGTCAATGAATACCAAATTTTTCCTGTGTGGAGATGACTAATTTTAACATTAACATTACAACTGGAAATGATTTTACTATAAAAATGCATTGGAAATGATTTTTATTATAAAAATGCACTGGAAATGACTTTTGCTATAAAAATGCATTTGAAATGATTTTTACTATAAAAATACATTTGAAATGGTTTTTACTATAAAAATACATTTGAAATTGTTTTTACTATAAAAATACATTTGAAATGATTTTACTATAAAAATGCATTGGAGATGATTTTAATAAAAAAATGCATTAAAAATACTTTTACTATAAAATGGCACTGTAAATGATTTTGCTACAAAAATGCATTGCATTGAAGTCTAATTTTCTGAAAAACTGTTTTATAAAGCATCTTTTATAAATTCTAACCATCAGTAACTCTAACCGTTCAGTCTGGAATGTTCCCTGTATTCTATTATTACCCATACTGCTATAATGTTCATGCGAGATATTTGGTGAGATATTTACAATATGTCATTGTGGAAAAGCCTGAAATTTCAATCCATTTTTTTAGTTACTCTCCCTCACCTTCTCAACATCTAACCCCTGAAAGCATGCTTACATTCTGGTGTCTTTTCAAACCAATCAAATTTGTTTATTTAATTTTAACATTTTGTGCTTTTGTGACACAATACTGTCAGCCCGGTGTCAACTCCTATTTGCGGTGTGAAGCTGTGATACTTCTCCTACCAGTGTTTTGGGGTTGACTCTTAGTCGCTGCCACCAGTATGTGACCCAGTTGATTGCCAGTCATCGCTACCCGGTGGGATCCTTTGCTCAGGGTACCAAATGGGATGGTCAGTCGATTCTAATGTTTTCACACCAGATTCAACTGGTCCGACACCAGCTCCATCATTCTCAGCTGACTTCCAATAGCTGGTTACCGAAGTAACTACTTCGATCTCAAGTCTAACCTACCCATGTTGTGATTCGATCTTGGGTAGACGAGATCAATCAGGCATCAGGGCCATAGTGCAAGATGAGTCTAAACTGGAGGTGATGTCGCACAAGTATAAAAAAAAAGAAATAAATAAAAACTAAAAAGATTCGGTTATGTTAAAAGAGTATGTGTTTTTCTCAACCCATTCTTGGAGATTGACACTTTATACTTCTGGCAAGTTCTGGTTTTCTAAGTCAACTGGTTTAGTTTTTAGGTGCTGGCTTAGCTTCGTTTGTCAGTATAGCTTGCTGTTTTGTAGGAAGGCAAAGTCGAAGATAGGAAGTCGTGGAATCTCTCAGTCAGCTTCTGTGAGGCAACTCGAACTTATGGGAACTCACTGGAACTGAACTGAACTGTTACTCGAACTGACTGGTGAACCAAGAGCGCTCATTTATATGGACATTGACCAAAAACTGGTGGGGGGCTAGACACAGCCTGGGGTTCTTGGTAATTCCTGATTTCTGACAAAGGACCTTTTTGTTGTATGGCTAGGAAAATTGATTACTTCCCATTTTGGAAAATTAATTATTTTCCATTTTTGGAGGGATCCCTTCGTCTATGAGGAGAGGTTGCAGGATAGCTATCTTCCTAAACTCCCTCCTTCTCACATTGGTACCTCATACCAAATATTTTTGGTGGGTGTTAGTAATTTATCCGTCTTTTTAACCAATTTACCTTTGCCTATCACGATTGCTACCACTCGACCAATGGCATCTCGGTCGTGTGGGTGTTGCTAATCTTGCTTCATTAATTAACCTTTTGATATCCCTGTTTATTTCAGGATTTCTGAATTCCCAAAATTATCAACGTTGTCTATGAAATTCCCTTTTTTCAACTTACAAACAACATATGGCCCCCATGGCTTGGCCAACTTCTAAAATCTGGTGATTTTGAATGATATCTCAGGCACTCTTTGGCTATCTGGTGTTTTCTTTACAATTATCATAAATCAATTGTTAAAAGCTCGCCATATGGCTTTTTTGTGAAATTATTGTTTATGCCAATCTTTGGTTTCTTGGGAGAGTAAAAAAAAAATCTTTCCCTATTGAACACGTTTCTTGGAACATCTTCCCATGCCAAAAATTTCTTACAATTAACACATCGCTTTAACTTCTAAAATCCTGTGATTTTGAATAATTTCTTGTTCTCAGGTTTTCTTTAACCAGTACTTTTACGAACATCATTAATCAATTGTCAAAAGCTTGCATATGGCCTTTTTGTGAGTCCACTGTTTACGCAAATTCTCGAGTTCTTGAGAAAAGTAACTTTTTTTAAAGTAAAAATAAAATCTCAGAGTATCTTTCTTTTCTGTTCTCAGTATTTTCTTGTTTAATTTTTATGGTTAATTAATTAATCAGTAGTGTTACATTTTTAATCCCTTGATTAGGTTGCCTCATGCATTGCACCCTGTAACCTAATGCATCACACTCATGGTTTATACAGCAATAAAATTTAAGACAGTTTTTGAGACCTTCTTAATTGTTATTGCTATTATGGTTGTTAGGAGGTTATCAGTTATGGATGAGTTGTTTACCGTATGACAACATCCATTCCCATCATATATCAGTATATATGATTTGTATCTTATTGGTCTCATTGGCCTTATATAATGATTAAAAGCAAATGCACAGTGTGTTGAAAAATACAAAATAATTCTTTATATAACACAATATAATAATACATAAGGATAGGTTGAAAGTTGACAAGTTTCAAGAGTACAAGCAGAAAAGTTCTGGCGCATAAGAGAGAGACAGCATCTGGGTGAAAGTAAATATATATGTATATGTATGCATGTATTCAAATGTGGTAGCTGCCACTTGAAAATGCGGTGAAGGAAGATATGTTTGTTTTCAATGTAGCAAGGACATAAAAGTCCTGGCACATCAGAGAGAGAAAGAATCTAGGTGGAAGTATATATATGTATATATGCATGTATCCAAATGTGGTAGCTGCCATTTGAGAATGTGGTGAAGGAAGGTATGCTTGTTTTCAATGTAGCAGGGACTGTTTAGTCATCTAAGATTGTGAGCTAGTTGTGCAAATGTATTTCATCATTAGGTAATTTACAATGACTACAGCATCAGAGAATCGACAAAATTAATTTATTGACTATGATTTTAGCTGATTTTCCATCTGGTTATATACACATCTATAGATCCATTTAAAAAAGGGCACTCTGCTTCTCAATGGCTCATGGCGTATATTCTAGTTGTAATAAGCTTTCTGATTGGTTGGTCAAACTATCTATTTTTAGAAATGGTGACATTTTGGTTTCCTTGTTATTATTTGTTTATTCCTTTTCTTACATCCTGGTTATGAAAGCTTTCTCATTGGTTGCTCAAATTATGGCTTTGTTTGCCTGGTGATTTTTACTGTCTATCTATTTTTAGAGATGGTTAACTTGTGGTTTTCTTGTTATTACTTATTTTTATTTATTTATTTTTCAATCACTACACTATAAATGGGTATTTAAGAAAATCCACAATGGAGAAATTAATTTCTTTTAACAATGATAGATTTTTTAAAGAAGCTAGCTTGGGTGCTTCACTCAATAAACCTCTCTCTCTCTCTTTCTCTTCATATATATATATATATAGAGAGAGAGAGAGAGAGAGAGCAATGATGTTCATGTTTATCATTTATACCCTTTGAGAACTTCTCACTAAAGGCATCTCTTACATTTATCGTGTTGTGAATAGAGTGCTACAAAATTGAGATGGATGTTGGTCACCAATTTGTAGTGTGAGGAGTTACTATTTGTTACAGCTGATTAGGATGAATACTTTCAAAGTGAAATGAATTCAACATTTTCAAAAGAAATGAATTCAACAAATAGAGGATTTTTATGTATATATTTTTGATATCAAGAACAACATAATTCACAAAAGAAAAAAGATAGTTAAAAAAGGCAAAAAAACATTTATATATTTAACCATAGTGTGTGTGCATGTGCATGTGTATGTGTGTGTGATGTCTATGTGGTTTGTTTGAAATTAACTGGTTGGTTTGCCTGGGAAATGAAATCTTTCCCGCTGGAGACAGGTCCTGATGTTGTTACTACATCATGGAGCAAAAAAAAAAAGAGTGAGAGTGAGTCCTTCCTTTTATAGTCAGTCCTGAATAGAATGCTATCTAGCAGGCATCCTGGCAGACAGGGTGGGTAAACCCCTCCATCCTCTTTGATAATTTCTGTCAGTGATAAATTTTTCCTTGCACCTTCTGTTATTTTACAGTTTCAATGCAAACATTGCCAGATTTCATTTCAATATCAAAAAGTTTTCCTTTTAAGTTCATATATTTTTAAGTTGCACAATTTTTGTCAGGTTTTACATTATTTTATTTTTTTTTCTTTAAAATTAGAATTGTTCCCTTAGGATTTAATTCTATTTACTTATATACATTTATTCATTTTGAATTATATTTTTCCTGCCTGAATTTCTTGGATGAGTTATCATTATTTACATGCAGACTGTTGTCCTCATCTTTGTTGTTAATATCACATCATTGAATTATATCATCCTACTTATCGATTTGTGTAGAATTAAAAAAAAGAAACGTCTAATCATAAACTTTGAATGAAAAAAACGAATTAATTTATTTCCAAAAGTTATTTTTAAAGAAATCTTTAAAAATATATAATTTTGAAAATAATCATGTATATAAAAGGTTGTTATATTCTCTTAAATGTATTTTATTTACCATAAACTTCCATTTCCTTCAATTATTTTCAGTTCCATGTGTCAAATCAAGTTATTTTATTTGGGGCATAGTTTATTTCAGGTTAGCTCCAGAGGTCATTTGAGGTCACCAGAGGTCAAAAATAAAATGTCTCTGCTTCTAAACATTAGAAAAAAATACTATTTACATCAGTAGTGTTATGGATAAAACAATGATTTCTTACAGTAAAGTCATTTTTATACAAATTTTAGGCATTATGTTTTAATTTATATTGACTAAAAATTGTATCTTTCTAAAACCTTGAAAACTGCCTTTTTTGAAAATTGACAAATTCCCTGAGTAGAGAATGTCTTATGAATATCATATGATTAAACAATATATTAGCACTGTCGATAATCGGTTATTTTCATTAAGATAGCAAAATTATTGAAAATAATTGTCAGGAAAATTTTGTATGAGTAGCATAATGTTTATGGTATGGAAAGTGAAATCAGTATGATAAGTTCAAGTTTTGCCCTGGTATTTAATTTCATATTGATACCTTTTCTTTTTCTCCCAGTTATGGGTTAAACAGCAGCATAGCTCTCTAGCCTTGGCAGTTTAGGACAAGGACAACTCAGAATTCAAAAGCATTGAGAAGGCAACAAGAAACTATTTCACTAAGAAGGCTTAGCACTTCTTATATATTAAAAGAAAAAGAAACCATGGAGAGCCTTGATCACCAATGCATCCTAGCTATAACGATAAACTACATCCAGTAGCAAGGCCTTCGATTGAGAGGTTTTGAGGTGCATGGAACCACCTTTTAATTGCTGTTGTCCCCATGTCCACCCTGACACGGAGTGGTAATTATGGCAAATAGTTAACCTCAAAATTGGCGTCAAAACACTATGAAAGTGTAAAAATATATTTTTATAGTAAAAATATCAGCAATACATTTTTTAAAAATATTACTAGCAATAAATTTGACTCTCAACAAAAACCCTCTTTACAAAAATATGTCAATGAAACCTGATGTCCAAACTGATTTCTTACAAAGAATACATATATTATTCATATGAAACTATTCTAAAAATCTTGTTGGCATTAAATAACCCATTGAGGTTGATATGCCGTAAAACAAAATAAACTAAACCTTGATCACCTACATGCTGAAGTGATATGACATTTAAAAAGGTGAAGATTTTACATTTTGTGGTAGATTGGTAACATTTTTGAATTTTCAAATTTTGGAAAATCATTAGCTCAGCTGGCTGGATCTGACATTCTATAAATATGAAATGGAAAGAATTATCATTTTTATGGCTTCTGTTATTATTTGTTCTGAAAACAATATCTGGCAGATTCATGTGAGTCTGGGTAAAAAAAAAGTTGTTGTAGTGAGTCCTAATAAAAATAAAATAAAATATAAAAATAAAATATATAAAGAAAAATAAAAATAATTAAAAGATCAGGCATTTGCACTTTCCTTTATAACCCCCCTCTCTCTCTTTAAATTTCTCTTTCTACTTTTCTCAACTAATGAGAAGCCAACCCTCAAATAAAAATAGGAAGATGAAGAAAAAACTGAACTCAACCAAAAAACAGTGGAAGTTTGCACGAACAGTGCCTACTAATTTGTGACTGAAAACTAACAAAAATCAGGGAGACTCCACACATAACTTCCATTATAAAAAAAAATGAAAAAGAAAAGAACACCAGAAAATAAAATAATTTTGGCCAATCAAAAAAATTGACACAAAGAGACTTTTGATGTTAGCTGAAACCAAGGTTTGCACCAGAGTCTTGGAGCCTGGTCAAAAGGATATAAGCTCACACCTTTGAGCTTGACAGCGGAAGGGATGGCAAGAGTGACAAACAGGGACACTGCTACTAGAGAAACCTGCTACGCATGACACTTAAAGTAATAGTTAAGAGTTCATCTGCCAATGATATTTCTGCCCTGCTTAGGGCCGAGAAAAACACAGTAGATTGACACTGATATTTCTAATATTACTACTATCCCTAGCATGATCTGACTTCAAAACTACAACTATCAGACTTTCTCCAAGCTATAACCAATATCTGCCTTATAAACAAACATTTTTTGTGACACCAAATATCAAAGGACTAAAGCAAATAAATACAAAAATATTATTTATTTTATATCTCTGAGTCAGTTAATTTTATTCCAAAGTTTTCAGTAAAGATCTGGAGAATATGGTTGTTGTCTGACCTGAGAAATGTTATTCTTAACCAAAAACTGCTGCACAAGCTCTGATCACAGATGGAATCTCTGTGGTGTGATGAGATGACCACACTTTACACACCTTTTTCCAAGAACAGCTATAAACAAAGGAAGCAAGGAAGAACATTATAATTTCATGTGTATGCGTGACATCATACATCTTACAATAATGCATATATTTCTGGAGAGACTTAACAGTTTTTATGCAGTTTTCTATGTTCTATATGGTGATGACAGAATGTAGAAAAATATTAAATCCTTGGAGCAGAAATGTACAATGAGTGGAAAGAACTAGAGAGGTGAAAGAACAAATTAGCAAACTTCTAAAACTGGTATCTTGGTTCAATCCCAGTGTAACATTAGTCATAAGTACTTCTCCTCCAAATGCAGCATTGCCATCTACATCTACTCCTGCATCCAATCAACCAGTTCCAAACATACTATGCCATCCTGGGTATGACGATAAACTACATCTGCATCCTGGGTAAGACGATAAACTACGTCCAACAGCAAGGACTCTGATCAGGAGGTTTTGAGAAGCATGGAACCAACTCTTAATTGCTGGTGTTCCCAGGTCCACCATGACCCAGGGTGGTAGCACCTGTTAGGGTCCCAGCTATGGGCAAATAGTTAACACCCAAACTTGTGTAAAAATAGGTTTTAATACCAGAAATACATTGTTATAAAACGTTGGATTGTACTAAAAAATATGAGTAATTGAAAAATGGTTCATATATATGTATGTATACATACACACCTTTTTACCAAACTATCACTACAAATCTATTTAAAAAATTTTGTTGGCATTAAATAACCCACTGAAGTTGATATGCCATAAAACAAAACAACCAACCAAACAAACTATGACCTGTTTTTACTGCTGGTAACATTCCATAAGAAGAAATGTACAATTCATTTCAGATCTCAGGCTATCAAGTAATAAGAATACTAATACAGTAGATTATAATATCTGACATCATGTCAGAATCATGATTGAAACCTTTCAAATTCACATTGAGAGAATCTGAAAGGTCACAATCATGATTTTGAGAGAGATAGAGAGAGAAAACTTAGACAAATTATTTATTAAAAAATGTATTCAAATGTGAACTGCTGAATGGTGAGTGTATAAAATGCAAATGGCTGCTGTTTGTTTTAGTTTTTTTTACAGTAAGGTTCAACCTGTACAAGATTTGTGGGGGCCACTCAAGGTAGTGGGTTATATTAAGAGGTAGACTGGAACTGGTTAAGGTTGTAGTGATCAGGGAAACATTATCTTGGGAGTCTGTTCCACAGGGCAGTGGTTTGTGGGAAGAAGATGTTTGAGTGGAACTTACTTCTCGCAAATGGAATATGGAGGGAATGTGGGTGGTTTGCTACTATGTAAGTGGCATGGCAGGTCCTAGCCATGAAGGTTAGATTTGGTGGAACCAAGAAATGTAGTTTGTCTGAGTACCTTTCATGATAGTAGTGATAGAACTTTTGAACTCTATCAAGACTGGAAAGTGAGGACTGAGCAGCTCCTGCCTAAATATGATGAGTATACTCCATTTTGGGCCTGATATGGCTCTTGTAAAGATAGAGGATGCATGAGGAGTCAGGTACTTACTGGAGTGGTACAGGGAGCCAACCACTTTACCTGCATCTTTAGCGATGGTTCATATATACAAGTTCCACTCGAGGTCAGGTCTGAGTTTGAGGCCCAATATTCTCTGAAGGCACAGTACCTCCTTGAAGGGGACATCTATTCATCATAATTGGTGGTAGTTTGGGGTCAAATCAGCAGTGATGGAATGTAACTAATCTTAAAACAACGGTAAGAGTTTTTTGCTCAATGAAGGGATATATTGTTGCATACATTCAAAAGTAGATGAAGAGAGACAGTTTGAAATAGCTTTCTTGGATTGTTGAGAGAAAATTCTTTGAAGTGCTGGGAGCTGTTTAGATATAATTAGCGAGTAATTTTACACTGGCAAGAACTTCAACACTGGTTGTAATGAACAGAAACAAAACCTTTCACATGGTTCCAGACACTCTTCTATTGTTAATTTAATTTTTCTTCTCATTTTACATCAAAAAGAATTTGGCATAGGCTTGCTACTTTCTTTTCTTCTTGGCTGTCCAGCTAATTTCTGTAAAGAGCCAAGGTTTTCATTGGTTCAAAGACAATTTCACATAGGTTTGCAAATTCCTTTCCTTCTTCTCAGCTCACTAGTATTTTTATTGGTTGAAAGAAAATTTCACATAGGCTCACAAATTCTTTCCTTCTTCTTCCTCAGTCCTCTGAATTTGAATGAAGTGGATGAAGAGAGTTATTATTTTGCACTCATTACAAGTTAAATTATTTGCTTCAATTTTTTTTTTAAATTTCAAAGATTTTGAAATTTCTTATATGGTTACTGTAAGTAACATTTACAACAAAATAAACCTTTTATGTGACATGGGATCAAAAAAGAAAAACAGTCCATTGTATCTAATGAGACAGTTAAACTGCACAGCACACAGTCATGTTTATTAAAAAGATAAACCACATTTTATTTTTACCCTAGCAATGCTGGATAAGTGTTTATGATACAATTAACTGTTTTACCAATTGCACTAGAGGCATCATTAAAAATGACATATTTCTGTAGAATCATTGACTTTTATATAACTAAATGTTTATATAATCTGTAGTATCATCAAAAGGATTTATTTAATACAAAGAAATGCTGAAAATTCTTGACTTGACCAAAAAAAGATAAAAAATAGAAATTTTGAAGTTTGGTCATTCGGTCAGATTTAACACAAAGAGTCAAGATGGAAAATTTTCAATGTGGGGGTTCGCACAGAATGTTGGTTTTTACATTCAAAATGAATAAACCTTTGGTGAATGTTATTTTGGATGTTTGTTTGTTTTTAGTTTTTTATACAAATACAAACTTGTATCCTTGTTGATGATGACACAGAGTCTGTGGCTTGCAGTACATTTAAACAGAGAGAGACACCCTCTTTCTTCATTACATACAGCCATCTTGATTAGTTCCTTAGTAGGGTAGAGTGCAGTGGACCAGCCTGTCTGATTTTCTGGTGAAAGGGTAGCAACAAACTGACCTTGAGGCCCTGTTTTTCCTGGGTTTATACTGAGGTTGGTAAGTGGTTAGGTGGTGCAGTGAGTACATGTAGGATTGTCCTTTACTTTGGTACTGAGTCATCGATCTTTTATTTTCACTTATCCAAGTGTCTGGTTTTAGAAACAAATTTAGCTGATTGGTCTGTCCTTAAGAATGTTGGTGATAATGTTAATGAGGTGTCAAGTATGATAAGTAGATGATGCTTTTAAGATTGAAGAAATATTTTTATTTTATTTTATTTATTAAACTTTGCATACTACTACAGCAGCACTCCTCATACACCAAAATTCTCTTTCATTCAAATGATTACATATTGAGTGATATATCTAATTCTTGATCACATTCTAGTGTTAGTAGTATTTGGACTTAGCAGATGTTTAAATTCTAGCTTAGCCTGGTGTATTCATTTTCATACTAACATTTTTATACTAATACCCTTGAGAAAGGTATAAATTCATTTCTTTTTCCCTTAGCTATAGGTTAAATAGCAGAGTAGACTGATTTTATAGCCTTGGATAGCACCTGTAGAAGGACAATTCTGAATTTAAAATTTGTGGAGATGTCATAGCTATTTGCAGATGATAAAGGAAAGGAAACTATGGAGAGCCATGATTGCCCATGTCCTGAAAAAAAAGAATATGAAAAAAAAGGACCTGATTTTTTTTTACCTGATTTTACTGCTAGTCCTTAAACATTGTGTCTAATTTTTAGTCATTTTTCTATACTAACTCAAGCATTTTAGTCATTGTTAGCATTAGCAAAATAAATATTCCTGATGATAGGGTAAAATTGTAATGTCAAAGTACATTTTTACCTAAATTTTGTTTAAGCAAGTTCACTATTAAATTCAAATATAAACTTGGGAAATTGGGTATTATCAGTGATCAAGAATTACTGAAACATTACTGACAGCACAGATTATATATATATATATATATATATATATATATATATATATATATGTATGTAAATACATTGCTAGTAATTATACTCTAGAAAAGCAAAGCAAATGATTTTGACTATAGAAATGCATGGAAAATCAGGATGAAATTAATTGTCAGTGGTCAAGAGCTAAGACAAGCATTACAAAACAGGATATGTACTTTATTATACATACATATATATTATATTATTATATTAATATATTATTGTACATAAAGATATTACATATATCTCTCTATCTTTGACACTCAGAGCTGAAAGAGAGAAAAGAAAATGAAATAGGGAGAGCATGTGATCTCAGGTGGAAGTTTGTTGGAGTAAAGAAACAAATTAGACACTGGTTTGGAGAAATGGCCAAAGATTTATTTTCATTTACAAGATATGAAAATGTCTCTGGTAAGTTGTATAATGTAGCGTTCAAATGTACAGTGAATGAGGTGTGAAATGAGAGCTTGAAAAAGGAGTATGCTTAATCCAGCTGACTGCTTGTTGGCTATCAGTTTGGGCTTGTTGTGTTGATATTAGAGTCCGTTCCCTTTTTTTGTTCACAGGTGGTTGTTTTCACAACCTAATGGTTGGAGGAGCAATCAAATGTGAACTCAGGTAGAGCGTGGGTGTGTGAACTCTCTCTCTCTCTCTCTCTCTCTCTCTCTATTCTCTCTGCCGTTTTGGCTTCTCTTATAGCTTATATAAGGGAAACACACAGATGTAGTTGAAAGCAAGAGTTGCGTCAATAATGCCCAGCACTCTGGTATATTTGTGTTTGTTTTCAAATTTATTTTGAGTAGAGTGCAACATGTGTGTGACTTAGCTAGACAAAAATTGGTGTGTAGTTAGAGATATATGTTTTCTAATAATTGTATACATTTGGCTTTAATTTGTTATCTGTAACTATGTGTAAATTGTGTTTTTTCTGCTACATATGTAAGAAGACAAGAAATTATAAAAAAGAGAAATAATGACATTCTACACATACGCATACACATACACACACACATACACAGACACAGAGACAAAGAAGAAAAAAATTAACTTAACACCAATAAAAAACTGCATAAAATATTTTTTAACTTAATATAAAAATAGCGAAAATGAGAAAATCAGCAGTAAATTGCTGAAAGCTTCTGACAAATGGCGCAAATGACTACAAAGAGGTTTATCTATAAAACTCTGGAATCAGGGAGCTGAATATAACATCAATCAGCTAAGTGACAACTCTTATATTTGTATTAATGGTAACATTTATATATATATATATATATATATATATATATATATATTTTTTTTTTTGAATTGGACAAAGTCCGACAATTTATTTAAAGACATTTATGATATGTTTAACGTTCTTTTTATAGATACAAGTATTTAAGCAAATGCTCTGTTTTATAATAAACAGTATTAAATAACATTTACTGGCCTGAATGTCCGAGAAATTTTCTTAAATTGCTTAAATACTTGTATCTATAAAAAGAACGTTAAACATATCATAAATGTCTTTAAATAAATTGTCGGACAATGTCCAACTCTAAAATATATGACGTCATTTGTTTACATTTGATACGCTAGAGCAGATATGAATAGAAGAGATTCATGGAAGATTTAAGTTTAAAGATAGTAAAATCGACCTTGCTAACCAGACGCTCATCTGTGGCCGAAAGGTTAAGGCACATCACGCGAAATGATGGTTCCGTATAGGATACAGGTTCGATTCCTGTCGGAGAGCAAAAATTTTCTATGAAAATTTCTCGGACATTCAGGCCGGTAAATGTTATTTAATACTGTTTATTATAAAACAGAGCATTTGCTTAAATACTTGTATCTATAAAAAGAACGTTAAACATAATATAAATGTCTTTAAATATATATATATATATATATATATATATATATATATATATATATATATAATGAAATGGATTAAGTCCAACAATTATTTAATATATTAAACCTGTGTCCTATACATATATATTCCATATAGGACACAGGTTCAGTTCCTGTTGGAGAACATAATTTCTGTGAAATTTCTTGAACATTCAGGCAGGTAAATGTAATTAGTACTGTTTAATTAAAAAACAGACCATTTACTTAAATAAATTGTATCTATTAAAATAACATATAAACAGAAAAAATATATATATATTATATAATATTATTATCAATAAATAAAAATTCACAATTTTTATCTATGGCTGATCAAGAGTTTTGCAATATTAACGCTCCTCAGAGATTTTTATTATATTATTTACAAAATACATATTTTTTATAAATTCTTATTAAATATTGATAATTATGTTATATATAATTATATATTATATATTATTATTAATAAGTAAAGATGAAATTAAATTATAAATTAAATTATATAATTTAAATAACACATATAATTTATATATGAATGACATAAAAATTTATTATTATAAATATATATATAATGTAAATGAATTGCTAATAATCTTACTATAGAAATGCATTGAAAATTCAAAAAAATCAAGAAGGAATTTAAAACAAACATGGCTGACAGTTCAGATATTCTATAAACATGTTGATGTTTGTCTATATATTTAAATTTAATTTATCCCAATGTTACAAGTAATTTTTAAATCAGTATTTAAGATTAAATTCACTGCAGAAAATTTGACAAACCTATTAATAGGAATTTAAAAAAAACTATGTTGAACAAAATTCCTGTTCTGAGTTTTCCCAAGTTTTACAATGCAGTTCTATTCACAAGACAAGCAATTTTTATAGCAATATTTAAGCTAAAAGTCATCTTTCCTTTCACTATGTTACTACCAGAAAATGTAAAAAATGTATATTACTTTTTTTTAAATTGTAATATTAAAATCCAGTTTTCATTTACTTTAAATGACAACAAAGCATTTTTTATTAGAGGCCAAATGCAATGTTGTCATGGTCCTAGTTTTCAGAATGGAAATGTTACCATGGTAACAATCTAATCCACAATTAAAAGAGATTAATGGCAGAATACTGAGAACAGCTATTTTCATATAATTTTTCTGTTTGTGGATATCATAGCAGTAATAGAATAATAAGCAACTGGAATGGTTATTAAAACTTAGTATGGAACAGATACTATTGAAAGTAAGCCACTAAAATGATAGACATATTAATTTTGAGTAGTTTTCTTGTCCAGTAATATTGACTGATAAAATATTTCTTGCTAAAGGATTTCTTAGGATTATACTTAATTTAAAAAAATATATATATGCTTACTTTTTGTAGAAAGAACTATGCCCAGGTTAATTTGCTTTTAAATATGTGTTAACTATATATAAAATTCTTGATGTAATCAAAAAGTCCTTTTTAAAATTCTTGGGTCAGATTTTGATTGATTGATTCGTTTTTTATTTTTTATCAACCCTATGTAGGTTATTTAAAGCCAGAAAATATTTTTACATTGTAAGAATTTTTTTTTTGAGATAATAGTGATTTAATGATACATGTTTTACTAAGTGAATGTAATGAACCCATCTGGAATTGAAACATGGCTCACTGATTAACAATTCTGGGCCATTATCCATTACACCACCTGCACATCCATGCTTATTGCACCTGATATTCCCAAGTGGCCACCCATCTCAGGACTGACCTGGCTCGACATTGCCTAACTTTGGTGATCATATGAGAACCAGTGTTTCAACATGATATGGCTGTAAGTCAGTCAGATTTTGGGTAGAGGGTCAGGCCAAGAACTTTTTACTATCTACTTGTATGTATTATTTAATAATATAATTTCTTATAGTTTTGATATTTATAATTAATAATATGTGTTGTTACCAATAATAGTAATAATAGTTTTTTAATAAATGTATATCATTTAATAATAGTTTTAGTAATTTTACTAATTAAGAATTTGTGTTTTTAATAAAAGTAATAATAATTTTAATAATCCACATATATAAATAATATGTGTTGTTACCAATAATAATAATAATAATAATTTTTTAATAAATGTATATCATTTAATAATAGTTTTAGTAATTTTACTAATTAAGAATTTGTGTTTTTAATAAAAGTAATAATAATTTTAATAATCCACATACATAAATTAATATATATACATATATATGTATGCGTATCCACATACATATATATCTTTTGTATGTAACACATTTTGCAAGGAACATAGATACAACATTCTGATCTGAAGCTGAGGGCCAGAAAACAACACTTTAATCCTAAACAGATTCTAAGTATGAGTATCTAAGTATGAGTGTCACTTTGATTCTAAGTATGAGTGTCACTCTGATTCTAAGTATGAGTGTCACTCTGATTCTAAGTAGGTGTATCAATCCATATATAAATAATTCATACATGCTTGATAGGCATTTATGCTAGTTTCTAACATATTCTACACATAATTTATGGGTGTGTGTGTGTGTGTGTGTATGTATGTGTGTGTGTGTCTGTGTGCATGCACACTTGATATTAAATTAATCAAATAACATTCATTTCATGATGGAATAATTATTGACTTTTATTTGTCAAGTTTGACACAAAATTCTGTGCGTATTTCTATATCTACTTAACCCATTTCTATAGGGGAAATATTTCTGGTAACATCAGATATGTCACACATGTGCACACACACACACACACACACACACAATATATATATATATATATATATATATATATATATATATATATATATATATATATATATATATATATATATAATGAGAGAAAGAACAGATATTCTTTTTAACATAAATATCTATATACTCCTGTCTTAAAATTGGTTCAATCAATTTAAATTGGCAGCTGATCTAAAAAAATGACCTAAAACCTGTTGTTACCTGAAGCAGGGAACAGCTTCTTAATTTTAATGCCTTCAAAACAAAACTGTTCTCTTTTAATTGTCTTAGAGAAAATTTTTTGCCTTCCATCAGTATAGTAGATGCTAACCTCCAGGAGTCTGACTCATTGTGCTTTCTCAGACTAACACTTTCTACTGAAATGAAATGAAAAGATTATATTGAATCAATTGCTAGGTCTGCTGCTAGGAAAGTTGGTTCACTGTGTCGTGCTAGACAATTTTTCTTGCCAGAATCTGTCTGACATGTTTATAATTTATAATTATGGAAGCTCGCTGCCAATTTAGCACTGCACTTAAATTCATAAAGTTTAGGTACCACAGAGCAAAGTTGATCAGGACAATTACCATGAAAATATTTATAGAAAAGGCACAGGGAAGCTATATTACAGCAGTGGGAAAGTGACTAAAGCTTTGAATATTGCTGCCACATCTGATCTGGTGCTCCTGCTATATATTGAGAAATTCTTGATGAAATCCATAAAGAATCTGTAATGTTATTGGCCATGACCTGGCATCCTGGCTTCAGTCACTTTCCCACTGTTGTAATATAGCTTCCCTGTGCCTTTTCTATAAATATTTTCATGGTAATTGTCCTGATCAACTTTGCTCTGTGGTACCTAAACTTTATGAATTTAAGTGCAGTGCTAAATTGGCAGCTAGGTCCCATAATTCTACACTTGAAATGGCTAGATGTAACCATAGGTTCTATGCTAATAGTTTTTTTTCTCATGCTTCTCACTTTTGGAACTCTCTTCTAGTCTCTTGCTTCCCTGCCAACATTGATTTTCAAAAATTTAAATGCAGTTGTAATCATTATCTTTTGTCTTGTTAATTTTTGTTCTTTTATTGGTCTCTCTCCTTAATAATGTCTTTCTTTTTCACTTATTCTCTCACATTCAGTAACACCTTGCATCTTGTCTTGCTTGGGGTGAAATGATAAAAAAAAAACATGGAAGAAATACATTTTTTAAAAATTGTTGTATATCTTGATATTAAGAGTTTAAATTAATCATTGCTGGTGATAAACTACATCCAGCAGCAAGTCCTCTGATTGGAAGATTGGAGGTTTTGATGAGCATGGAACCACCTCTTAAATGCTGTTGTCCTCAGATCCACCCTGACCCAGGATGGTAGCACTTGTTAGGGTCCCAGTTATGGGTGAATAGTGAACCCTCAAACAAAAAAAGCACTATGAAATTATAAAAATATATTTTTATAGAAAAAATACCAGCAAATCGATTTTTATATTAAAAAAAAAAATGACCAGCAATACAATTTTATAGCAAATACTTTCTATTCATCTTGAGGCTCTTGGCAAAATCCAAAGAAGGATCTGTAATGTAATCAATCCTGACCAGGCATCTTGACTTCAGTCACTTTCTCACCGACATGACATAGCTTCCCTCTGTCTTTTCTATAAATATTTTCATGGCAACTGTTCTGAGGAGCTTTTTTCCCTGGTGCCCCGACTACATGGATTTAAGTGTGCTACTCTAGATTGGCATCTAGGTCTGACCTGTTTACTGTTGAAATAGCTAAATGCAACTGCCACTTCTACTCCAACAATTTCTTTTCTTGCACTTCCCGCCTGTGGAACTCCCTTTTGTTTACTTGCTTCCCTGATAAGTACAATCTTCAAAAACTTAAATGCAATGTCAATTGCCATCTATCTTCTTCAATCTTGTTCATCTTTTGTCCTTTCCTCAATCCTCCCCACACTCAATCTTTTCTCTTACTTTCACTCCCTGTAACCCCCTGTGTACTAGTGGCATTCCTGCCTTAATTGGGGTGAAATGATTAAAAAAAATGACCCACAATAAATTTTATCTGTATTTGTAGCCATAAAATTGTGTTCAAAATATTTAGATTTTGGCATAAAGTAACCCACCAAATAGTTGATATGCTGCTAAACATAATCAACCAACCAAATCTTTGCTGAAATAATATCAACAAAATTTTGTTTCTTGTCAAACAAGAGACAAGATTTTGTCTGTCTGCTTCCAGAAAGGTAGGTTGTAGTATCCCACCTTCTGTAACTAAATGTTAGGGGCTGGAAAAACATGGATAAACTTGTGTTTTACAAATGCTACCTTCATTCAAGGAATGCTTACTGGTTGATTTATAAATATGTTCCATGGTCAAAGTTACATTAGTATAATTAGTTGATTATGTGATTTATAACATTTACCTACATGCTCACATGACTTACTTGAATCATGTTATAGAATATGAATGATATGATCTTTTGATCTTATCAGCCATAGATTGTTGAATACATTAAATTATTCAACAACAATAAATAAGGTTCAAATTTCGTAAAGATTTGAACATACAAGTTCCAACCTGAATTTAATAATGGACAAGTTTATGTTTATTATTTTCCCAAGCATGAAGATATTGCCAAATACAAACATTAAAATAAGAATTAAGCAAAACATTAATAGGATTAACATACTGATTTGTGAATTTGGTGGCAAAATAATTATGAATTCAATCTCTGGGCTGGGTAATAAAAACAGGATTACCAGTAACTGAAAAATACTTAAAAGAGAACAAGTTAAGATATCTGTAGATATGAACAGCAGAACAAGAACAATATATCTCAGAACAATAGCCTTGTGGATTAATGTGTTGGTTGGTGAATTTGGTGGCAAAGTAATTGTAAGTTCAATCTCTGGGATGGGTAATAGAGACTCAGCTTCGGTGGAAACAGGACTAGCAATAATTGAGCAGTACTAAAAGAAAAAGATAAGTTATTTTTAGACATCGACAGCAGGACAAGAACAATTTATCTTCATAGATTTAATAAAGAGTTTAGATTGAAACTTCTTAAAGGTTAACTAGATCAACAGACACTTGAAGAAGGCTGGTGAGCACAGCGGGTGAAATTTTCTGATAATAACAATAAAGATCAGGATATTAGTCCAACTGTAAATAATGTAGAAAAGTATTTTTCAGAAGGAATATTAACTTTTATGAAACTCTAGAAATATATTAGGTATTTTTATTAAGCATATATAAATTTGCAAATGGTTAAAACACTATTTAAAACTTTAAATACAAGGTAACCAAAAAGTCCTTACCATTTTTGATTTATTAGAAAATAGGTATACAGCATATTTGACATACCGTTAGTCCTCAAAGTAATTAACAATCAGCATCCAGAACCTTTTGCCAATGTGCCTCCAGCTGCACAATGCCTTGGCAGTAAAAATCAGGTGTCTTGGACACAAAGAAGTCTGTGAGTGCTTGCCGTAAGTCTATCTCATTTGCAAAAGATTTCTTATGAAGGTGGTTGTCCAAGGAATGAAGGAGGTAGTAATCTGTTGGTGCAAGATCCAGGGAGTAAGGTGGATGGCACAGTGTCTCTCAGCTAAGTTGCCGTATAGTATTCCTGGCCACCTGCACCACATGAGGCCTGGCATTGTCATGGAAGTATAGTACACCCATGCAATTAACCAATGCTGACTCCCTTTGCTTCAATGCCTGTGTCTGTTGCATACATTCCAACTGCTGGGAGTACAGGTCTGTCATGATAGTTTGCCCCATTGGCAGCAACTCATAGTGCACCACTTGTCAATTAGTCCACCAGATACAGAGTATGATCTTGTGTGAATGTAGAGATGGTCTTGTGGTGTGAAGCACATGGTCCCGTGGTGACAACAAATGCATGGCACATTTGAAAGTATCATACAGAACCCTTTTTTCATCACTGGTGAGCACTCAATCAAATATAGGTACATTATGGTGCTGAGAAAGCAATGAGAAACAGGATGTCACTCGTGGCTTGTTGGCTTCCAACAGTGTGTCGACTACTTAACTTGTATGCTAAGCCTATGCAGTGCAGATGAAGTCTGATTGGTTCATCAGAAACCTAAAGGCATTCGGCAAGTTCATCACACGTTTGGCTGTTGTCCTCCTCTCTGGCTGCATTCAGGACCTACGGTGTTCATCACAAAGGGAGAGATCCCTCAACCTGAACTTCTGGAACCAATAACTGGTGGTGCATTCACTCACAACATTATCTTGAAAGGCTTGATGTATTTGGAGACTTGATGCTGCTGCACACAAACCCATCTAAAACTCATAAAGCAGACAACCCCAAATGAGCTGGTCGACACCACCATGTTTTCTCACCACTGCTTGAGCTATGAATGATGCATGTACGCAACACTCCTGCATTGGTCAAGAGCAATTCTGCCACTGCCACCAACTTCCCAGCATGCGATGCAATCACTTCTTCCCTCATGATATAAAAAAATGGTAAGGTCTTTTTTGGTTATCTAATAATATGTAGAAGGTTGAGGTGTGAAACTTTGGCCTTGTAAAAATATTCAACTCAAAGGAAAGGAAAAAAAGAATGCAGATAAATCCAAATATCCTAAATGTTTTATATTCCAGAAACTGTTGAGGTGTTTTATAAAATTTTTTTTTGGCGGGGGGGGGGGGTATTTTTTTTTTTTTGTTAGTCCAGTTTCTTCTTATGAAGAACTTTTTGAACAACAGAGAATAGACTACACACAGGAAAATTTCTTAATGACTTTGACTCAGACTGTTACATCTGGCTGCTTCTTAGCCTATCATGCAGACATTGACTCTCACTTGTTGTCCTTTTATTTATGAATGCAGACACCATAGTAGAAAAACGGGCACAAATATTTAACAGAAAATGCTCAGCTCAATTCTAATGTCTGTTATTTAGATATTATAAAGTTTCTAATGATGTGAAACATACATGCTTAAAAGTTAAAATGTTGCAGATTAATAATTTGATATATGTTTTAAATGCTGTGTAATTTTTATTTTCCTCAGAAATTAGTTAAGTTATTTAAATATTATTTTAATTTGGTATCCTCTCAGTGGGTACATTGTATCTTAATAATTTTCATGAAAAAAACATTTTTGTTTTGTTTGAAACTGATTAACAGAATATGTTCTAATAATCTGTTTGCTATAATTTGAATCTGTTTAATTTGTTTATTTTACAAAATTGTAATTTATACAGATTTTAAAATTTTTTCTTCATAAACAGTATAAATATATATATAGTGTTCTTTAAGGCAAATATTATTAAAAACAACAGACATTTTGTGTCAATTAATTTTAATGATCAACTTTTCCAAATTACAAATAAACCTTCTCTGACAAAGAGTAAGTTCTACTAGTTCTACAAAACTCGCCAATTACCTCTATCTACCCTGATGATAACTTAAGAAAGTCAAAAGCTTGGAGCTCTTCTTGCTTGTGGAACTACCTCCTGGCTCCTTGCTTCATTGACTGCTGATAATCAATTCATAATTAAGTGTTCAATAATGAGGTTTTAAGATAAGAAAAATGGTATTAATCTGTAGGCGGGATATATTTTGTTTGTGACCACATGGATAAGTTTTTCTGTAAGATTTGGGAACTTGCCATTGATTTTTTACTTTTTAAATTTCGTTTCATTCTGCCATCTTGGGATAATTATTTTACTTATTATTCACTTCAGAATATGAGATGAGAGGATTATTACAAAACAAGAAAATTTTATTTATTTGTTCATTCCTTGTCTTCGTGAAACTACTTTTTCAAGTCTACTTGAGTGTCAGAAAATTCGATTGTAGTTTTTGGAGTTTTACAAAGGTCTGAAAATGGGTGGGAAATAATGGGCATATTATTATTAATTAAATTCTTACATTTTTTTCTTTTAAATGCCAACAGCTTTATTTATTTATTTGTTTGTTTGCTTTTATTTTAATAAAGTTTAACTTCTTCATTGTTTGTAATGTAAAGTACACACCTAGGTAATTTATATTTCTGTAAGTTGGTTTGTTTATTACAAGTTCGGTGTTATTTTCTTTTCTTTTCTTTTATTTTGAAATTGTCATGTGTAGGAAGGATATTGATTGATTGATTGATACTACTACTTAACTACTATGATTAAATATTCTTCCACACCTTATAACCCCTTGCATACTAGTGGCTGTACTACCTTGCTTGGGGTGATACTGATTTTTAAAAAATTCCACCTAGAGGGAAATGGCAATTCTTTAACTACCAATTCTAAATATAGGTACTTTTATAAACACAATGTAACAATTTTTCATAAACTGTCTAGCTTTCCTTAAAATACACTTCTCTAAAAAGTATGTGTAATAGACATACATAGGTGACTATAACATTTATTTGTTTACACTTTTTAATTAATTATTAATTTTAATTATATACACTATTTACACTACTAATAATTTTTTTATACTCATTGAGAAGATAACAGCATCAATGAACAGACAGAAAACTGAATAACCAAAAACCTCACTTTTAAAAAGAACAGGTTTTATTTTACGTTAAACAAATACAACAATATACAATATATGCATGCCCTTCCCTAACGTGGAGATAATGACTGATGGAGTTACCTAAATGGTAGAACATAGGAAAACTGGTTTCTCAGAGATCTGGTCTCATGGCTGCTGTCACAGATCAAGTCTGGACTGGAAAACACTACATGTGTGTCGTTTGGCGAGGCCTGCTGAAAAAAGGAAGCTTCTCGATATGCTATGCTTTTTATATGGGCAGCCTATGGCAGGATTGACCAATGGGAGACTACCCCATCATTACGTGATCCTTCTTTCCATGCATGGGTAAAGACAAAGCTTTTTACTGCCCCAACATCTCTGACAAAAGTGCTTCACCAAAAAAAAAAAAAAATCTCATTGAATGAATAACATTTGTCCAAGAAGCCTATAATAGATTATGTAATAATTGCATTTTTTTAATATTGTAGGAATTTTCTCAGTTTATTCATAGATTAATGAATGTGATATTTTCAAGGTACTCATAGCAATTGGTTCTCTCTTTTTATGAAATTCTGATGGTTTATTCATTACAGCGGGAATTTGCAAAAAGGCTTAGTCACCATTTCTCCCTTGATTGCTCAGAATAAGATACAAGCATAGTAGATAGGCACTGTGGTTTATGTGAAGGTATGGAAAGAGTCTGTACACATTTCTTCCATTTTCCATCTGAGTTCACAGAAGTTCACTGACATTCAATACCAGCAAACGTATAATTCAAAAGAGACAGTCATTTTGGAATTCTTGGATCAGAGTTAGCAGCTTTAGGCTTTTCCAGTTCCCGTTTTTTTTTTCACTTTTTTTAATGATGGGAAAAAAGGTTTATTTTTATTATTTTTGTAATTGCCACAACTTCTTAGTTGGCATAGAATAGTACTTCAGCTAGTTCTATAACAATGTAAAAATAGCATTCTATATTTCAGAGCTAAATTTATTTAGTTTATGGCATCAGAAAATAGTAGATAACATAAAATGTATTTAATATTCTAAATAATTATTAATGCATAATTTTTCATGAATAATAATTATTCTATGATAAGTGTTTTGCTGTTTATACACATTGCACATTTATCATATAGAATATTAAATCTTTATCACAAAGTTCAAAAGTGAGGTTAAAGGCCATACAATCATTTTGTTCAACAACTTCACTTTTAAAAATTACTACAGTTCAAATAACAATCTTATAAATAATCTTATTTGGCCGAATCATTTTCGGATAATTGTAAAAAAAAAAAGACTGTAGACACACAAATGAATAAAACAAGGTAGATAATTTGTGTATCTTCTGTCTGATTACTGTACATGAGTGGTGTCCCTTGATGTGAAGGTGAGTCTTCAGTGAAGGGCGAGTGACGTCAGAGACAAAGATGGAGCAGTACTGCTCCTTCTCCTCCGCCATGTGGACAGGTGCTTGTCGTTGACACAGAGGTCATCTTCGTTTTTTAACATTCCCTAGTGAAAGTGGAGACAGAAATGTAACCGCTTAAGTTTTTAATCTTCATTTTGGAGTTATAATTTCTTACCTCTGCGGATACATTTATCGGCTCAGCGCAGTGCCAATAAAAAACTGCCTTTTTTTTCAGCACGAAAGCTAGAGAGAGAGAGAGGGATTAAATTGGAATGAACCGTTCTTCGAAATTGCAACTTAAATCTGGATTTGTTTTCTGTTTTTAAGAATTACACAAGTTTGTTTATAGCCAAACGTCTGCGTGCGATCCCGACCTGTATATTAAACAAAGGAAAAGGGTTTATCGCTGAAACAGCCAAAGAGCAATACAAAGATTACTATTTTTTTGTCTGTCTTTTTTTTTTTTTTTCCTCTGACCAGTATTCCCAGAAAAAAATATATATCTGGACATGCAATCTGTTACTTTATATGGACGGCTTCTAGCCAGAGCGATTGTAACAGGTTTCCACAACGAATTTCAAATAAAACCCAGAGAGAAACCCAAAGAACTTCACTTAGTAACAGGCACCTCCGGTTTCTCGAAATCTGCGATACCCAAATCAGAATTATTACGAAAGTGGACTTTTGGTGATGATGCTTATTTTATAGCCAGGAACAAAGTAGCAGATGTTATAGGTAAGTTAAAGTACTTTTTCTTCGAAATACATACATTTTTTTTTATCTATGTTCATTTTATTTATTACTGTGCCTCATATTACAAATACGCCACATTTGAAATCGAATAATTTTTTCTCGAGGTCACATGGAAACAGCATTTAAAAATCACTTTAAAAAAAAGGAAATATAAAATAATAAAACTCGAGAATTATTTTTTCCCGCTTTTCATAAGCACGTTTTTCGATAAGTTTGCCACGTGACTAGACACACCTCCAGACTTAGGATCAGTGACAAGTTTCTATAGTAACTAATAAAAATGCAGACGATACTGGTGCGAAATTATTTCTCGGAAATAAAAAGCCATTCACTGTTCTTGTGAAAAAAAAAAACAATTGTATGTAACAGTCTATTCTATTATTTTTATTGTTTCGAAATGTTTAATACTAAAATTTAAAGATTAAAAATCGCACGTAACAGGACTAGTTTTACCACACCGAGTAAAAATAACTTACCATTCCATTTAGTAAAAAGTAGACTTTTTAATTTTTCGGGAAAAACCAGTTCGTCAGAATTGTAAAAAAAAACCCCAAAAACACTTTCTCATACATTGTTTAACATGACTCTTTTTTTTTCTTTTATAGCAGAGCATATGTTATTATTATTTTTATATTCCAAAGAAGTTTAAAAAAACGCATGAAATGAAAAAATTATAAATAGAGGAAAGAATAGCTCCATAAAACGTTTCGAAAGTTTTTTTGTTGTTTTAGTCTTTTTGTTGACTTTATTTTTGGTACGTTAACAAGAGTAGTAAACATTTATTTTTTTTTTCATTTATTTTTTTTTTTTTTAGATTTTTAAGATCTTTCTTTGCTTTGCTAGTATTTCAATCTCGCTATTCTTCTATTTTATTAACTTTTTTCTTTGTCTTTCTTTTTAGTTAATTAAATCTCTGTCGTGTCGGAAAATAGTTTTTTTAAATTTTACTTGAAGCGCCAATAAGCGAACGATTTCTAAAATTTTGAAATGTTGCTATCGTAAAAATTCCCGTAATATTGCTTCTCTAAGCATCAAACAATTGTTTTCAGTTGTAATGAACTAATTATCAATTAACATTTTATATCGTAATTAACTATTGTAATGTAAATCCTATAGTGCACATTAAAATTATGTTCCTGTTAGGCTTCCGTAGTTAGTTCGTAGTACTAAAATTGCGTATATATTTTTTAATTTTTAATGAATGATCACTTTTTCAAAATTAATCTTTTCTCTCTCTACTTGGAAGGATAGGAGATTTTAAGTCACTTCTTTAAGAAACTCATCTCCTGCCACTTCAAAATTGCCCTAAATCTTTTAATTACATAATAGTTTCAGTTTATGCACGTGAATTGTGTCGTTTTGTTTAAAAAAAACAAACACAAAAAACAAAAATTCATGGACAAATTTTCGCAATGAAGTTTTATACTGCGTATCATTTTTATCTAGAGATAAGTCAATTTTTTTTTATATAAAAATAAAAATGTATTTTAATTTTTTTAACACAAAGGAAAAAACGTCTTCCTTTCTGAGTGACTCCAAAAGTTTTCTTATTTTCATTTTTAATGTGCATGTGCTGTTTAAAGTAAAAATAAAAAGCGTATGTATTCGTTTTTTAGTGAGGAGTAATTTTTAAATCTTTGTCCATTTTTTCCCCTTGTCTCTCTTCACTGTGTAGGTCGGTAACACATGACTGACTTCTAAAAGTTGTAAACATAAATTATACCTCGTGTGCCATGAGCTTGTAAAAAAAAATCATCTCAACCTCCTACTCCTAAGTAAGTATTAAAAAAGTATACAGTCTGTAAGTTGTACTAAAAATGCTGCTAGCTCATTAGTGTGTTAATAATTATTACGTTTTATTTATTTATTTTTTTTCCTTATTGTTTAAAAAAAGTCAACTCTGGTGACTAATACTAGTGCGTACCCCGGCAATCTGCTACTTAACAAATTGCTCATTGACTGCTGATAATCAATTCATAATTAAGTGTTCAATAATGAGGTTTTAAGAAAAATGGTATTCTGTAGGCCGAGGCGGGATATATTTTGTTTGTGACCACATGGATACGTTTTTCTGTAAGATTTGGGAACTTGTCATTGATTTTTTTACTTTTTAAATTTCGTTTTCATTCTGCCGTCTTGGGATAATTATTTTACTTATTATTTACTTCAGAATATGAGACGAGAGGATTATTACAAAAACAAGAAAATTTTATTTATTTGTTCATTCCTTGTCTTCGTGAAACTACTTTTTCAAGTCTACTTAAGTGTCGGAAAATTCGATTGTAGTTTTTGGAGTTTTACAAAGGTCTGAAAATGGGTGGGGAATAATGGGCATATTATTAATTAAATTTTTACTTTTGTTTTCTTTTAAATGCCAACAGCTTTATTTGTTTTTATTTTAATAAAATTTAACTTCTTCATTGTTTGTAATGTAAAGTACACACCTAGGTAATTTATATTTCTGTAAGTTGGTTTGTTTATTACAAGTTCGGTGTTATTTTTATTTTTTTTAAATTGTCATATGTAGGAAGGATATTGATTGATTGATTGATACTACTACTTTACTACGGTTAAATATTATTCAACTTGATCGGCTTAAAAAACGTTGATTGAATAATTTTGCTGTTGGAAACAGCTTTACTGCTTAACTTTCAATTTGTTTTCCATTTTTCGTACCCTTGAAGATTATTGACCTTTCAGTAGTATCTTATGCGGGTCATCTTAGCAATTTTATTGACATTTGACCTTGGTTTGTTTTAAATGACTTTTATATTGCCTTGTGTTTGTTGTCCTTAAGCTTTCTTTTCCTTTTTTTTTTTCCTTTGAAACTGTTTTTTTTTTTTTTTTTTTCTTGACTTCTTCCTTTTAAATGCCTTTTTTAGTTTTTACCAAGTCCTCCGTTGGTGACCTTGTTAAGTCCAAGGAGAAATACTTTTTTCTTTTTCATGACATTTATTTTCTTATTAATAAATTATAATTTATTTCCACTGGAATTTTTTTTATGGCAATTAGAAATAACTTGCATTATTTAATTAGTGATATTGTCGTCGATAATACATGGCAACATTTTTAAAATGGGCAGGTGGACAACTGTCCTTTTTAAAAATGTGGCCATCATTGTGGGATTAGTGAATTTTTTTTTCTCACTGCACTCTAAAACATGACCCTTGCTTGCCCATCAAATATTTAAACATAGATCCACACGCATGTCTCTACCTTCTAAAAAAAAAAAAAAAAAAAAAAAAAAAAAGGTACATTAACTATAAAGCAGTATAGTCTGAAGAAGTCCTTTCGAGAGACAAAAAAACGCGTAACGTAGGATTCCACATCCATTTTGTCATTACCTTCCACTGGAAGGCTTCCAGGCTTCCATATTATTTTTTTGATCATTTGTCTTGGCACGCTTTGCGGGGCTAAAAACGGTAGCTCCCTCTGCTCTGATGGACTCCAGGTCGATTCCCACCGGAGAGCGTATTCCACACATTTGTTGTACTCTAAAATAAATGAACATTAATTGTAGGGATATTGAAGTCATTGTGTGATTTATTTATTTATTTTTGCTTAAGTGATTATAAAATAACTTTAGAAGAATCTACAAAATAAATTCTAAAAAGTATCAGCTTGTGACTGCTTACACTATTTTCTCTTTTATACCCTGTGTAGGCGAAGGTACGAATCTAATTGTCCTTACACTCCACCTCATTGCTTGTCATCTCAGTTTTTTCACGGAAAAAAAATGACATAAGGAGTGCTTAGTGAAAAAGTTGGATGAAACAGTCCATTGTCAGTTATGAAATATTTTGTATAATTATTTGTAAAACCCCACAATTAATTCAGGGGGACTTGGGACAATTTTGTTTGTAAATAGATTTTTTTGTCAAATTTAAAGATAAATTATTGTTGTTATAAGAGATTGTAAAATGCATCAAGTAGTAGATTTATAATCTATGTACATAGAATGCAATGTGTGTGGACTGTGGACATATATAAAAATTTGTGTGTAACATTTTTTTTTTTTAGTATTTACGATTTCTTGGACAGGATGTTTTTTGTTTTTTTGTTATGAGTGCTACAGCTCATAACCAAAACACTTTAAGCTAAAGAGTATGTATTCATAAAACAATGCTCCTTTATAATTTCTCATTTTATCAAAAAAAAAAAGTTTCAAAGATACCAAATTAATGGCATGGCCTCCAGCATCTCCAGGCATTAATCCACTGGTAAATTTGTCGTCCTTCATTAAAAGATATATATGAAAATGGAAAACATTATTCAAGCAAAGAGGATTTCTGGGAAGCAATAAAAAGTGCTGGCAAATAATGTTAGTTAAAAATGGAAGAAATGTTTAGAAAATTAATGGGTGAAAGACTGATGAAGGTTATAGAATGTCAATGAGCTGATATTAACATGTAAAATGATAAAATGATTTATTTGGGTATCTGGAATTTAAATGTTTCTGTGGCCGGTATTATGAAACTTGACACCTATAAAACAAGTTACTAATACTTTAAACAAGGATAGATATGACATAGTATATTTATCATGTAATTCTTTTACCAATCTCAGTATATGGTATACATTGTCATTTATTTTTAAAATCTTAAAAAGGAAAATAAATGAAAAGATGTGATTAATATACATAGCAAATCTTCAGATTAACACCATTCTTTAGTTCTATCAGTTCTATCACTCTCGGCTAGGAGACACCTTGCTACTTCCACTTAGTTGAATCACTCTCATTTCCTCTGTATTCCAAATATCAGAAGAATGTTCTACTTGAACAGCTTTCTCCCAAGAATTGATATTTTGTGGAATAGACTCCTGTGTGGGTGCTTCCTTGAACAGGCTTATGGTCATATCATATTGAAACACTGATTCTCATATGATCACTGAAGTTAAGCAATATGAGTCTGGATAGTACCTAGATGGGTGACCACTTGGGAATACCATGTCACTGGATATGTGGGTGGTGTAATGGAGATCAGAGTTCCAATTCCAGTTGGGTTTGTTACATTCACATATGCACAAATACCCTTGGGGAAGATATGAATTCATCTCTTCATTTACCCTCTATGAGGCGATTAATTGGACTTGTATCAGTAAATCCTTATTATCCTCCCCAATTCTTACAATCTAAAAATATTCTGCCTTTAAATAACCTGCGAAGGGGTAATAAGCTGTAAAAAAAAAAAAAAAAATCAGTCAAACCCTGAACACTACAAGTTAAGGGTCATTCATTATATTTTCTTCTTACACTCTTCACTTCTTACCATCTCTTCTTTCATTTATATCACATTTATTTTAAGCATTTTAACAATAACTTTCTAACTTTAGTAGCTTTTAAGCCTTGTATTGAGTGAATTTTATTTAAAAAAATGCTTCTGTTTATTAATAGTTTCAGTTAACTGCAGTTAACGTGTGAATAAACAATTTGTAAGTTTTACTTAATAGTGTGAATGTGCTGATAGTGTAATGGAGAGTGGCTCAGAATGAGAAATTGGAGAGCTGAATTCGAATGATAGTCAGGTTCATTGCATTCACTTATTGACAAATACCTTTGGGAAAGGAATGATTCATCTCCTCCCCCAGATATATAACTGGAAAAATCGTTACTCTAAAAAAAAATTATTAATGCAATATTCACTCACAAAAAAATATTATTTTTACAATCTAAAATATGTTTTGGCTTTAAATAACCCACAAAGGGTTGATAAGCCATTAAAAAATCATATCAATAATGATTCCAATGATTAAGATTTGTGTAGCAGGCGATTCTGTAAAATATTTCCTTTAAATGTGAAATTATTTTTATTTAATAAGGAAATAAAAGAATCATATGCAAGTTTTGCTAAGATCAACAACAATAAGAATGAATTTTCTGTCTATCAAGTAATTTTTATATTGTCTTTATTTTATTAGTTATTTTACCTAATTTATAAATTAAACTTCACTATGTGTATGCATGTATACAAAAAAAAGTAGTGTGTGTGTATATATATATATATATATATATATATATATATATGTATGTATGTATGTATATATGAAAGGCTCAAACACTAATATTCCATGGTTATAATTTATTACATTGGAATTGTAATCACAACCCAATTCATCAGACCTACAAATTCAAAATGCTTTTTGAATTTGTAGGTCTGATGAATTGGATCATGATTACAATTCCAATGTAATAAATTATAATCATGAAATATTAGTGTTTGAGCCTTTTATATTATATTCTTGTTCTACCTGGATTCTATCCTCTTGGGAATTTATATATATATATATATATATATATATATATATATATATATATATATATAAATTTCCACAATTCAGTAGCAAATTTTAGGCCAAAGCTAAGATCTTCCAGTTGTATATCTGATGGCTTAAAATTGGATAAATTTGTATTGTAATTGGGTCTCTGCCAACTTTAGACCATTTACTTTTAGAAACTAATGTATTTAGTCTATTTTGTAAACTGCAGATTTGTTTACTGTCTATGTAATTAATTGATTTTCTTAGTTTTCTCCATTAAGTACTACTGTTTAACCCCTAATTTGGGGGGAGAAGATGGATTCATATATTTCCAAAGGTATTTGCATGCAACTGAAGGCAATGAACTTGGTTGGAATTTGAACACGGCTCTTCAATATCTCATTTGAAAACACTATTCATTACACCACCTGCACATCTCTACTATTATGTAAGACTTACAAATTGTTTCCAAGTTAACTGCAGTTAACTGATATTATGAATAAGCAGGACAAATAAGTCAAAAGTTGGCAGAACAGACCTTATTACAAATTTGTCCAATTTCAACAATCGGATGCACAACCGGAAGCTTTTAGCTTCAGTCTAAAATTTGCCACTGGATTGACTTGGGGATATATATATATAGATAAATAACCAGTCACAAATTAAAATCTGACTGCTGTAATATTTTAATATTTATAGCTACTAGTAAGATAGAGTAATCCATTTACATACAGAAAAATAAAATCAATAAGTTGTGGTGATAATCTGATGGTCAGTTCTGACAGCTGCTGCTATCATCTACTTTTCTTCTGTGTGTGTGTGTGTGTGTGTGTGTCTTCTTCTCTCTCGTGGTTTTGGCAAAGCTCTACAAAGTATACCTGACACCTGTGTAACATATCCAACCGGCCGGTCTGTCGCCAATAATGTAGTGGTATGATTTCACCATTAATTTTAATTTAGGTTCTGTAAGGATCTACTTTGTTCCAAAAAGCACATGGTCAGCATTTGACAGTTTTGATAACCTACTTTCTGAAAACTATTCTTTCAATAAAACTGCAGGCAAATATGTCTTTGTATAAACAAACAACATGTCCTATTGTTAGGCTTTGGTTTTTTTTTTTTTGTTTGAAAACTCCTTCTCTGAAATTATCCTGCTTAAGAAACCATGCCACTCCATTTGATAGATATTCATGTAAACAACTTAATTTCAAGGATTTTAGTGATAATTTTTAATTTCATCTAAGTAAGGAATATATTACTTGTCATCATTTACACCTGACTTAGCAAATGGAGTGGCTGGATAAAGAACAGTACCTACTTATACTAAGTTACTAAATTAATATTAATATCAATTCCTGAATGTTTAAGTATAAGCATTAGAACATTAAGGATTTATGTTGCAGAAAAGTGTTAAAATGTTTTATATTAAAAATATGTGTGTGTATGTGTATAAAAAAAAAAAAAAAATATGCATGAAATAAAAAAGACTGAATTTTCCTTAACCCCAACATCTCAAAATATCGAGTTTGTCTGGACTTATAAATTAAGTAAATCAATTTCTAAAAATTATTCTTAGCACTGCTTGATAAGGGAACAGAACTTTGTATTTTAAGTTTAATTTTTATGATTAAATTTGAATTGAATTTTCAGTTTTGAAACATGGGAATTTCTGTGTTGTGATGGTAATATATTTAAAAAAAAACAAGTATAATATATATTCAAACATATTGTTAAATATAACAGACAACGAATGTTTATTATGTTTGATTTGTTGTCTGTTATATTTAACAATATATGTTTGAATAATGATCTGCTGCCCCCCCCCATATATATATATATATATATATATATATATATATAATGATGATAAAAATATAGTTTTATTTTTATGTTATATTTATGGTTAAAAGTGCTCAATATTAGAGATAGTGTACATAAACATAAAAGTGGACACTGGTCAACATCAAGCAGCAAAAGTCTGTTTCATGCTTGAATGCAACCTTTTCCACTTGGTGTTGACCTAGTGTCCACTTGCATGCATACATACATACACTTTACCCTAATGGGTATGTCCCAATCCTCATAAATATGTTGGACACTATTGTAAGTGGGGGTAATATTCTAAGTAGTCCACCACTAGCAGTGGTTTACCTACTTGACACCACTGGCAAGTATTGCATTTTGTTGATGTTATAAAGATTACCATTTCATTTCCAACCTTCATTTTGGTTATTCCTGATTCAGTAATCCTCTCTAGGTTACAACAAAATATATATAATCTCATAGGATAAGAGTCAAATAGAAACTTTTATAAATTTAACAGGTTTCACTTTATTTAAGTGTTAACAGAAATTTTGTGTAGTGAAAAATGTTCCTTTCTTACAAAAGAACAAAATGCCCTCCTAATAAGAAAGGAACGTGTTTTACTCTGAAGAAAATATTTAGAAGAGATACTAATATACACTTTCCCATTGGTAAGCACTCACCAAACACATGTTTTTCATATTGCTAACATTCATACTTAAAGAATCTAAGATCTGCATACATGTAGCTGATGTAATATTTCGCTCCCACATCAAACATCCCTCCAATCAATATACGGGCACGGCCAGACAGAAACAAAAATATCCAGAAGACACACACACACATTATCACTTAAATCTCACAAGACCAACTAAAAGTATGATACACACACAGATATACCAACATCCCACTACCATCTTCAGAAATTATACATATGGACACTACCAGACTGACATAAAAATGTCCACTAGGATTCAAACATACACACACACACACCACACACACACACACACCACACACACACACGTGAGGTCTACCAGACTAATGAAAAACAAACTCAGAATTAAAAGCAGTGGAATTTTCTCTTCCATAATTCATTTGCAAAAATATCTGATGAAGCTTAAATAAAAGTGTAACATGTTAAATTTATAAACATTTCCTAATTGTTCCTTATCCCATAATTCTGTCTGATTCTAATCCATTTTTGGCACTGATTTATATATTTATTTATTTTAATGATTTCACCCACAGCGAGGTGAGAATACCACTAGTATGCAGAGGATTACAGAGAGTGAAAGTGAGAGAGAAAGGAGGATTGAAGAAAGGACAAAAAGATGAATCAATAAGATAGAAGATGGCGATTGATGTTGCATTTAAATTTTTGAAGATTGTAGTTATCAGGGAAGCAAGTAAACAGAAAGGAGTTCCATGGGTGCAAAGTGCTCAAAAAAGAAATTGGAGCAGAAGTGGCATCTCTATATATCTCTCTATCTCTATATATCTCTCTATCTCTCTATCTCTCTATCTCTATATATCTCTCTATCTCTATATATCTCTCTATCTCTATATATCTCTCTATCTCTATATATCTCTCTATCTCTATATATCTCTCTATCTCTATATATCTCTCTATCTCTATATATCTCTCTATCTCTATATATCTCTCTATCTCTATATATCTCTCTATCTCTATATATCTCTCTATCTCTATATATCTCTCTATCTCTATATATCTCTCTATCTCTATATATCTCTCTATCTCTATATATCTCTCTATCTCTATATATCTCTCTATCTCTATATATCTCTCTATCTCTATATATCTCTCTATATCTCTCTCTATCTCTATATATCTCTCTCTATCTCTATATATCTCTCTATCTCTATATATCTCTCTATCTCTATATATCTCTCTATCTCTATATATCTCTCTATCTCTATATATCTCTCTATCTCTATATATCTCTCTATCTCTATATATCTCTCTATCTCTATATATCTCTCTATCTCTATATATCTCTCTATCTCTATATATCTCTCTATCTCTCTATCTCTATATATCTCTCTATCTCTATATATCTCTCTATCTCTATATATCTCTATATCTCTCTATCTCTATATCTCTATCTCTATATATCTCTATATATCTCTATATCTCTATATCTCTCTATATCTCTATATATCTATATATCTCTATATCTCTATATATCTCTATATCTCTATATATCTCTATATCTCTATATCTCTCTATATCTCTATATCTCTCTATATATCTCTATATCTCTCTATATCTCTATATCTCTCTATATATCTCTCTATATCTCTATATCTCTCTATATATCTCTATATATCTCTATATATCTCTATATATCTCTATATATCTCTATATATCTCTATATATCTCTATCTCTATATATCTCTATATATCTCTATATATCTCTATCTCTATATATCTCTATATATCTCTATCTCTATATATCTCTATATATCTCTATCTCTATATATCTCTATATATCTCTATCTCTATATATCTCTATATATCTCTATCTCTATATATCTCTATATATCTCTATCTCTATATATCTCTATATATCTCTATCTCTATATATCTCTATATATCTCTATCTCTATATATCTCTATATATCTCTATCTCTATATATCTCTATATATCTATCTCTCTATATATATTATGTGATATGTATAAGGTATTGTAGACTACATATAGGAAATGATGCAATTTCCCATTGAGGAAAGTTTGAGAAAAATCTGATCAACTTTGGTGCAATACTTAATATATAAAAAACGCCTATGCATGTTTTCTAAAAAATAAAAGCTCAACCACATATTTTGATCAGTTGAGTGTACAAAAATATATGCAGTTACTTTGTAAGAAATTTGTGGAGCTAATCTGCGTGTATGTGATCCCATCAGAACATTTAAAAAATGAGAATATTTTCAAACTGCTTCAGTACAGTTACTTGTCCAGCAAGATGAGCACAACTGTGCTTCACCAGCAGCCCGCTCCATACAACCGTGTCTCACCGCAGCCCGCTCCTTTGACTGCTGAATGAACTCTGTTAAATTACGATTCTTAACTTGGTGATAATGCTTTTAATGCCACACAGCTGCTGATATTTCTCTATAACTCGCAGAGGCTTTAAAGAAAAACAAAACGTAAATGATTCATTTTTGTTATCGGGTATTTCTTGTGTTGTAAAAAGAAAAGGAAATAAAAACTTTATTTTGTAGCCCTTATGTTAATTGTTTTCTATTAGCATTAGTACCACTACACTACATACCACTCTGACAGTTTTATGAATTTTACTAGATTTTCCAAGTTTCACATTATTAAACCAAGTTACTGAATCTCCAAGAAACATTACTTGTAATTAAATATTACGTAATTTTGCAATGTTTACAAAGTTAAATGTTTTTATTAAAAAGTGTTATTGTAATAATGACAAAGAAATGATAATACTAATATTAGCCATTTCCTCATAAGGAAATATTCCACATTCATTGACTAAGCATCCAATGTTGCTTGTAACTGAAATTTATAAAATCTTTCTCTTAAAACAATTTTTCAGGAAAATAGGTCTCTCAAGCCCCCTAACTGTTATTGCTCTTTCCAGCATTGAGGGGGGGGGCTTCTTAAGCTTTTATTTGAAGTAGTGAAGGAATGTCAAAATCTTGACTATATTATTTTCTCTTCAAGTTACATGTGATATCTATTTTAGTTCTCAAGTGATGTGGTTTCTGTTGTAGTGCTAGTCCATAATGGTCGAAGAAGGATGGTCTTCACCAAAATCCACAAGCTTTCACTTGCTTAAAGCCATTCTTAACCATTGATCTTAGAAAGCTGTTGTATTCAGTTGACAGTTTAGATATTTCTGAACGGGTTTGGCAACATGCATGACATCCATATGAAAGTCACAATCTGATGAGGCTATTTAAGAATATGATTCAAGTTTTTAAGTTAAAACTAGTTTTTGAAGTTCATCCACTGATTATGTGAGTAGCTGTAATTGTTCCTATGAAACAGGCTGTACAATATCAAGAATGGCCTTCCTTAATTCAGCATTTTCAAACTATTTTTCAGCGACCCATAGCAAGAACCACATTTTGCATTGTGACCCATTATACCTACTTGTAATAAATCAGACAAACTTTGTTCACTAGGTCCATTTATTTAGCATTGACAATTTATATATATATATATATATATATATATATATCTTTTGATCTGCATATATTGGAATTGAATGTATCTATTTGTATGAATATAAAATTATTACTTTAAAAAAAACTAGCACAAAACAAAAACAGAACACATCATCTTACTACCACAAAGAATGTACTGTTACTCAACTTTGACATTGAGTCAGGAAATTCACTTTTAGTCCTGACTTCAGATGAAACTTAATTATGAGCTTACCTCAATGAAAAACTAGCAGTGATTCTTGAATACTGTGCAACATTTAGAGTTGTTTATATTTTGATCTTTGTTCTTACTTGTGTATTTTTTCTTTCTTTTTGTCACGGCCCATTTTATTTATCTTGGGACCCACAGTTTGAAAAACCCTGCCTTAGTTCATCTTTGCTAGTAAATTACTATTTGCCAATATAAATGTTCCTCTTCAGAATGTGCCACAAGTTTTTCACTTTGGCTAAAGTTAGGTAAACAAGCCATCCACACTTCATCGAGCAAGTCTTGAAACCCATTCTACTTAAGTATTCTTTAGTTTTCTTCACCAAATGTGATGGATCGTTGTTGGACATAAAAACGGTCTTGAAAGTATTTGACTTTTTAAAATATGTTTCCACCTGTTTTTATTTATTTATTTTTTAAATGTCTGTGCTGTCATCTTGACATAATCTGGAACTCTCCATCATTTGTAATCCCACCCCAAAACATTATACTACCTCTACCTTGTTGACATCTCAATCTGTGAAGGTGGATTCCACCACTTAATCTTGGTTTCATTTATCTGAACTATCAACAAACAATAATATGCTACATTTAGGGCATTTGTTAGAATAAAATGGTTGGAAAATTGCCCATTTTATGGATGTCTTTTAAAAGAGGCTAAGTGATCAGTCTCGTGTGTTTCACCAATGGATTTCAAATCTAGCATTTTGCACTTTTCAGTACTTGCTGCCACAATGTCTAAAAATTGTATAGCTTGACTGTAACTTTTCTCTTGATACAGGATAGCCTTCAATTCGCTCTTATTAGGCTTGTTGGAGTTGTCCATGATCTTCAGCGAATTTCTTCACAATTCACTCTCCCTGCTGAACATTTTTCTAGTCAAAATTTTTACCATTTTGCAAGCACTGAGGCTAATAAACAATTCTCTTTATACATCAAATCTACTTTACAATGAACCAATTTTTAACCTTTATCACTTTTTATGACTTCATTTGCTGTACAGAAAGTTTATCCTGCCACTGAAGGTGACTCTGATCCCTGAATGTGTTTGAATTTCATAGTTGTGTTGTCATATGGCAACAGAAAACACCTTTGAGTGAAATTAACATTAAGGTTACTGGTTACTGCAATTGAGAGGCATTGAAAAATAATCTAGTTGAAAGGGAAGCAAGATTAATCATGCAGAGTGCTAAAAGTTAAAACTTCAAATTTACAACATACCTATTATTTTGAGACTTAGAAAGTCTGGACATTTCATACAAATGGTTTCAATTTGTTTACACCTGTGCTGAATGGCCATTATTCAGTAAACAAGCCTATAGATTCCTGTAGATTAAGTGGCCATAGTTAAATGTAAATGGCAGAACTGCCCAACAAACAGAATTTTTTTTTTTTTTATATAAGCGTTTCACCCCAAGCAAGGCGGGAAGCCACTAGCATGCAAGGGGTTACAGAGAGTTGGAGTGAGAGCAAATAGGAGTGATAGAGGAAAGGATGAAGAGAGGGATAGGGGATAGATCAAGGCATCTGGAGACATCGATTGACATTACATTTGAATAGTTGGAGATTATAGTTATCAGGGAAACAGGAAAAGGGGAGGGAGTTTCACAGGCGAGAAGTGCAAGACATGAGGCTATTGGAGTAGAAGAGACGGCTACATTTAACAGTTTCGACAGTGAAAGGATGTGAGCGAGATGCCTGCCTAGTAGAATGCTTAAATTCATGAAGTTTGGGAACCAGCGAAAGCAGCTCCTCTGAGCAGTTACCATGAAAGTATTTGTAAAAAAGACAGGGAGGTGACGGCATGTCTGTGAGAGAGCGACTGAGACAAGATGCCGACAAAGTTTGTAATAAACAATAGCAAGAAAAGAAAAGAACAGGGCAAAAAATATTATTAAGCAAGCAAACAATACATGCAAGACAACAACAGTAATAGGACAAAAAATTCACAAACTAAGAATTGGTGTTGACACACATGAGCAAATATGGATCGATAAATGAATCTAGCATTCTGGTTTCAAGACAGACTGAGGCTAAGTGAGGCCACTTCTTGCTTTCCTCTATTTTATTGGCTAGGAAGAAATCCCAGCATGCATTTGTGTGGCTTTGTCTATAAATTGGGGAATGGGAAATATTTTACAAACATTCCCCACTAAGATTGGATATTCAATACAAATGGTTTTCATTTGTTTACATCTGTGCTGAATGGGTTGACCATCATCTGGTAAATAAACCTATAAATTTCCATTAGAGTATTTATTTTATGTATGGATAATACAAAGTAGCAAATTGTGTGTGTGTGTGTGTGTGCGCACTAAAGACTTCTCAGAATCGATTCCCAGAAATAGTATTTCAATGATTAAATATAATTGTTTTTTTTCTTCAAAGAGTCAAAGAAGCATAAGAATTGATGTTTTAAGTGTTGTCAGATGAATATGTAGGATATTATGTGATGTGCATTTTTATAATTGAAGATCATTCTTCTGGGACAAGCATAGAATTTTACAGTACACACTCATTTATATGCATTTGTAGATATTTGTAATTCCTGTTTTTTTTGTTCTTTCTCCTTAATAGTGTTTTTTTTTTTTCTCATTTTCTAATATTCAGTAAGCCTTTGTGTCTTAGTTGTTTTATTGCTTGTCTTGGGTTGAAATGATAAAAAAACTATGTGTAGCCAAGTGTTTAGAGCATTAATGTTCTGACCATGAGATCTGGGTTCAAATCCTACCATGGTAGTTTAGTTGGGTAAGTGACGTCTTTATAATATTGATCTTAACATATAGCATCGTTAGGAAGTGACTGAAAACTACAGATTGAACTAAGCCTTGTGGGTGAATTTGAGTAGACAAAACAGTTTAAGAGTCATTTATAGTTATGCTAGTATGAAATTACAAGTTATTGTGACCAAAGTTTTGAGCCTACTGGGCTTGCTTAACTATTGATCATACTAGATTATGCACTATCTCTACCAGAAACTGCTGTGGGTGTTGAAGAAACAAAAATATGCCTGAACAGGGATTAGCTAACCACTGTAGCAGCTGGATAGACTTGAAAATGAACAACAATTATATATTTTCACATATTGCCCAGTTCATGCTCCTCCATCTTTTGAACAGGGGTAAAGGTCTATCACTTGTTTCCTGTTTACAACTGAATTTCTGGTTCCTTCTAAAATCTCATCCTCTTTCACTCTGAGTAACCCCTTGCATCTTAGTGATATTATTGCCTTGCTTAGGGTGAACTGATTAAAAAAAATGTTTATAGTCAAATCATGCTGAACACACCAGTTCTTGTTCAATCACAGAAGTTAAGCTTGGTCAGTACTTAAATGAAGAACTGCTTGGAAACACCAGTTACTGTAAGTAACCTACAATCCAAAATATATTTCAGCTTTGAATAAAATCAAAAAGGGTCGATAAGATGTAAGGAAAAAAAAAATTCAGTCAATCTCATGTAATTATGTGTGCACTGTATTTAGGTGACAAAACAAGCAATTTAAGTACTGTTGTTTTTTTTACTTATCTGGACAAAGATATATTATATTTTTAAACATATTTTAAAATGCTATCTCCTTTTGTGAAAAATGTGTGATAGATGTAGGGTGCTATGTACAATAACTTTTGAGGCTTATGGTGTGAGGTATATAGTATTCTATTAATCTTTTTAGGTCATATTTTGATTAGCTGTGAAGCAATCTGATATTTATGCATGTATCTGTATATTTCTGGATTATGTTCTTGTGGCAGTGTTCAATTTCCAACCATGAAACCTGGGTTTGGATCTAACCACACTCAATTTGTCAAGATGACTTTTTGATGTTATCATCCTGTGGAAGCCATCCTAGCATGCAGCATCTTTAGAAAGTGTCTGAAAACCATACCATGACATGAACCACCAATGTTGTGAGTGAAATTGGATAGACAGAACTATTTGGAAGCCATTGATGGTTGTACCAGCCTGAAGTCATGTCATTGTGACTGAGTGTTTGTGTGTACAGATCTTGTTCAAACTGTTGATCATGCGCTCTCTCCCAGAAACTTTTACTAAGGTTCACTCAGCATAGTACCAAATTAAAAACAGCAGGTGACCTCTGTGAGTGTTGAACAAACATAAATATGTCTGAGCAGGCATCTGCAACAGAGATTGGCTAGCCACCTTAGCATCAGAAATGAGTAGCCTGTCATATTTCTGGATTAACTCTAGTTGCAAATTAATTTACAATCTAAGATAATGGCAAACAATTCAATAAGCAATTCAAATTTGCTACCCTTGTCCTTAATGTCCTCTTGAGGAACTCTGCCTTTTCTATTTATTAAGTGTCCAAAGAAAGCAAACAAGGAATAAAAAAAAAAAAAGTAAATTGCTGTGGTTTACTTGCTGGACTTGTTCCTTAATAATGAGGTGTTCCATTATGTTAACACAAGGCAGGTTTGCTTTGAGTGACATCATGTTACCCTAAGTACGAAATATCTCTTTCCTAAATTAAGAGACTGGTTTGCATGATAGAGTAGAGGTGTCAATGTCGTATTTTGTTTTCTTTCTTTTATAATATCAAGTAGTTGATAGTCCTGTTCTGTCAGTAACACTTTTCTAATCATTGACAATCTCTCTTCTATGTATTTTTATCTTTACCAATTACATTATACAGGGTGTCCTTAAAGTCTGGACACCCTAGGCAAAAATGCATATTTTCAAGAAATTTAAATTTTCAACAACATTTTATTGAATTGGAATTTTAACAAATAACATCTTCAATATGATTTCCATCATTTCTGATGCAAAGGTTGATGCGCTTTGCAAGATTCACATGAACTCTATGCAATAACTCCACATTGCCATCAATTTTAGTGCATTTACTCTTTATACATTCAATCGAGTGTGTTGCATCTGTGATTTTCATTAAATACACCTTCTCCTTTAGCATACCTCAGAAAAAGAAGTCAACTCTTTCTTTCAACAAAACCATGTTTATTCTGTGGAGTTAAAAAAAAAAAATATAGTTAATGAGATTTTCTATGTATCCAGACTTTAGGGACACCCTGTATATATAATGGTTCTATTTTGTCTCAGTAATGCCTGCCTTAAAAATCAGACCAATCAGATTTTTTAACAATAACATAGTAACACTGTAACACTGCATAATTCTTGCAGTTGCAGAAAAAATTAAATTGGGGTTGTATTTTTGCATTGACTGTTATTTAATCTATTGCCAGTCTTTCGGTTCCTTTCTTAATTTTAACCATTTTCTGTGCTAATAAAATATTTCTGGTGACAAGAAAAGTGTTAAGTATTGAATTTTGGATTATTTTTTTTTAAATTTAAAAAAAAATTTTTAAGTAAAATTTATTTTAACAAGTTTTGTCATTAAATTTTTGTGTTGCACACTGAAAATGAAAAAAAAAATAATTGTCCATCTTACCTTACCTACTTGACCTCAGGCAAGATCATAGTCCACAACACCATGCCATAGTTAATTATAAACTTCATAATCTTTTTCATTGTTTGCATAGTATATACCTCATCAAAGCTACATATGGTTTTGAATTCAGAATTACCCTTTCTTAGTATTTTTTTGAAAATGAATGTAACCAACTTAACTGGAATTTGAACTTAGCTGGTCAATTTCATGTTTTGAGCTGATTTTTGGAGGTACGATAATTTCAATTTTTTTAATAAATTTTTCTATATTAGTCAAATCACAACTGATATTATTTGAAGGTAAAAAAAAAATACTTTATAACAAAATATTTCACAAGATTAAATGAGATGGTGGTGGCAGATTGTGTTATTCCAACTTCCCAGGTGGGTAGGGCAAAACTATTTTAACAATCAGCATTTAAAATCTTTATATATATATATATATATATATATATATATATATATATATATATATATATGGCAAGCAAAAGTAAATATATTATTTCATTTTTAAGACATCAAACATTATCTGTCATTTTCTTTACCACATTTTTATAGATACAATTTATTTATATAAATGCTGTGTTTTTAATTAAACAGTATTAATTACATTTACTGGCCTGAATGTTAGAAAGTTCATAGAAAATATGCATTCGCCAACAGGAACCGAACCTGTATTCCTATATGGAAACTGTCATTAGGCCTGACGTACTGCATTGCCCTCAAACCCTTCCACGGTTGTCCAAGATGTCCAACACCTGCAGCTGATTGAATAGGTGATCGCTTCAATCCAGCCCTTGCCCTATTCCATGTTGTGATTTGCTTTGATCATAAGGCAGGCCAAGATCAAATTGTCGTCAGGTATTTTTGCATTGGGCTGGTTTGAATGGGGTAAAAATGCAAAGTAGAAAAAAAATCTAACACTTGAATAAAAAAATAAATAAGTACTATTTTTATAAAAGGTCCTTCATACAACAATTGGTTAATTGTTGTTAAAGTCTAGGAGTTTGCATGCAGATAATTATTGACCCAACCCGCTTTAACTTGGTAAAATTTGTTTTGCGGATTTGGTAAAACTTGGCACAAGGCGGATGTCCGAGGTTATCTTCGGCAGATAATCACATGGGGTGTCTTGCATCCAGTGGCTGGAATGATCTCTCCTTTCTTGCTTCAAGGCATTCGTATTTATTGATGTTTGCCAAACCAGTGTGGGGGATGGGGCATGATTCGGCCAGGCACTCAATATTTTCTCTATCCATCATTTTCATTGTCTGGGTTCTGAGAATTAATTATTTCCTAATTTGGGGAATTCCCATCTTCTGTGGGTGATGTTCAGCATTAATCCACCCCGGAAATTTCACCTTCTCTTACTTACATCTCCCACTAATACTTCTCAATGGGAGTGGGTAGCTCCTTCACCTTCTTTGGTGTCTCATCTGTGCCTACCATCTTGGCCACCCTCCAACCGATGGTTGTTGACAGCCTTGGAATGAATATGCAAGAAAAGATCAATTCCAAGTTCGTTATTTACGCAGAAAAATTTTTCCCATGTCAAGCCCATGTTTTTCATTGTCCAAAATTGAAACGTAATCCAAACAGCTTTCTACACCTTTGGGGTCTAGTCAGGGACATTCTCTAAGAAAATTCATATCTCTGAATTATGATTTTAAATCCTATCTGATTCTCTCCTCTTGCCCTCACAGCCTGTCTTTTTAGCTGTGTCATCAACCAAGTGTCAAAATATTTGCCATATGACCTGTCATAGTTGAATGTTGTTTTCTCTGCTAGCCGGCTGGTTCTTGGCCTTTTTGAGAAATAAAATCTTCAGTCTTTCCCATGGGGGTTTATTGGTATATTGTTAGGTCTATTCATTAACCTTTCTTATTATTTATTAGGAGTCTATCGGTATATTCATCGTTCTATTACTTAGCCTCATTATTTACCAGTAACAAATAGTGTCACACAGTGCCATTCAGCTACAGAGAAGAGTCTGGTTAGCAAAGTCAAAATTACTGATTATAAACACACAATCTTCAACAATTTTTCTCAATAGATCAATTTTTGTTCACAAAATGTATCTTAACATAAACAATAACAAGATATTATGAAATGGATTAAGTCTGACAATTATTTAATATATTTTGTGTTTATGCATTATTTTTAAAAATAACATATGTCTGACTGGTAAATATAATTAATACTGTTTAATTAAAAAATGGAGCATTTGCTTAAATAAATTGTATCTATAAAAATAATGTATGAACAGAAAAAAAAAATATATATATTATGTATTAGGAAAATAAAAATTATTGTTGACAATATTTAAAACTTAAAATTTCAAGTTTCTCCAATAATAAGCATGTTAACTATTTAATCTACAAAATAAGTACTAGTTGGTTGAAGATTCCAATAATCATGTATCAATTACATTTTTTTTTTCTATATAAAGTTGGAAAAAATTGAGTGAGTTATCTCCCCTTATGTCCTACCCTTCTGCAGCATGAGAGGCTAATAGATTAGCAATCTGTGCTTTTATTCCAGGTCCAAGTTAATGAGATCATCAACTTAGAATGATGGGTATCATATTTCAAAGCAAATAAAACTGCAAATTTTTGCTATTATTGAAGCTGATAAATATGTGTTCCATTTCTTAAATAAATTTGTTTATAAGCTGTTGTTTATTATCAGTTAACAAGATGCTAACCTATTTGATTAGCATCTTGTTATAATTGATTTTTTTTTTTTTTAATTTAATCTTTTTATTACTTCAAACATTATTATATAGTGGATACTTGTATTTGAAATTGACACCCCATTTTTATTTTTATTTGAAACCATATGTATTTTGTCTACAGGTCAGCTTATTTGAAAAATCTTTAAAAAATAAATAAATAAAAAATATGCTCTCTGGCAGGGATCAAATCTGCTTGTGGAGAAACCACTATTTGATCCAGTGTGCTAGGCTACACAGACCATTACAATTCAGTGAGGCTATTTTCCCTTTTAAGGAAAACGCACCCCTCACTAATATTTTACTCAGTAATTTCTGAAGAACTAATGAATTTATTTTATTAATCTAACATTTCTATTATTTCAAACTTTATGGTGGATACTTGTAACTGAAATAGAAATTTTTATTTTAAACATTGTGTATTGCGTAATGTCTATCTCTATTGGCCTGTACAAGAAATCTTAAAGAATTCACAGGCAGCAGGCTGATAGACATAATACACCCTGTTTAAAATAAAAATAGGGGTCTGTATCAAATAAAGTATCCACTATAATAATGTATGAAGCTATATATATATATATATATATATATATATATATGACAAAATTGATTGTTGATTTTGTGTACCTTGGTAGCACACTATCTCAGGATAATTTTTGGGACAGGTAGGTCTGTATCAGGATGGAAAAAGCTGCCAGATCTTTTGGTTTGCTTGAGAAAAGGGTTTTGAGCCAATGCAGTATTAAGACCTCTACCAAACTGGGTGTATACCAAGCTTGTATTCTTCATGCCTTTTTGTATGGCTGTGAGACGTGGGTTGTGTACAACATCTCAAAGCCCTTGAAAGATTCCATCAGAGATGTCTTTGAAGGATCTTGATGATAAAATGGCTGTTATTTACACCAGGCACTGCAGCGCTTGATAGATGCCAGCTGTCTAGTATTGAGAGCACGATCCTCAGATTTCGCCTTCGCTGGTCTGGTCTCGTCACCTTGTCCACATGGATGATTACCGCATTCCCAAGCAGCTGTTTTATGGAGAAATCTCTATTGGTAAGCATTGTCAGTGCAAGCCAAGGTTGAGATTTAAGGACTGTCTCAAAAAGTCTTTGAAGGATACTGCTATTCCTGCGGAAAATTGGGAAGAAATATCTTCGAACAGACCTGGCTGGAGAGCCATCATCCATCAGAGAGTTTGAATCATGTCGAATCGGACTTCAGCAAATAAAACATGCTGCCAGAAGGGAGAGTTTGGGTACCTTAGCACTCAAATACAGAGTAAGGAATGTCACACCTTTGACTCATGTGGGAGAATCTCTCTCTAAGGCTGGTCTAGTGAGTCATTTGTGTAGGCATGGAGATCGTATGCCTGATGCACCCAATACCCATGTATGTATCTTCTGTGGCAGAATATTTAAAATGCTGCCTGGACTAAAGAGTCATCTTTGTGCGCACAATCTCTCAGGTATGTGTAGATGATTTTTGTACCAAGAAGTGGTCTTACTTGTGTGTGAGTTGATAGCCAAGATAAGACAAAAGGAAAACTTAGATGACATATTTCATCCTCTGATTGACTTTATCAAGGTAAATATAAGGATTTTATTCTGAAACAAGTATTTATAAACAAAATTAAAATTGTTGCTAAGTTTTCCTTTTGTCTTTATTCATATTGTCCTTTTATAGATATATTTTAGTTATATCTGAAATTTTACACACACACACACACACACACACAAAAGAAAAAACAACTATGTTGGTGTAACCAACAAACTTTCCAGAAGACATAACACCTGAGACAAGAAAATCTTTAAAAACACACACACACATATATATATATATATATATATAATATATATATATATGACTGGATACAAATATTTGGGGTTACAGATCTGTTGTCCTTGCCATCCTTTTGTATGGCTCAGTCATGGACTCCATACAGATATCATGTACACCAGCTGGGTGTTTGCGTGCCATCTGTGGAGCTAGCCTTCAAGACAGGGCATCCAATGTAGATCTGTTTAACAGGTGCAATATTGGACGAATTGAGATTTTCCTCATACAGTCGCAGTTTCAGTGGACTGGTCATGTTTTGAGAATGCCTGATGACAGGATACCCAAGATCCTAATGTATGGCCAGTTAGATCAGGGCCACAGGAATGTAGGATGCCCAAGGCTTTGATATGAAGAGCAACTGTCAATATACCTCATAACACCCACAAGCATTTAGCCTAGGAATGGATAGAGTGGCAATCAACATGTTTTAGTGGATTCAGCAGTTTTCAATCTGCTAGTCTGAATCATATTCAAGAAGTGAGAGCACAGTCTAAAAGATCAGCCAATCTAACAGTGACCACATCCCACAATCCTCACTCTTGCTCCATATATGGCTTCCTTTGTAAATCACTTGTGAGTCTTAAGTGTCACTTAAAATTCATTACTGAATCAATTAAGTTGTCAAATCCACATACGTCAAAACTGATGGAAGAGTCCATGAGATAGATATATATATATATATATATATATATATATATATATATATATATATAAGTTAATGGTCAGAGTTGAATTAGATCAGGAAAAAGATCAGTATTAAAAAGTTCTCAATACACATACAAAAAGATAAAAATTTAACATGTAGAGCTTTTATGTATAAAAAAATTAAGAGATCAGTTGATTCTGCTATCTTGGTTTCAAACTTTCAGTCGGAAGGTTGAAACAAAGATATCAGAATCTGCTGATCTCCTAATTTTTTATACTTATTTATTATATATATATATATATATATATATATATATATATATATATATATATATATATATATATAATCTGTTTGATATTGATCTTGAGCATTCACTGGCTGTCACATATCCCAGACACAGAGGTAATGTAGAATAAGCTAATACACTTTAGTATAGAAGCTTATATACAGAAGCACCACTTTTGCTGGGCAGGACATCTGATATGGCTGGACAATAGTTTTATACCCAAGCAGATGCTTTATGGAGAGCTGACTGTAGGAAAAAGGCCTCAGCAAAAGCCTAAGAAGTATTTCAAAGACTGTCAAAAAATCACTGTTGCAATTCGATCTCAAACTTCATTACTGAGAAGTACAGGCTGTTGACAGAAACATGTGGATGAAACAAATATATGAATAATGTTACTCATTCCATGAAAGTCAGTAAGCTGAACAGACCAAAAGAGTTGCCATAAAGGAGAGGAAATAGACCCTGCTGTTTGCCATGAGTGTAGCTGAATGTTTGTCAAATGCAGCAATTCAAAGCCACCTCAGGAGTCACATAGACAACATGCCAACAGATTATGCTCACTTTGTTATTGCAGACTTGCTTACCTGTGATGTATGTAGCAAAGTCTGCAAGAGCTGATCTGGATTCATAAGATATTGTAAAACCTATAATAAACCTACACCTGAGAGGTCCAACCATCAGGCCAAAAACATAGATTTAGTTTGTTGCAAAGGCTGTAAACTATGTCTCTCACTGGGTTCAAAAGTCACTTGCGATCTCATGTTAGTAGAAACGATCAGTTATAAGTCAACCTGTCAGTGATGGCCATGCTTGTCTAAGGAGACAACCATCATATATATAAGATGAATCTTATAGTGTGCGAGGGATAAATTGTCATTTAAATTATACAAAAATGAAAATATTACTGACATCACATTTTAACTGATATATTTACCAAAATTACACAAAAATATCTTGAAATGTTAGTGTAAATCTATTCAATAAAATCGCCATTGGTTTCAACCATGGCCTCCAGATGACTTCAGAATCTCCTGCAACTCTTCTGGATGGTTTCCTTGTTTAAGTTGGTGGATGCTGCCATAATCTATGCCTTCAGTTCATCTTTGGTGTGACAAGGAGTTTTATTGGTCTCTTGCTCGACTGTGCCCCACACATAATAATCAAAAGGGTTGTAGTTAGGTGGCCAGGTGTAATGGGTGATGTGGTCACAGAAGATATCTGACAGCTTGTGTGGCATGGTGCAAAGTTTTATTGCCAGACATAGGATCTTCAAACAGCCACCATCTTGACCCAAGGCAGCACGACTACCTCAAGGCACTTGATGTAGACCTCCATGTTGAGTCTGAGGCACTCACCAACAAATTTGGGAGTTCTTTTCTTATCAGAACAATTAGTGAGTTTTCAAAGCTGCTATACCTTTGTAATCACTATTAGACTCCTCCAACTCTTTCCAAATCCTTTGCACTGTCCTCAAATTGACACCCAAATCCTCTGAAATCTTCATATTGGATCTTCCAGTGTGAATGCCAAGCTGTACAGTATGGGATATCCAAATTTCTGGTGGAGTAAATTGTCATGGTGCCCTTTTCTCACAGATGATGCCCAACTGACCCTACTATACTGTGCAGTTGATAAAATGAAAAACAAACAGTGCCCATGCAAGAAATTAAAAATATAAAATGACGACAATTTACTTATCACACCCTGTAGCTACTATTTCTAATGAGGTCTTCCAGTTTTCCTGTATATTCTGACCATCACTACAGTCGCATTGCCTTTGTTAGCAGGTAGCATGATGATGTTGTCATTCCTCTGTAGGGTTTTGATTGCCAGCCTCTCCAGTTTTGTGATGTTTGATTTGGGTGGTTTGGCTTTCTCCAGTATGTCTCATTTTCCATCTTAGCTCATCTGCCTGAGCTTCATAAAAATGTTGGTTGAGTGATCAAAAAAATGACTTGATCCAAAGAGTTGTGAGTTCAATACCTGGCCACAGTAGATGGAACAAAAAAAAAATCAACCATTGTGGACTAAATAAAGGGTTCGGTTCAAAATTTCAATGTATATCACCTCAAAAAAGGCCAGAGTGTACAATGGCCAAAACATTGTGAATATGGCAATAAAGATGAGGACAACAGCCCAACCAATGTAAATAGTGTATATAGACAGATGATGAATTTTTTTTGGACTATGATCCAAATTTTTTGTTAGAACAAATAAGCAAATGTTATCTATACCTGTTACAAAAACTGGTACCCAACCAAAGTAATATATAAAATATCAAGGATAAATATTGCTAAAGTATTTTATATGCTAAATAAATCCTGTATGTGAAGAGTTTAATCAGTAGATTTAGATTGTTGTAGTAGTGGTAGCAGCAGCAGCTGCTCCTACTACTACTACAACAATCTAATAAAATAATAAAATAGGGTAAATTATAAAAATTGCATGCACTAAATAAACTTTCTGCAGTGGAATTTTCCACAATTTAGAACTAAGATTACTGTATTATATTGCATATGAACCCCCCACTAATATCGTCTGTCCTATTATACAAAGTTGAAGTATCTGATATTTATTTAGTTGCAGACTAACAGTATTTGTACCTTAGAACCCTTTTTGCCTTCCCTCAGCATGGCCTCCAGAGAATGACTCATGACACCTTCTCTGGCTAATGTTTTCTACTGACATGAAGTGGAAATATTATATTGAATCATTTTCTAAGCCTGCTGCTAGGAAAGTTGGTTCACTGTGTTGTACTAGATAATATTTCTTGCCAGAATCTATCTTGCATATTTATAAGTCTAGCATTCATTCTTGCTTTGAATATTGATGCCACACCTGACCTGATGCTCTTCATGCTATTTATTTAGAGATCCTTGATAAATCCAAAGAAGAATGTTATTGGTCCTGACTTGGAATCTCGGCTTCAGTTGCTTTCCCACTGCCGTAACATAGCTTCCCTGTGCCTTTTCTATAAATACTTTTATGATAAATGTCCGGATGAACTTTCCTCTATGGTATCTAGACTATGAATTTAATCGCAGTACTAGATTGGCGTCACAATCTCATTTTATGATTGAAATAGCTAGATGTAACGATGTGATTTATGCTAATAGTTTTTTCTCACACTTCTCACTTGTGGAATTCTCTTCCAGCTTCTTGCTTTCCAGTCAAGTTTGATCTTCAAAAAATTAAATGCAATGTCAAATGTTATCTTCTGTTTTAATTTCTGTTCTAAACACAATTGTTTGTGTTTAGCATGAAACAAGACTGTTGTCTCTGGGTGTTGACTTTAATGTTCTCACTCACTCACACACACACACACACACACACACACACACACATATTCTGAACTTTAAACCTTTCCCTCTGTGCTTCATTTCTGTCATATGGTTAATAATTAATATTTAATAAATGTTTATCATACTGATTATATTGGTATCCTTTCATTTTGTCCTTGTTTTATTAACTGACCTATCTATTTTATATATTATAAGAAGCACGCATGTACCTTTTTTTTTCTAACATATATATATATATATATACATACACATACACAAAAAAAGATTAGCTTGATGCTAAGCTTAGTAAATAAACATATTTATAGAGTGTAAGGAGGCTGGAAAATTTTCAGTTCAACTATGAATGGGTTAAAAAATATTTGTATTTAATTAAATTTTAGTAAGTGGGTTAAGCAGAGTATTTTTGGCACCTCTTTTTAAATTAGTTTGAAATATCTAGCCTATTACTAATGATATTTGGTTATTGGTGTTTCACTACTTCAACTGAAACATTTTGAAGAGCTCTGTACAAAATTTTAGTGTATTATTTTAATGAAATATTTCCATTTTTTCATTCAGGTCATAGGTCTTAGTGTTGTTTTTACTTATAAAATAATCTATCATATGTCAAAAAATTAGAAACCTACAGACTGCCAATTCTGTTTGGTGAGCCTGAGTGATAAACAGAAGTTTTCATATGGTTGCACTGCTTGCACACATTCTCTATCGATTTCCAAGTCTATTGTTCACCATATTTGGCCGATCAGGGATTACAATTCATCACGAATCTGCTTGATATAGGTCTTGGCTTATTGTCCTCTGCTACCTTTTCCTTGTGTTAGCCCCCTACAAAATATTTCAATGACAATTTTGTCTTTAGCTCACCAGCAATGCTCTGTGTATTTGACTCTATACCTTTTGATGATGTCTGATATTGGATGAAGGTTATCATACAATTGCTTATTGGTCAGACAATCTCTCTAAGTAACATTTCAGCTTATGAAAGATTCATTTTGTCATAAGTTTTAGAGTTAATTTCACTATTTCTTTATTGATAATGAATGAACTTAATTTAAATTGGGACAGAAGCAAATTGTAGGAAAATGCAATGTAGATGATTAACACAACACAATCTTTCTAAGTTGGGATGATAACCTACCTACCTTGAAAATCAGCATTTGAAATCCTGACCCAAACACTAATTATTGGAATCTATAAGCAACACACAACTTTCTCAGCAGGTACTCATGCTTTTATTTGTATTGCTTCCTGGCCCCTTTATGAAACAAAACAAAATTTAACCTAAGTTCCAGGGAGCTATCCCTCAAGTTGTGCCTTTTCCATTGCACTTAAAGGTGGGAGGATCAAAGTCAATCCTTGATTCCTGGGGTGTCCCAAAAGAGGAAGTGCTAAAGAAATTTTTTTTTTTAATCTTTTCACCACAAGCAAGACAATAAAGCCACTAAGATGTGTTAGGGAATATGAGGAAAAAGAAACACTATTAAGGAGCAAGTAAAATAAAAGAACAAGAATTAAGAAGACGTGATAATGACTGACGTTGCATTTAAATTTTTGAAGATCAATGTTGACTGGATAATTTCTGAATATAGGGCTCCACTTTATGATCTTGTGTTATATTTACCATCTTTTATATGACAGGTTTATCAATGAAGACATAAAAACAGTTAATTGCCAAGTGTGCTGTTGGTTAATAAGCTGTTTACTGAAAATGGTTTCAAGATTGTTGACCAAATATTTATCAGCTGATGTTTGCAGTATAAAAAGTTTGTATACAACTTGAGGTTGCTCTACGTTTTGTTATCTCTTTAAATTTAGACCTGATGCTGTTGTAGATAAACATCTATTTTCATGTTAATGTATATGTTCTCGACTCTTCTCTCAAAAGTAAATAATTACCTACTACCAGCTGTTGTGATTAGTATAATAGTATTTATTTAAAAAAAAAATAAAAATAAAAAAAATTGAATTTCTACCTGTTTTTTTTTTTTTGGTGGTGGTGAACAGGATTAGAGGTTTATCCCTTGTTTCCTGTTAGAGCTGAGTTTTTGGTTCCTTCTAAAGTCTTCATTCTCTTTCACTCCCAGTAGCTCCTTGCATCTTTATAGGCATTATTGCTTTGTTTGGAGGAATAATTTCATTATGAAATTATAAAGTTTTTGAAAATATGAATTAATGAAAATCCTGTATCAAACAGATGTAAATAATGATGCACCCCCCCAAAAAAACAACACTTATTGGGATAACTTTGGAACAGATAACAATAACTGTCTGATAACATTAAGCAGAGTATAAAAAATATTAGACCAGTTTACATTCATTATTATAAAGAACTTTATATTATAGAAATACTCACAACTTTGATTATAATAACCAAATAGATTTTTTAAAATTAATTTTTAAATAAATTATTATAACGGTCTGATTTTTATTAATAACTGATAACATTGAGATTATAATAAATGTCTTCTGTATTTATTTAATAAAATCTCAGTGTACACTGTTTTTTACTTTTTTTTTTTTCTGAGTTGTTCTTTTCCTTACTGTCCTTCTCATGGCATTATAATATAACAGAATTTAAATATTTTAAAAATATTTGAAATTTATAAAAAATTCCATTTGTACACTTTTTCTGGGAACAAACTAAGTTTTTTTTTTTTTTTTTTTTTTTTTTTAAGAGAATATTCATTAATTTTTTTCATAGTTATATTCTTGATTTTAAAGACGAATGATCAGTATACTTTGACTTATTTGATTTATTCAAACTCTTGTTCACCTCTTTGATTGTTATTGATCTTATTACAGATGTAACATTTCGACTAAGTACTCTCTGATCATCTTCATTATTTTGGTTGATATGAGATATCATATACAGGGAGTGACAGAAATACCTTCCACAAATGAGCTAGACGAAGATACCATTGCCACTAATGTCTTAACATTATGTGGGAAGTATTTTTGGGATGTATATGTAAGAGGTATTTTTGCCACACCCTGTATGAGTGGATTGCTATTTTGTTCCTGTTACGATGTTTCTTATTTATTATTATTTATAACCAGTTTATTTCACTCCCTGATACTCTGAATGAATTGAATAAATCAAAGAATATTATTTTTATTTTAGTAAAGAGTTTGACTCTGAACTGTAGACAAGATTTGCATCTAATTTATTTAAATATATATCTATACTACAAATACAAATGTTTTTCTGATTCTTTCATTATAGAAAAACAAAAAAACCCTGTATTTCTTCATGATCAAAATTATAGATGGAATTAGATATTTTTTCTTGAACCGTCTTAGAAGACTAATTTCCTACCACTTTCTTTTCTATTTATGGCATACACCTCATTCATCATTACCATTTTAGCTTTAACCCTCTACCTTAAGTGGCTCTCAAGCCTTTTATCAGGTGAAAGTTAGAAGAAAATAAATAGACAGCAAGTTAACTTCTTGAAGGTTTAAAAGTTTTATTACATATAGATCAATAGAATATATAGTTAAATTTAAATTTGCACTGAGATATCTATATATATATATAATTTTTTTTTTTTTTTTTTTTTTTTTTTTCGTAGATGAATGGTTTCCTTGAATTTCAGCTTGCGTAGAACTGGGAGACTTCTTAATTAAACTTTTTTTTTTTTTTTTTTTTAATTTTATTTCTTGTCGTAAATGATTTTTTCCTCTATCTTTTTATTATGACATCAAATAGATTTATTATGATAAATGGCCTTCCTCATTATATTTAAGAAATGCCTTTATATTAATGCATGAATATATTTAAGAAATGATAGACTGAATTTCATAATCATTCCATAATGAATATCATTAATACTTATTTACTAAGCTTAATGATACAAAGCCATAATTATGGGGCACCTTGCAAAGATGGAACTATACCTTTTCAACTTCAAAATGATAATAATCAACTTCAAAATGGACTTATTTTCAAGTAAAAAAAATTATTCAACTCCAAAATGGATCAATCAACTCCAAAATGGATTAATCAACTTCAAATTGAGAAAATGTCAAAAACCTAAAAATAAACAACTTCAAATTGGAATAAACAACTTCAAATTGAGATTTTTTTTTGGTAAATTGAAAATTATCTTTTCAATTAATTTACCCCATGAGTAAGGAAATTGACTGTTCGTCTTCATTATATAGATGAAGAAAAAACCAAAATACAAACAACTTAGAGGCCAAGAAAGCACTGGGTGAGCCTACACTAAAAGTAGGAGGAGAAAGTCCCGTATGGGCAAAAATGATGATTGATGATAATGCTGGAGAAACCTCTACAAAAGAAGCTGAAGAAGAATTAGCAACAGCTCCAAAGAGGACTTACCTCAAGAAAACTGTGGCTGGTGAAAAAAAGACCCAGATTTTAGCTGCACATGCCGCAGCAGGAAATTGAAAAGACCTGGCAAGAACAATTGGTGTGCCTCTGCCAACAGCGTACCGTTGGTTAGACCAGGGTGCTGATAAGAGTGACTCTAGGGGAGGAGCAAGAAAATATAAAATTACGCAAGAGCATAAGATTTTTATGGCCAAATTAATTGAAAACTCTCCTAGGGTCACTCTTCAAGACATTGTAAATAAGTTGGTCAAAAAGTATGAGGTTTGTGTGACGAAAGAATGCATAAGAAAGTACTTGGACTCCATGGCCTTTACTTTAAAAGTGGTTCATTATGAACCAGAAGGTGCCAATAATAATGTCAATAAGGCGAAACGTAAGGATTACGCAGTAGCTTTATTAGAATTTCAGTCCCAAAGTGTGCCAATTCTTTATATGGATGAAACCAATTTTAATCTCCATATTTCAAGAGAAGGTTGCTCTAAAAAAGGCACAAGTGCACTACAGTCGCGGCCGGATCCAGGGGAAATAACATCCATGTATTAGTAATAATAGATTAATTCATCATAAAATTAAAAGAGGTTCTTTCAAAGAAGAGGATGCGAAAGGATGGACCAGGGAGTGCCTTAGAAAGGCAAATGAAATTTATGAAAGGGGAGTTGTCTTAGTTATTGATAACACTCCTTGCCATACTTCAATTGAAGAAGTTGTGGAGGAGGATAAATTTAGGCAACACCAAATTTTCAGACTTGCCCGATGTTAAATCCCATTGAAAAGGTTTGGTCAGTCATTAAAGCTGACGTAAAAAGAAGTATGGCAGACTCAATTGTTGGGATTTTAAGAGGTGATGGCCAGGGATCTTTAACTACTAAAGAATTCCGCCTCAGCAAGTTAGAAGGGATGATCTCCGAGGCAATTAATAATATTTCCCCTGAGACTTGCACTAACTTCGTATCTGGAATACAGAGATTACTTCCCTCTGTAATTAACTTAGATGATGTAATCTTTTAAATAAATTTCTTAGGAATGTTTATATTTTTTTATATCCCTTTTTAAGTAAAAATAAAAAAAATAATTTATTAGTATTATATTAATTCTCAATTTGAAGTTGATTATTATCATTTTGAAGTTGATTGATCCATTTTGATTATTATCATTTATTTATTTATCTTTTTTTAAGTATGCAAGGGATTTGGTCAGTTATGTGCCATGCGTGATACACACTTAGGTGATCATGTATCTTTAAATACATGACTGACGAAGCAGATTTTTTCCTGCAGTAAGTTGCCATTTCTTTCTGCGGTAGACCAGTTGCCACCCAAAGCTATAGAACCCAGTCTTACTATTTACCCATAGCTGGGGGGAGAAGAGGATTCATACCTTTCTCAACTGTATTAACATGTAAGTGAATGTAATGGATTCAACTGGAATTTGAACTCGGCTCTCCGATTCTTCAATCTGAGCCGCTATGCATTACTCCACCATGCCTCTCATGCAAGGGACTACAGGAAGTGAAAGTGAGAAAAGACTGAGTATAGGGAGGATCTAGGAAAGGACAAAAGATGAACAGGATTCAAGAAGATAGAAGATGGCAATTGATGCTGCATTTCAATTTTTGAAGATTGTAGTTATCGGGGAAGCAAGGAAATGGAAAGAAGTTCCACAGGCAAGAAACTGTTGGAGTAGAAGTGGCAGTTGCATTTAGCAAATAAAAAAATGCGTGGGACCTTCCTGCCAATCTAGTAGCATGCTTAAATTCATGTAGTCGGAGTATCAAGGAAAAAGCTTGTCAGAGCAGATGCCATGAAAATATTTGTAGAAAATACAGGGTGGGGAAAAAAAAAATGTAAAATTAAACTTTTTGGGGGAAAAAATGTGTATTTCTTAGTAATTACAGTGGTATGTACTGACAGTAGATACAAAATGTAAACATAGAATATTGTAACTGAATTTTTCTTTTCTTTTAATTGTAAGTTATTGGTTGATATTTTTAAATAGTTTACTGCATAATTTACATATTAACAGATATTTCAAAAGCACAATTGAGCATTGCATACAGTTCACTAGATTAAGAGCAATTCTTTGTGTTCACTAGATGATTTTTTGAATCTGCCAATAATTGTTTCTGCATTCAATTCACCTAACAATTGCTTTTCAATGGATAGCAGCACATTCTCTTTGGACAGCAAATTTCTTAACCTTGTCTTTATGATCTTTAGGTTTAAAAATGTTCTCTCACATTGGACTTGTGTAACTGATAGCATGTGGATAACTTTACAAATTTCCTATCTTTTATTATTACTAAAATAGTTGCCTGCATTTGTTTCTTTATTGCATTTTTAACATAGTGGACCCACCTGCCATTGGGCAAGCTGATACCCTGGCCAGTTTACCACCGGTAGGGATGATTATTTTACTAACCAAACCATTGCTCTCTAGTTAAATATCTAAGATTGTTTACAAGTAAAACATTGCATGAGAAATGAGGGCATTAGTCCTATAAATAATTGAAATCTGTCTCTGTTCCATTTCACAAATCAAGTAGCAAAAACAAAAATGAGGTATAGAATTTCACATGATTTTTATCTCACTGTTCAGGTAGTGTAACATTTATCAGCTTGGAAAGTAGAATCTATGAACTGAATTAAATAGTAGAATTACCAATAATACATTTTATCTGTAGTTGAAGGCATACAATTGCTTTCAAAATATTTAGATTTCGGCATTAAATAACCCCTAGAGATTGATATGCTGCTAAACAAAATCAACCAACCAATCAAAATCAAAACCATGGAGAAGGCAATAGGGAAACCATTATATTTCCAAAGAATGTGTGGCAACTCCCAATAATTAAAGAAGGAATCTGTGGAGGGCCATGATTGCCATCATTCTGAAGGAATCTGGTATAAAAAATAAAAAAAATGCATAGATTGGCTTATCTGAAAATAATAAAATATTATGTCGACATCATGAAAATACTTTGTGAAAATAATTCTTACCATCTTAGTTGATTGATAAATATTTTTATTTCTTGGTACTTAATTGGTCTGCCAATTAAGTAGTGGCAAGGATGTAACAATTGTTTACTGTTCCTTCCTTTGTTGGTAATTTATTTAGAAGAGATTAGATTAACCACATCAACCACCATAGCAAGTTAATGACTGATAATTTAGTTGGAATGTAGGGAGAAGTGGAGTTATGCCTTTATCAAGATGATTGTCAAGTCAAATTCAAATTTGGTTTGCTAATTCTTTGTTCTGTGTAACTATTAAACCATCCCATAATGCCCAAATCATCTTACTCCAGTACTTTCTGTGATTGGGCCCTGTCAAGGTTGACAGTAGAGGTAACAGCGATTTACTGTTACTGCCTGGATAAATAAGGTAGGAACAGTAGTTTGATCAAATATTTTTTTTATACTCATTTGCCTAATACAAGGCCCAAGATTCACTCAAAGTAGGTTACCGAATGAAGGGGAAACAAAAAGCAAAGATTACAAGAATATGGCAGATAATGATTGACTCTAGACTGCAAGATGTTAAGGTTATTGTGTTTGGGGAATCATCTACACAGGAATCTGTTTTACAGAGTAGCAGTTTTGGGGATGGAGCTTTTAAAGTGGAACACCTTTCTTACCGAAGGGATATGTAAAGAATGAGGGATATTCTACTTTGTGGATGCAGCAAGGTGGGTCTTGATGGCAAAGCTTAAAGCTGGTGGTATTAAAGAACGAACATTTGCCATGGAAATAGTGATTGGCTTGCAAATCTTATAATACTTTTTTAACTCGACAACCATCATGTTATTCTACTAACAAAGCATTGAGCCAAGATATCAAAGTACAGAGTGAAATGGATTCATGACTTTCTCAATTATTATAGCATTTCAGTTTTATAGTTTTGTTGTCATGTCTTTTTATGGTAGTGTTTCTCAAACTTTTTAACCAATGACACATCTTTTTAACCAATGACACATCTTTTTAACCAATGACACATCTTTTTAACCAATGACACATCTTTTTAACCAATGACACATCTTTTTAACCAATGACACATCTTTTTAACCAATGACACATCTTTTTAACCAATGACACATCTTTTTAACCAATGACACATCTAGGAGCAAATGAAAATATCATGGCACACTTAGCAAAATTTTTAAAGGGTATACATTTGAATGTTCAGTAACTTCAAATATTAATTCATAATTCAATATAACTTCTTTTTTTTTCATTTTGAATTAAACAAAGACTGTTGAATACAATTAAAGGAAAAAAAGCTTAAAAAATAAAAGTACTTTTTAAAAAGAATGATGAAAAAAATTATTTGAAAAAGGTTTAATACATATTCAGTTATTCAAATACTAATGCTGTACCATTACTACTTACACACACACACACACACACACACACACACATACACACACACACACACACACGTGTGCCATGGTAATATTTTGTATCACACTAGTTTGCTGCAGCACGGCGGTTGAGAATTACTGTTCTATGGTAACAATGCAACCTCCCCTCCACTGTAGTTGAGGGGAACTGATAACGACTGTAGTAGAGAAGTAGTATTTATTAATAGTATCAAGTTAAAGAATCCTTAGTCTACATCTCTAGATAAAAGTATTGGTTGAGTCTTAAGAACTGCTGGATGCTGTGTCCATCTGATAAAGGCTAAAGAACATATTGGTTAAAATGTGATTTTAAAAATGACAAAAATGAGGTTAGGAATACTGGAAAGAACAATAACAGCTACTGGACTTGAAAAACTTTATTTTTCTGAAAAATTGTTTTATTAGAAAGATTGTATAAATTTCAACCAACAATAATGCTGGCAGCTCAGTCAATGAATGCCAAACTTTTACTTATAAGGAAACTGCTAATATTACCATTATCACAGAATTTTATTGTTTGATTAAACCAACTATGGCAGATGGTTCTATTCATGGAGCACCAAGGGAAAATTAAACTCCCTAACCATGGTTTACAAGATTAATCATAATTCAACAGCAGTCAATATAAGTACATGGTCATTTAGTGTGTTGGCTACTTCTATAATTAATGTAAGGTTTCTGCAAGAGTATTTTACATGAAATAATGGTGGTGAAAAGGTATATGTGTAAAATAACAGACCAATTGATTTTCAATGAAAGATAACATTAAACAAATGAACGAAAGGAAAGTTTTAGAGTTTCTTTTTCTTTAAATAAATTGCATACACAACAGAAACTGTTAATGAATGTATTTGAGTGTGACTTGTAGGTGTGTTTGTGGGTGAAGTGTCTGCAGCCCTTTTTGCTTCAGTATGAAAAGTTGATGGCACATACTTCAAAAGGAGGAAAAATAGGAAGAGAGTTGCTTAAGTGTTTGCTTGTTTTTATGCTCTCTGGGCTTCTGCTGATATTATGTTTATTAAGGGCTTCTGCTCATACCATGTTTATTAAGGCACTACAGTCATCTTCAGGGTTCAAGATTAACATCATCCTGGGGACAATAGAACATTAGTTTGGGATTACTGGTTAAATTTTGAGATAATACAAAATTTTTGATTAAGAGTCTATTACATATTTATTCTAAGAAGTATCTAATTTCTTAAAATTAAAAAATTCTTACCAACAATGAGCTTTTAATGAATAGAACACAACACATGTATATGCACAAAACTTAAGTGCTTCTTTTTAAACTGGTGAATGAAACCCAAATAAAGCTTGAAGGACTTAAATTCAAATGTTTTTTATTATATATTTTGAAATGGGGCAAAAAACATTAGGATGAAAGTTGAAGAATTAATTTTGCTTAATAAACAAACCAAGATTATATATATATATATATATATAATATTTTTCATCAATTTTTGGTTAATAAAAAAAGAAAAGAATTGAGTGTGCTATTATTAAAAATAACATTTATGTATCATATTTTCTGCTTAGCATAGACTAATTTGAAAATACTAGGAAGAGTTTTTAAAAAATGATAAACAAATATGGAAAAATTAGTCCTACGAGGCAGGTAATTGTAAATTTTTTTTTTTATGATAAAGACATTAAAAACTTTTACTCTAAATTTAATGTCATTTTTATTATCATCCTATTGTGCTTATCCCTCCCTTTGTTAGTTTGCACGACCGTTACGCCCTGCCAATACTTCATAAATAACGGACTATTCCATTTTGATCACGGGGGGGGGGGGAGAGACTACTTTGTTTCAGTGAGAAAATGAAAGAAAGAAGGAAGGAAAGAGAGATAGAAGTCTTTAACATCTCTTGCCAATACCTCATAAATAAGGGATTATTCCATTTTGATTAACAAAACAAGCAGACTATTTCAGTTCAGTGAGAAATTGAATGAAAAAAAGAAGGGAAGACAGTGTTTAAGGCATTTGTATTTATGATTGTTATTGCAATATTTTGTTAAAGTTACTAAGCTCAAATATTTAATGATGTGATAGGGAAATTTCTACGGATATTTTATTGTCATAGAACTCTCCAGGAGCTTATTCACTCATTAACTTAAGAATTAAGATTCATCTGAAAATTCAAATAGGAATCCTGACATTTTCATGGGCTAAAACTAGTACTCTAAATTTTTATAAATGATGTCATATCCCTTCAAGACATAGGGGACCTCTCTAGAGAATTTTCTTTTATTTACTGTGAATTGCTATGTATTCTTAGGAAAGATAGTGGAGTGGTTTCCTGTTGCTTTCTCCACAGTTTGAAATTTAGTTTTCCTTCTCTTATACTATTTGCCACACTAATCTTGATAATCTAGTTTATCCTGTTATTTAATCCCTGGCTGGGGGAGAAGAGATGGAGTCATGCCTTTCTCAAGGGCATTTGTACCAAAGTGAATATTACAGACTAACCTGGGATTTGAACACTACTTGCCAGTTTCATTTGTTGCATTTGTATCCAATACACTATCCACAGATTATATTGTGTTTGAGATATATAATTTTTTTTTTTTTTTCTTTGTTGGGTGGATGGATAATTAAAGTTATTTTTTGGGATGATTCCAGGACGATGGTGAAAAATGTTAGTCTGAAGCCCTGGTCATTGGACTTAGGAGCAGTGGTTTGTGAAACTGGTATATTAACTATAACTAAATCAGAGTGCTCTTATCCTTTGTCTGAATTACTATTGTGCGTCTGCAGATGTGATAAACAGGTGTTCATGCAGAGAAAGACAAGAGGCTCAATGAATGAAGTGGGGATGAAGGTGAACAGACTGCCATATTGATGCTGCAGCTGTTGAAAATAAAGCATTGATTGTAAAATTGAATTCTAAATCATGTAATAGTTATACATCAATTATTAGTTATTTATAAGACTGATAATTCCTGGGTTACCTTGCTCAGTTATAGTAATTACTCTGACTTTATGTAATCATCATTCCAACCAATCATTAGCTTGAGTCATAAATAATTTATGTATTTTATCAACTTTTTATTTATTTATTTATTTATTATTATTATTATTATTATTATTTTTTTTTTTTTTTATTTTTTTTTAAGAATAATTAAATTTTATTTGATTATATATTCACCATTATTTGCAATGACTTGTTGCTACTTATCAGGTTGCTCTTTGATATCTTTTTAATAAAATTCCGCAGATTATGATAGAGAAAGTTTTCCCCATCGAAGCATTTTGTAGAATTTGAAAAAAGCAATCAGTTGCTGCAAGATTAGATGAATATGTTGGGCTGGGTAGAATGGAGTTGCTAAATTATCTTTTATCCCACCATATGCACAACATTGTCTTTCTTCCATAGAGCTCATCTTTTGGGGCTGGTTGTGGGGATTTATCCTTATTGCTATACAGGGGTTGGACAAAATAATTGAAACACTTGTTAAATTCAAAGAAAATTTATTTAATATGGAGTTGGTCCTCCTTTAACCTCACAGACAGCTTTAATATGTTTAGGAATAGAATCATACAGCTTCCTGACTTCATCCAGAGGAATTTTCAGTCATTCTTCCATTAACACCTTCTCTAGCTCTTTACGACATGACGGTGGAGTCTAGCAGCTCCTAACTTTTTGCTCCAAAATGCATCACAAATGTTCAATAATATTGCTATCTGGAGATTGGGGAGGCCACTCCACGTGTTCTAGCTCACTTTCATGCTCTTCATACCAATTCTTAACCACTCGAGTGGTATGTATGAAGCATTATCGTCTTGGAAGATGCAGTAACCATTAGGGAATAAAGTCTTGGCCATTGGATGAACATGATCTCCCAAAATGTTCAGGTAATCTTTGCTGTTGATTCTACCATGCAGGGCAACTAATGGACCGAGGAATTTCCTTGATATGGCGGCCCAAACTATCACTGATCCACCTCTATGCTTCACTGTTGAAAGGCAGTCAGGGCTGTAAGCTTCTTTGGGCTGCCTCCACACATAAACTCGCCCTGAAATTGGGAAAAGAGAAAAACTGGACTTGTTTGAGAATATGACTTGCTTCCATTGGTTTGCAGACGAGGCATTGTGATCTCTGCACCACTTCAACCACTTCTGAATGTTGCGAGTGGAGAGAAGAGGTTTCCTCATGATGGCTCTTCCATGATATGCAACCTTATGGAGCTCACAACGAATAGTTTTAGTAGAAACTGGACTATTCAGATGATTATTCAACTCGGCAGTCACTTTGGCCGCAGTAGTTTGATGATTTTTTGCCACATTGCGTTTCAATGCACGTCAGTCTCTGTCAGTAAGTTTGCAAGTCCGGCCCGAATTGCTACGGTTGCTAGAGGTTTTGCCCTGTTTCTCGAATTGCATCATAGTTCTTGATATAGTGGCTCTTGAAAAGCCAAACAGTTCAGCAACCTTAGTGATCTAGGCTCCTGCCATGCAAGCTCCAACAATTTGCCCTTTTTCGAACTCGGAGAGGTCACTCATTTAGCTTAAATTTGACTAAATTCTAAATATAAATTAGACAAAGACAGTAAATTAGATAAATAAGCATATTTACAACATATATAACCTGCAATTACGAAGTTTTAGTTAAAGTTCTTAATATAATGGGTCTTTGAAATATAGGAGTGGAATTTGCAACTGTTTCAATTATTTTGTTCAACCCCTGTATATAGATCATTTTTCATCACCTGTTATATATTTAAGGAATAGGGGCACTTTGAGGTGGTGTAATAGCAAGCTTGTCTCGCTAGAACAATTATGACTGAATAGTGAGTTCGATCCTCACTGGGTGCCCCCTACTTTAGGCCTTGTGCCACATCTAAGCTACACTTGGAAAATCACTATATTTAAGGAATAGCTAGTTGAAATGATTCATTACACAAGAAAATGAATGGTTTCCTTAGAAAGCAAAAATACTAAATTAAAAACTGAAAAACCAAATCGAAATCCGCAGTATCAAGGAAAACTATACCAGAAACTGATACCAAAACATAAACTGCTCAACTCTTTTTATATATATATATATATATATATATATATATATATATATATAAAATGTGTATGTATTCAATAGGAGAAATTTTGAAAATACAGCTGGAGTCTTTAGTATTATGGATTCTATAAGATGGCTAATGGGAAGTGGCATATATTCTAGAATGACATGAAACCTTGATTACACTAAGGTGAATATGTGCTAATGGGTTTCATCAAACTAGCACTTGGGAAGAAATAAATTTGCTGAGTTTCAATTCTGCTTATTTCATAAGCCAACTACTATAGGTATAATGACTTTTTTCCATTTTACAATAATGGTTTTCTTACGGTGAGAAGATAATTTTAAAAATTGGTTGCATTTTAGAATTTCTTTTTCTTTTCTCTTTTTATTTTTTTTCTTTCCTCCTTTTTTCTTTCCTCCTTTTTTCTTTTTCAATCACTGAGATATATATATATATTTTTTTTTTTTGTCTGGGGGCTAATGGAATCTAGAATAAAGTAATTGAATATCATTTTTATTTTTTTGCTTATAAAAAGTCTAAGTTATTTTGTTCATTAATGAAATAATGCAGCAAGTAGGTATGTAGTGGGGTATATAATATCAAAAGAGGAGAAGGGGGAAAATTGCATTATTGAACCACAGTTGTCTGCTTTTTTCATATTAACTATTATTATTATTTGATCTCTTAAAAATCTTTCTTCGTTGATGGACTGTATGAGTGCATATATGTGCAGATAATGAGTGATGAGTATGGAAGCTAGCATACAATCTGAAGACTAACAACTTCTCCATCACTATGAAACTGCTGCTAATGGTAAGTAGTAGGAAGAGTGTAGGGCAAACAAGAAGGAAGCAAGCAAGCCGTGTGTACCCACCCTGTGTCTGCCAACAGCCACTGACTCATAATCTCTTGTATTGATCTTTGTTAGTATCATGTGTAGCCAACCTAGCTTTGGAGTGTGACTTATTTAGTACTAGTCTGCCTTGTTTGGGTTGCTTTGAACAAGACTCTTTCATCCATTTTAGCCATGAGAAATTTTATTTTCTTCTTCTTTTAAACTTGTTTCAAACTCTTTTACTTACTGCATTGCTTTAGTTTGTCCTGGGATGGCCACTGCAGTATTTAACTTAATATCTCTTAATATCTACGAACACACTTTGTACTAAGGGCATCTTGAATGTACCCTGACCTCACACAATAACACTGTATACAGAACTGAAAATGCAAGTCGAATTTGGAAAAAATCATTATGAAGAAGCTAAGCAGCAACTGGATGCAGAAAATAACATTCTGGAGGAAAGCCATTTCAAGATGTCCTCGATTTTGACAGGTTTTTTTGATGAGGAAAACATCTTTCAAAAGTTTATTTCTAGTTGTTTTGACATCTCAACATTTGTCCTTCTCGGTGGAATATGTTTCTTCAGTTGTGCCTCTTTACTGACCTACGCTTGGCACACGTTACTACATAGTACGTCGGCGTATTCATTACTGGCTCTCCATTTGGCTAGTATCCCAGAACATAACAATACATTCAGTGCCTTTATGAGGAATACCAGTTTTTCCCTTCTTTGGAACTGAAGACCATTTAGATGGAAAGATATTAACAGAAAAATGTAGGTTGGCGCACAAATTTAAATAGAATATCTTTTTGTATTTATGATTCTTAAGTGAACAGGAATATATATATATATATATATATATATATATATATATATATACACACACACACGGGGATGCTAAAATTTCTCTGGTTAACTAAGACCGGATTCCTCCCACAAATTCTGATATTTGGTCAGATTTGGGGAATTGGTTTGAGCCAAGAACTTTTCAGCACCCTCAAATATGATCCATTTTACAGGATGTTTCAGAAATGTCTGCCCACATTGGATTTTAATCTCCATCAGGATTGACTTCATTTATACTTTCAGAGTTCCAGTACTACTTCAAATATGTTGTTAAGCATAAGTTTATCTATTTCTAAAGGTAAATCTATACTTGGAAAAAGGAAAAGTATCCCAAACATATGGGATGAAGTGTGTACAAAGGATTTGATGTATATAATGTGTATGTATGTAATATATAAAAAAAAACTGTATAAACATAATTTTTTGTATGCACACACTCACTTACACACAGTGCTTTTTTTCAAAGTTTATGAAAATTGACCATAAATTATGCAGCAATTATTTTGATTAACTGTGTTACTTATAACGAATACTTCACTACTTATTTAAATGTAAAAACAGTCTTAGTTGTCAATAATATAACTGACAGATGGCTATAAAAAGGCCCTGTTGATTATTTACAGCTAATTTGTTTAAATAATTCACTGACTATTTGTGTCATGGCAATAATTGTAAGTAAAATGATGTGCTAAAATAAGTAACAAAGTAATCGTTTTAAGTTCTCTGAATATCAGTGCCTAAAAATTTGACCATAAAATATTTACTTTCCACTGCTTACAATGAGTAGCAACAACATTCAGCTCATATAAATAAATGTTTGTGACATTTGAAATGCTTTCACTTTTAATTCTCAATACAAATATATACTTAAAAAAATACAAATGAATATGTATATTTACGAAAACAATGTTAAGATGTCAGCCTAGAAGAACATGCATAAAAATACATTTACTTTACTATCTATAAAATGGTATCCTATTTACTCAATTTTACAAAAACTGACTACATTGACTTTAAAGTATATTATTATTGAAAGGAACCAAAGGTGGAATTTCATGTGTGCTGTTGTGATTTTAAAAAGATTATCTTCCTTTATTTTTAATGCTGTTTTTATAGGCTTATGGAAACCTCTCTATATAAGTTTCATTAAAAATGACTGAATACAGTTTTGAGATTATCAATTTTTTTTTTTTTTTTTTTTTTTTTCCAGTTAAAATAAAAATATCATCGACATGTATTTTTGTGAGTTTAGTAACTTTTTTAAATACCTTGTTTTCTTCATGGGACATGTAATAGTTAGAGAAGCACCAACCAAGTGGATTTCCCATACTAACACCATTAGTTTGAGTGTAAATATTGTCATTATGGTCCTGGAAGAGGGCTTTATTTATTTACAAGTTATTTAAAAAAAATTACTAAATCCAAAATCTATGTGTGCTATGTAGATGATATTTTTTATTTTAGCTGAAAACAAAAGCAAAATAGATAATTTCAAAACTACATTTAGTCAGTCATTTTTTAATTAAACTTGTATAAAAGGGGGATTGCTGACCAAATGCACATTTATTTATTATATATATATATATGGTGGTTAATTGAATGAGAAAATGTAAAAAAACAATTTCATTCAAAGGGACTTCAGACTATTGATTTTATTGATGGAATTATATTTATGGGGTGAGGACAAAAAGTGGTTCCATCTATAAAAATATTAATATAATATTCCTTTTGAAGGAAGAAACTCCTTCAATTACCTGACATTAATCTGATATATAAATTCTCTCTCTCTCACACTCACACACACAAGCTGATGAAAGAAATTTAACAGATAAGTGCAATGATAATAAATATAATATTAATTATATATTAGGACTTTAGAGCAAATAGAAACCTGAGAAAAGATGTTCAAAATCAGAATTTTTCGGCACATCTTTAGCATCTTGTGCTTCTATTTACTCTAAAGGCCTAATAATATATAATTAATATTATATTTATTATTGTTTTTTATCTTTCAAATTTCTTTGTCTTACTATATATATATATATATATATATATATATATATATATATATATATATATAGAAGGTATTATCATTTATATTGGTTTTATTCTGCATTTTGAAATCGTTCAGTTTTGTACAGTTATCACTTTGTTGAATAACTGCTATGAATTGTTTCCTTTTTAATTAACATGTACTAAATATATACTTTTAAATTCAAGTACTGCAAGATAATAAAGCTATTTTCTGAAAAAAATTCTTTTGTGCATAAATTTACAAAATTAGATCTTTCAGACATACTAGAATATATTGATTATTTAACACAACCTTGAAATGAAGAACTTTGTGGAGTTATATTTTTAACATTATTTACATTATTCGGACTATTGTCCTCATCTTTGTCGCCATATTTATTACATTTCGGCTGTTGTACACTCCAGCCTTCTTTAGGTATCGAACTGAACCCTTTATTTTGCTCACTGGGGTAGACTGTTCTAGTTCCACGTGCCATGTTTAATGGATGTCAGTTATCAGTTATCTCCTGTTAATTTCCCTCTGAAAGTTCTCCACTGCCTTAACCGAGTATTGAACTCACACTCTCTGGGTCCTGTCATTGGTTCTAACCAACACCTTTATCCACTGTGCCATGTGTCCTCAAACATGGCACGTGGAACTGGAACAGTCTACCCCAGTGAGCGAAATAAAGGGTTCAGTTCGACATTCCAACCACCTGAAGAATGCTGGAGCGTACAACGGCCGAAACGTTGTAATAAATATGGCAACAAAGATGAGAACAATAGTTCGAATAATGTAAATAATGTACATAAATACCTCATCTCAGAAATATAGACAGTTATATTTTTAAATATCCTTTCAAAATTTCAAGAAGCTTTCAATATGAAATTTATCTGAGAGAGAATTAGGAGTTTTGCCCATTGGGAATCCAATTGTTCTGTCAATCTTATTGTGGATTTTAAGATGAAATTCTCTATGTGAACAGACCAAAGTTAAGCAACATCAAACCTGGTTAGTACCTAAATAGGTGACCACTTGGGAATACCAGGTGCTGTAAGCTTGCATGTGTGGGTGGTGTAAAGGATAAGGCTTTGGAATTGTTAATTGGAGAACTGAGTTTCAATTCCAGTTGGGTTCATTATATTCACATATATGCAAATACCATTGGGAATTGTATCTTCTTCCTGTTGATATGGGTTAATTAGTAAGAATTGTATCACAAAACCATTATCTATAAAAAAAAAAAAAAAAAAAATAAAAATAAAATCCTTACAATGTATAAATATTTTCTGGCTTTAAAATAACCTGCAAATAGTTAATACGCCATAGAAAACAAATCAATCTATGTAAAGTGAATATAATATATAATTTCAGTTTGACATTCCAACCACCTGAAGAAGGCCAGAGTGTACAACAGCCGAAACGTGATAAATATGGCAACAAAGATTCGGACAATAGTCCGAATAATGTAAATAGTGAATATAATTTTTTTGTTTCACTGTAAGAAGACTTACTTTAGGAAAAGTTTATGGTTTCAATGGTTTTATTCTGAAAAATTTACCTTAACATATTTGCTAACTTTAAATTGAATGCAAACTAATGAAACAGTTTACAAAAAATTTGAGTGTTAAATTGTTTTGTTTGTTTTTATTTTTTGTTTGTTTTTGTGTTTCTTTGTTTTTATTTTTTGTTTGTTTTTGTGTTTCTTTGTTGTTTTTTTTTCCTGGGGGGTTTCTTTTTGTTTGTTTTTTTTTACTTTCTAGGTAAACATATAAACTGCAATTATTTATTCCTTACTTTTTTGTAAATATAATTAAAAGCTTGGTAATATTTTTACTTATAATGAAACAGTTTTATTTATTTATTTATTTATTTATTTTAAGAATTTGGTTTGATACTAACATAAGTACACTAGTACTGGTTGTATACCGCCTATAAGCACACGTTTCTTGTTTTAGATTTAGGTTCCTGACAGTTCATAACTGAAACATAAACAAGGCAATTTTTATTTATTAATCCAACATATTTTTATCACTTCAAACCTTTTTGTTTTTTTTTTTCACAACCTTGCTTAACAATGCTCTTCATGGCTGAGTCAGTTTAATGTCAGATCTAACAACGGTTTCTCTTGTAAAGAGGCCACAGGTTCGAATCCTGCCAGAGGGTTCATTTTTCTTTAATGAGATTTCTCGAATATTCAGGCCAGTAGACGAAAATAAAATACTGTTTAAAAAATAAACGAAGCTTCTACTCAAATACGGATATCCACTAAAAATGTTTAAAATGATAAAAACATGTCAGATTAATACATAAAAATCCATTATTTCTTCATAAATTGCTTTGTTTAGGTTTTGGATACAAAACAGCAGATATTAACTTTTGGGAATCTAAAACACAAGTACTGTACAAATTTATACAAAGATAAAAATTAATTTGCTACAAAAGTATTGAAATTGAAAATATAATTATGTATAAAAGACAGATTCTCAAAGTCTGTGATGAAAGTTCAAATTTTGTCAAGTTATTTTTCTTGCGGTTTCCTTTAGTGGCTAAAAATATTCACCCTATAGTATTGTGATTAAAAAAAAACATCAATTGGATGGCATAAAACCAGTAATAATTCCTTTTAATAATTTTTAGCTAAATTCTTTTCAATTATTTTAATTAAAATTTAAACTTGCATTTGCAGTGTGTCAGTTTAAAATAGCATTCAAATTATACTTTATTTTATTTCTAATTTCATATTCTTTTGTGAGTTTTTAGATCCAGCCAGTAAGTGAATGATTTGTTGAACAGATTATTTCAATAAAAAAGAGAAAAATATTAAAACAGTATTGATAGCAAGAACATTGCATAACTTGAATACCTGGAGACTTAGAGTACCCATATATAAAATGTAATCTACAGTGATATGCAAAAGTATAATACATATAGGCATTTTCAAGCAAATGATAATTTCTATTATTGATACTAGCCTAAAGGTTAAGATAAATATAATAAATTCTTCAAATATGCTAAAGAGAAATAAAGAAATGTTTGCCTATGCATCTTTCAGGATAAAAATTAAACCGAGAACTGGCCAATTTTATTGGCTAGGAAGAAATCCCAGCATGCATTTGTGTGCTTCTGCCTATAAATTGAGGAGAAATCATTTTGCAATCATTCCAATTGGCACCAAGGGCCTTTTATATATTTGTTAAATTTGGTTGCCATAAACAGAATCCTCTTTGATATAGTGTTAAATTTAGTGCCTGCAAACAAGACATGATAGACTGAAGAGTTCCCCTTTGGCCGTAGTATTATATAGTGAGTCCCACATAAGACACTAGTGACAATAGTGTCTTCATCTAGATGAAGTCTTACCAATATGTTGGAGGTATTTCTGCCACACCCTTTATTATGCTAGTAAGTATATATATATATATATATATATAATATATATATATATATATATATATAATAAAAAGACTTGCACTAATATACCATGGTTATAATTTATTATATTGGAATCGTAATTACGATCCAATTCATCAGACCTACAAATTTTTTTGAATTGGATCGTAATTACGATTCCAATGTAATAAATTATAACCATGGAATATTAGTGTTTAAGTCTTTTTATTATATTCTTACTCTGTCCTGGACATTGAGTTCTACCTGGATTCTATCCTCTTGGAAATTTTTTATATATATATATATATATATATATATATATGAGAGAGAGTGTTGAATGAGTCTGATGGTGATTATGAAGGTATGGTAGCTTGGAAAATTCATTCTGATTGTTCTGATAAGAAAAGAACCAAATTTGTTGGTGAGGGCCTCAGACTCAACATGGAGGCCTACATCAAGTGACTTGAAGAGATAGTGCTTCCCTGAGTCAAGAGGGTGGCAGCTGGAAGTCCCTATGATTGGCAACAGGACTTTGCACCATGCTACACAAACAGGAGAACCTAGTCATGGCTTTCGGACAATTTCTGTGACTACATCACCCCTTACATCTGGCCACCTGACTGCCCAGAATGCAACCCACTTGATTATTATATGTGGGGTATATTTGAGCAAGAGAACTAAACTCCTTGTAATACCAAAAGTGTATTGAAGGCAAGGATTATGGCAGCATTCACCAACTTAAACGAGGAGACCATTCAGAAGAGTTGCAGGAGATTTCAAAGTTGTCTGTAGTCCGTGGTTGAAGACAATGGCAATTTTATTAAATAAATTTACTCTATAGTATTTCAAGATATTTTTGTGTAATTTTGGTAAATATATCTATTAAAATGGGAAGTCAGTTTTAGTTTCATTTTTGCGTAATTTAGATGAAAATTTATCCATCACACCGTGTGTATGGGTAGGTGTGTATAATATATATATATATATATATATATATATATATATATATATATAATGGACTAAAAATATTAAAATCTGAAGTGAAATCAGCACTGGCCAAATTAAACAAAGCATCCAGATAGACTTGTCATAGAGTTGCTGGCAGCCTTAGATGTTTTCGACATTGACAAAATTACAGATATAATAAATGAAATATACAACATATATGTGGTGATATACCAGAAAGCCTAAGTTGATCCATTTTCATAGTGCTGCCTAAGAAGCCAGCTGAAAAATGAATGTGATCTCTGCTGAGACAATCAACCTAATGAACTGTATAACAAAATTTATCCAAATTCTGATGTATAAAGTGTGCAGCAAAATTAAACTCAAAATAGGACTTTCGTTAAAGATACTGGAACAAAGAAGGCAATTTTTATGCTTAGAATGATATCAGAAAGAACACTATAAACAGGATCATCATTCTAAATTGATAACAAATCAATATATATATATATTTTTCTGATAAGTGTCACTGACTAAGGAACCTCTAAATAATGATATTCTACAAAAATTATTTCCCTTCAAAATTTCCCCCATTTTTTATGAGGGGATCAGTCTAATTAAGTAAACTCAAAAAGAAAGAAGCTTATTTACCCTATCCTCCTGGCTAGGTGGATATGAGCTAATATAATATTTAAAACACTTTAAGAAACATCAATCCCAATAGCCATTTGATGATACTAAAATACATATAAAAACAAGCAGGGCAGGTTAAAAATATTTGCACTTCTTTTTAACAAGGAAAAATCACATTAAATATTAGATAATAATATGTGTTAAATCATATGACTGCTCAAAGAGTTTGTCTGATGATTGAACTCATTCTTTTTTTTATTGCTTTTATTATCATGTTTTGGCTGATTACTTCTACAGCCTTCTTCAGGTGTCCAATTAACATAGTGATAGGATGGCTTTCTCTCTCTCTCTCTCTCTCTCTCTTTTTCTTTTTTTTCTCTCTCTTCTTTTTTTGCCAACAGGGAAAAAAATAGTAACAAATGTAATGATAAACCAACCCATGTCTGGTATTCTCAAACATTTCTCATACCCTTTTATCCTGCTGACTGCATTGGCATACCCTTTGAAAAGAATATGGTGTAAAATCTCTGTATGCCATGGAATAGATAACAGACAAGACAAGTGTATTTATAATTTTATTCAATTCATTTTTATCCACTTAGTAACATCGATGACCTTGTCTCTTCAACAATTCAATTTTGGTAGACATTTCAGTCACGCACATGGATATCATTTTCAGTTGACAGTTTTGCATGAAATTTGGTCTTGATCATACACATTGCTGGAAAAATATTGTTCCCAAAAGAAGATGCAACACATTTTTGTTTTTATTTACATTGTTTTCATGCAAACTCTTTGTTATTGTAGTCATAATGTTTCAGCTGTTGTGTCCTCCAACTTTCATCATTTGTAAACTTAAGGAATCGGCACATATGCTAGGCCACAAAAATCTCCTGTGCCGATCAAGCATAGAAATGAATACAATATGGGAACCAGTAATAAGGAGTGACAGAGAAAAGCAATAACAATGAAAATTGCAATATGAGCTCTGCATATTTTTTTTTTAAAACCAATAACAGCAAAAATTGCAATATGCGCACTGGTAAAAAAATGATGCTGAAGACATTAGGTTTATAATACCCAGAAATTTATACACAGATGTCCTCAAAGACACATGGCACAGTGGATAAAGGCGTTAGATCAAGTGACAAAACCCAAAGAGTGTGAGTTCAATACCTGGTTACGGCAGTGGGAATTAATAGGAGATAACTGATAACTGACATCCATTAGACATGGAACTAGAACAGTCTACCCCAGTGAGTGAAATAAAGAGTTCAGTTTGGCATATGGAGTGTACAACGGGTGAAACGTTGTGATAAATATGGCAATAAAGATGAGGACAATAGTCCGAATAATGTAAATAATGTAAATAGTGTACATAACACCTTATCTCAGAAAGATAGATACAAACCAGATGTTTAGCCATTGTATGTTTCTTCTAATTTCTGTTTCAAAACTTATTTTCAAAATTTCAGGGAAAAGTTCTAATTAGAATTACCTGATAATATATTTTAAAGTGTTAATTTATCTATCATACTTTTCTGCTTGATATGATTTTATTATATATATATATATATATATATATTTATATCCCTGAACCAAGTAAATGCTTATTCAAATATCAATGACCAATATTTACCTATCCTCAGTCCAAGTAAATTTTTATAGATTTAAAAAAAAAAATGATTTGAACAACAAATTTCCCAACAGTTTGACACGTTATAAAATCAACCAATCCTCATTAACTTTTAGATATAACTTTCTGTTTCTCTAGTGTGACTTTCAAGTGTTGGCTGGTTATTCCCTTATATTCTTTGCATGTTGCAGTAACAGCAAATGCAATAAAAAAATGTCTAACAAATTTGGGACCTTTTCAAAATTATAGACTTGTTTGCAATTCTCTTCAATAATTAAATATTCTATGACCTGATTTGCCTTGTTTTTATTTTCCCTCTTAAAAATGGTCTTCACATTTTTAATTGAAATGTGAAATTGCTTTATTGGTTAAAAGCACAGAAAATTGAATCCACAAAGTAAATTAAAATTCTGGGTGAGGTAGTTTATATTCACTTTGCAGAAAGGGCTCCAGACTAACTATTTTTCCTGATATCCCAGAACCATCCCCAAAAACTTTAGTCCTTACCCCCAAATTTAAACCATCAGTAATCAAAATGTTGTTTTTTTAACTTTATCATTTATAGTTGCTAATAGCTTAATAAAAAGGCCATTTAAGCAAATGCTCTGTTTATAATAAACAGTATTAAATAACATTTACCGGCCTGAATGTCCGAGAAATTTTCATAGAAAATTTTCAGTCTCCGACAGGAATCGAACCTGTATCCTATACAGAACCGTCATTTTGTGTGACGTACCTTAACCTTTCGGCCACAGAGAAGCGTCTGGTTAGCAAGGTCGATTTTACTATCTTTAAACTTAAATCTTCCATGAATCTCTTCTATTCATATCTGCTAACCAGACGCTTCTCTGTGGCCGAAAGGTTAAGGCACGTCACGCGAAATGACTGTTCCGTATAGGATACAGGTTCAATTCCTGTCGGAGAACGAAAATTTTCTATGAAAATTTCTCAGACATTCAGACTGGTAAATGTTATTTAATACTGTTTATTATAAACAGAGCATTTGCTTAAATACTTGTATCTATAAAAAGAACATTAAATATATCAAAAATGTCTTTAATATATATATTATATTTTATATATATATATATATATATATATATATATATATATATATATATACACACACACACACAGTGTAACCCGAATATAAGAGAGTTGTCGGGACCGGTGAAGAAGTATCTTATATCCGGGTTTGGTCTATTTTGTTTTATTAACACAGGCTCTAATTTGGGACCATATAAAATCTCTCTTATATCCAGGTTACAATATATATATATATATATATATATATATATACACACACACTGGTTGTAACAGCAAAATTGTCCATTTGTTAGATACAATGGTTCAAAGCTTAATCTTAGAAATAATTTAAAGTTATTTTACTGGAATTCTCCAAGGTTTTTATGACACTACTGAAGTCCACTTTGAGCAATAAGAATGTACAATTAATCTCCAAGCTTAATGGAAGAATTGTGATGAAATAATTCATAAACGAAAATGATGTTCATCATTAATTAATCATAGCTAAGGATTGGAAGCTCATGAACGATTGAAATTCAGTTCAAATATATATATATATATATATATATATATATATTTGAAGGGTCATTCAATAAATAATTACTTTTTTTTTTTATTTTTCAATAATCTGCAAAAGAAATTAAATCCATGTGAAAAAGAAGTAAAACAAAAAAATTAAAAAGAGTAAGCTTCTATTATTATTTCTGAAAAGTTTGATAAAATCTTCTCTTTAATATTCTTTTATTTTTTGTTTATTACTTTTTTGTTCATTACTTTTTTTATTTTTAGTCTTGTTTTTTAATCGTTTTTTTACTTTTTGCCTTTTTTTACTTTTTGTTTTTTTTTACTTTTTGTTAATACATTTCATTCTCACTCAGTTTTATTTCAAACTTAGTCTAATTTTGCATGTATCCATATGCTTGAGTATACATTAAATGGCATAAGCATGTATAAGTCACAACAGACATAGGCATATATATTGTATACACACATGCAAAGTCATGTACTAGAATCAGCACTTATTATTTTTATAATGATCATTTGGATTTGTGTAGACAATTTACTTTTGTACTATGTATTGCTTAGTAGCTATTTCAAAAGTTTGTGCATTGTCATAAGACTGAAAATGTATTTAACTTACAGTCCATCTGAAGTTATTATACAAATCCCATAAACCTCAATAACTCAAATTTTTTGTCAAATTTTAGATGTCTAAACAAAGCTTGAGTTGAATTTTTAGGTAGTTTGAACATATTTCATTAAAGTTATTGGATTTATTGTAAAAACTGCAGTCTGAAGTTATTATGAAATGACTAGAAATTCACTTCAATAGGTAATAAAACCAACACCTATAATAGAACAAATAAGAAACATATTATTAATAAATGTGATATCTGTTAATGAATTCAATAGATTCATGGCGCGCAATCTCTGCAAAACTTCATGTCAGGAGATAAGTCATATGAACTTTTATTCATTTTATATATATATATATATATATATATATATCACTTGATGATTAGTAGGGATACTTCCAAAAATAATAAATCCAAATTGAGCTCAATGTAAGAAAAGAACAATATATATATATATATATATATATATATATATATATATATATAAACAAATAAAAATCATTAATGCCTAGCAAAACAACAAAATATGTTGACCAGTAAGTAAATTACTATTTTGTTCAAGGTGAGCAGGTTATTACAAAAAGTACTTAAAATAAATAATAAATGTGATATCTGAGTTGGGCATTTATATAACTTCTCTACATCTGGTTGTCTTATGTATGTACATCTTAAGTTTAGCTGGATTGACTTCCTCTTTATGTCAATGCAGCCCCTGAGGTCTGATTCTGCACTTGGTGGCTATTAGGTCACTTTCTAGATAACCTTTTGAGGTGCCTGGCTCTTTTGATGTAACACCAAGTACAAAACTTACTTTGGCATCTCTTAGGATGGACACAGTACAAAATGGCAGCAACACAGATCAACTCTTGGATTAAAGGTTCCTGATTGACATTAAACTCTACTCAAACCTCTGTTATTTCCTAGCATGAATCATATACTATAGGAGTGTTATTATAGAGTATTTTTGTTCATATAACCACATCCTAATTAGACCTACTTGTTGGCTAATGGAGTTAAATAATTTTTGTTCTTGCTAATAGTCAGTGTTCAAGCCTGAGTAAAAGCCAGGACTTCTAAAGCTGATTTTCAATAGAGCTACACCTCCGATTTAATACAACGCACAATTTTCACAAGCTGTATTGTTTGTTTGACCTACCTAACATTAGTAAATGTTTGGTGGCTGAAATCTACCACTGGTTTTGAGCAGTAAAGCTTAAAACTTTCATTGTTGCTTTTTTATGACATAAGCAGACCTTCCATTGCAATCTGCCTCCCCATATTTACTTATAACCTTGTTCTGTACTAACTTACTTGGTGGTTAAGGTGGGTCTATATTTTTCCACTGGCACCAATGTTTAGTATTTATATCCATTAAAAAAAAAAATTAATACTGATTTTCAAGGTAGGACCTCCCCACTTGGAAGATTAGTGCAATACTATCTTCCTATCTATTATTTGACCTTGTTGTAATGTAGGCTAAATTTAGTAAATGTCTTGAACCACATACTGTTATTTTTCAAACTGTTGGCTTTGAGAAGGAACAATGTTGTACATTATATTAGCTTTGTTTATACAGAGAAGTGCTGCACTTGTGCTTGTTATCAGGATGAACAATCAAAGCAATTATAAGAAGTTGTAATTTTGCTCACTCGTAGTTAGATTGCAACTGAAATGTCTGAGGCTCTACCTCCTTATAAATTTGTTTAACTTATGTTCTAGTTTACACAGGATAAAAATATTCTACCATTGGTAGGGGATTAATCAGTGTGCTGCAGAACTGCTCCTATTTGGCAAACAGTGGCAAACAAAATTTACACATGTAAATGATGGGTCATCATTGTTAGTAGAGGTGAAAGGAAATGGAAATTTCAATGAGGCAATGTTTTTATGTACTTCTATATAGCTAATAACTTATTAACAAAGGGAAAATACAACACTATTACACATGAAAATTAGGTACCTCACCAAAAGATATATATGATAAAATAAAAAAAATGCACAAAACTGAGCAAGCGTCTGCAATAGGGATTGGATAACCGCTCTAGTAGACCGGTATCCTCAAATACAAGTGGCCAGCTATACATACATACAAATATAGCTGAAAAGAAAGCAGGCATTAAAATTTGGCAATTAAGGATCATATATATATATATATATATATATATATATATATATATATATATATATATATATATATATATATATATATATATAAATCAACCTTGCTAACCAGACGCTTCTTCGTGGCCGAATGGTTAAGGCACATCACGCGAAATGATGGTTCCGTATAGGATACAGGTTCGATTCCTGTCGGAGAACGAAAATTTTCTATGAAAATTTCTCGGACATTCAGGCCGGTAAATGTTATTTAATACTGTTTATTATAAAACAGAGCATTTGCTTAAATACTTGTATCTATAAAAAGAATGTTAAACATATTATAAATGTCTTTAAATAAATTGTCGGACTATGTCCAATTCAAAAAATATATATATAATCCACTAATCCATTGTCATCCATTGCTCAACATCTACAAAAACATTCCTGTCGACATTCACAATTTAGAAGAATATATATATGTGTGTGTGTGTAACAAGTCCTGAGCTGGTGTGGTCACTAAAGTATGTTGGGAGAAAAGGAGAAAGAAAAGAAGAAGAGGAGTCCCATTTTTATAGTAATTTAACAGTGCTACCTAAGAGCATCTTGGCAAAGCTAAATGGGGGTGACCCACAAGTGCTATCATGATACAGATATTTTCTGGGAAGTAACTATATTATAAAGTAGCCATCTTGATTTGATGATATTTGATGTTTCATTAACCAAAAAGCTTTTTCATTCATTAAATTTAAGCATTTTTGTGTGTGCACAGGTGGAAATATAATATAAAATACATATAGCTGGTAAAGTTAAACAAACTGTCCTCATTTATTTTGTGTAGCTTAGTGTAAATAACCTTTTAGTCACTAATATTTCAACCATTTCTTTGAGGCAATGGCTAAAAGTGTGTGCTTAATTACAATTAAATTGTAATTATTAATAGATCTGTCATACATAAGTAAATATGTTGTAGTTTAGATACAAGCAGATTTTAGGATAATTTCTCATTGTTTCATTAATAATGTCTCAGAGCTTTTTTTTAATTTAATTTTTTTTATTTTACTTTTAGTTAGTTCAAGAGTAGCTGATAAAATATATCCAGCAAGAAATTTCAACTCTTAAACAGCTAATGAAATATATTGTAAGAAATTTATCATTAGTCTTCTCCATCTGTCAATGTATTAAATAGTGATTCAAGACAATTGGTAGCTGTGGATGTACTGGATAGTGACTTGGAAGTGAGAAATTGGAGAGAGGGTTCAAATTCCAGCCAGGTTTGTTACATTCACTTATGTGCAAATACCCTTCAGAAAGGTATGAATCCATGTCCTCTCCCCATCTATGGGTTAAATATTAGAACTTGTAAAAGAAAATCATTGTTATTCTCAAAAAAATGTTAATGCAATATTTACTAAAAAAGAAAAATGAATTATTCTTACAATCCAAAATGTGTTTTGGTCTAAAATAACACACAAAGGGTTGATAAGCTATAAAAATCAATTAACAATTGTATAGATGATGAAAGCATTGAATATAAGAGTTATTAATTTTGCACCTGGTATTTCTTGCATTTAAATTTCAGTTGCTTTTTATCGCAGCTGCCATGGATGTCAGTAAGAAACATGGATTAGAAATTAAAAAAAGTCTTTTTGAGATTCTAAAACTTGCCTCCCTTTTCTAAAAAAAATGTTAAATTTAAAAAAAAAATTCTAAAACATGCCTGTCTTAATGTGATAGCTGCCTTTCTGATAAGGCCATTTAAATTTAACATTTCAGTCATTTAAATTTAACCATATACCTACACTTTATTTCTCTCCCCAGACAACCTGATATATAACCTGCCCTAATTTTATTTATTTTAAAAAGAAATATTTAAATTTAATTTTTTTTTTTTTTTTTTTTTTTTACACATATTTATATTATCAGTAACCAGTGTTATCTGATATATAATCTTGACTAAATGTTTTAAGCACATCATGTCAAATACATTAAAATTTATCTGTAGCTTAAAACTGATTCTAAACTTTAAATAGACATAAATGATAAGAAAATATTAATCTCAAAAGCTTTCCATATATGTTGAACATATAAAACATTTTAACAAAAATTGCAAAAGTTTTAAGAAGCAAAGCAAATATTTCAGGTAATTTTATAATAATAAAAAAAAACTATTTAAAAAAAAAAAAAAAGAAAAACATAATTATAAAATTGCTTTAAACTTTGTACTATTATCTCCTCTTGTTACTTAAAACAACCAGAATTCTTTTTTGGTAGAGAAATATTAATTGAAAATAATGCTCAGTATTTGCGTATTTTGTGAACTCTCAAATCTGATCAATAATCTCTTTAACTTTGAAATGTTCAATACATTTTACTTTTAAATAATTTTTGGTTGACTTTGAAGTATGACAGCTTGCACCACTCTCTTGAAATACAGTGTGCAGCAAAAGTAACGTCATTTTTTTTATTTAACTTTTATTGAACAAAAATAAATGACCATAGTTTAAGAAAATTTATAAGTATTGTCACATCAAAACATTTGTTATGGTTAACAAACTATTTAACATGTTCAATATAATGCTGAACACTATCATCAACACTTCTACAAATTGTTTGACATGTTTCTATATTAATTTCAGAAAATTTATCAGAAATTGCTTCTTTTAAGTCAGGAATTGTTTTCAGTTTGAGCCTGTAAACAAGATCTTTCAGTAAACCCCACAAGAAAAAGTCTGGTATTGTTAAGTCTGATGATTGTGATGGCCATTCAATTGCTCCACATTGTTCTGTCCATCTTTGCTTGCAAAAAAAAATAAAGACATTACTTTTGCTGCTCACTGTATATTTCAGGTATGTCTTTGAGTATATGTTGATGTTGTTTTGAATTTCCATTGCATAAAATGATTTTCTTTTTTTTTTTTCTTTTTTCTTTTTTCTTTTTTCTTTTTTTGTCTCCTTGAATTACTACCCATACTATAATTTCTGTTGAATTTATTTTTATAGTTTTCATTGTATGTTTGCTGTTAAATTGTTAATTAGGTTTTCTCACATGTAGTTTTGTACTTGAGAAATTTCAATTCAACATTTGTCTGAGAAATTCATCTTTTTTACAGCCTGAGACTACCCATACAGTTTTGGAAGCACATCACATTTTTATAGATTTCATTTGTTTTGAAACTGTTATATAGAGATGAATGTTGAGCTAATACACGAGTAAAATTTACTGTCTATAGTACCATTTTATTGTTGACTTCATTTGGTTACAGCGGTTAAAGTGGGTGACTATCATCTTAGTCCTTGTGTGATTTGAGGGTTCATACAGGGTTGCTATGTTTTTGGCTGACAGAAATTAATTTGTTGAATTCATCCTTTCTTCTTTTTCTTCTGGAGTTGTACATCTAGTCAAATTCACAGTCGATGAATCTCCAGCCTTTGCGTCTCAAACTGCTATATCCAACCAATTTCCCATTTTTTCTGCTGCGTACATGTTTTTTTTCTTCTTTTTATTGGACCTGACACATTCATGTTTCCCATTTGATTTTTGGCGGGACATGTTGTCATTAGTTGATATATATATATATATAGAGATATATATATATATATATATATATATATATATATATATATATATATATATTTTTTTTATGATGTTCACTAACCCACGTAAGCTATGTCCAGGTTCTGTCAGTTATCAAGGATAGGAACAATAGAAAGAAGGGAAGTATATGTAATAGAGTAGAGAGTTTTCTTTGTCACTCTCTTAGTGAAAAGGAAAGTGTATATTTCCATATGGTGTTACTACTACCTAATACCTTCTACAACGCCATCTACTTTGGTTTTTAGCTTATACTTAACCAAATAAGTTATTTTGTTGTATATATTTGATAGTATTTACACTCACAATATTTGTCAGTCATTTTGAATTTACTTGGTCATTTTTCTTAGGTTTTTCTTCAATGATTATTCTTTAGTCTCATTGAGACAATTTGTATTTACAACTAGATTTATGTTATCTATCTGAAAAACGTTACCCTTCAGAATACTGTTTATAAATTTGTCACGCACAACAGAAAGGTATTCTTTGAATAGAAGCAATTTTCATTTGGGATTTACCCGACTCACAAAAAGCAACTGATAGACTTCTTTCACTGACATATTGCCTTCTGCTCTAAGCTAAGCTGAATAAAAAGCATTACCGCCTGTAAATTTAATTTAACTAAATAAACCATAGTATCTGTGTAATGCCACTTTCTTTTTCTTTTTTTTTTTAAGTAGAAGTTATTTTATGTCACTTCACTTTTTTTTCTTTTTAGTTAAAGTCAATTGTTGGGAGAAAGGTAAAACCTGTTTCTGCTGAAGATAAAAAGAAAATAAACAATTATGGTAGAGAAAAATGTCCAAACAAGAAACGTTTGTTTATGAATGTTGTGTAAAAAATGACATTGCTGTTAGCTTCCTTAAAGGTCAACTGTGATTTTTTTCCAATGTGACCTTTAGAAAAAGCTAAATAGTTTGTATGCTTAATAAAATATTAACAGTAGATAATTTGTATGACCAGGAAATCGGTTTCCGGTGTGAAGAATAAATTGCTCATGAAGCTTGCTTCCTCTGCTCAAGGATTTTTCTCAGTACTTTAAACTAAAATGTAAAATGATTTTTTTTTTTCTAAAGAATAAACACATTTTAAAGCCTGTATGTACTAAAAATGAGTATCACTTAAGGGGAAATAACTCTTAGTTATTTGAATTTTCAGTTATATTTATCTGCTTTATGGAAATTTATTTTATCTTAATTTATACTTTCATCTACTGTTGCTCTCTTTATTTCATGTTTTGTATTTTAATTTTTTTTTCTATCCACTATCAGTAGATCATCTTTTATTAACTCACTAATTTGTTTATGAAGGCCTCCTTTTCATAGCATGATATTTTAAAAAATTCTTATCTGGGAATCAAGTAGGTGCAGATAACATACTCAGGTTAAGATCAAAGAAAAACAGTTATGGAGAAGCTCTTTTGAGAAAGAGGGAAAAAAATACAGAAAATGACTATCCCATTAAGAAAATTTCCAATGTAAAGTTCATTGGTGATGACATCTCAACGTTTATTAGTTTTAAATTAATTAGATTGTAACACTGTATTGTTACAGATTAAGTAGCATTTTAATAGAATCTGTTAATTGATTTCAAATTTTTCGTCTCGTCTGTTGCATTAATTTTCACACTTTGGGAAATGCTTTTTGTCTTAAAACTAACTGGAAAGACTAAAATTTTCTAGATTTGGTTGGCAACCAGTCTAAGACAAAGACCACCCTTTTATTTTTTTTTTTTTTTTTTTTTTTTTTAACTGGAAAAGATAATGGAGAAAATATTGCACAATCTTTCTCAAGAAGTTATATGCACAATTTAAAGAAAGCTTTTGAGAGCCATAATTATCTTTTAATATAGGCATGTAAATCTTAGATTTAAAATGTAATTTTTTTTTATTAATATCACAATGATAAATTTTAACTTAAGACTTTATTTGTATCATTAATATGATCAACAATGATTGCTATAAATGACAGTTTTTTTTATATGGGTGTGTATGTGAGGGTGTACAAAACTGTTAATGAACCAAAATTTTCTTCAATCACTGGGGGAAAACATCTCTTTTCCTTTTCCATGCTTGTTTGATATCTTCTAGCTTGGATGGTAGAATGAGAATAGTCTTTTCTCATTGATTAAATAAAGGGTTTTGTTTGAAATTCGAGGAAAGTTACTGAAGATAACACTAATTTCAATAAATCTATGTATAATTAACATGCACCAAAGTGAGCCCATTTTTTATTCATACATTCAGAATGGGGGCAGTCAGAACTGGTAATGTACTTTCATGGGTGGGAGCAGTATTTGATAAAATATCACAAGAAGTAAAAAAGCAATAAAATAGTTATAAATGTTATGGTCTGAAACTCACTTGGATTATTATTATTATTTTTTACCCCCCCCCCCAATATTTTAATCATGCTGAATCACTTAGATTGATGGAACAACTTTCTTTTTTAATTAAATTAATAAATTCAAAGCAAAAACAGTATTTACACTTAATCACAGTTCAATTAAGAAACTATATTTCTTTGAGAATTATGACAATTTTTTTTTCAATTGAATCAATAAATTTGTCGCAGCTGCCATTGGCCGCTCCTTAGAAAACTAACAGGCAAGACAACCTTGACCTTCACAACCCCTTTACTCGCAGAATTAAGGTTGAGTAACTGGACAACTAGCCCAATATGGTTGAAGCGTAAACTGTGCCTTGAGAGTATTGACCAAACATTGGAACAACATCAGGAGTAATTTTATACCTACAGTTTTCTACTCCCATTAGCCAGGGAGTACTTGAACAAATGGTTTGATATAATCATAGCCCCTTTTTTCCAACAAAGACCAAGCTGCTTGGCCCGAGGACAGAATCAAAGTGTAGTATCTGTATACTGGCTTTGCAATCTTCCCGGTGCTTCGTCGAGAGATACCCTTTGGCACGATCCTGTCTCCGCGGTTGATTTGCCCTGGAAGACATATCATCTCGGTGACTCACAGATGTTTAGGGATTCCAACCTCGTTGAGAGATACCCTTCAGTGCAGTGAAAGAAAGAAAGAGTGAAACAAAGGAAGGAAGAACTAGTAAAGAGTATTTGAAAGAAAATGTATCACCTTTTCATGGGAAACTTTAGTTGTATCCCTGGGATGCACAGATGGGGAAAGTTACTGTGTCCTTTCTGATTTTTATGCATCAGAGATGCAGGACGTGCACTTATCAACATTTCTGCTTTGGATAGAAAGACCCAATTATTGACTTCAAGAAAGTAATGATAGAAAATTTTACAGTATACTTGAAATGACCAGAAACAGTTTTAAAGATCACAGTACATAAAGAAAGAACAGTTCTCATTACACATTCTGTTATTTGTTTTGGTGATCCTTTTATTAAAAGGACCTATTTTTGTATCTTCAGATCCTTTATCCAAGGAATGATTTTTTGTTGATTGTCTTGACTATGATCTTATCTTATTTTTTATGAGTAAAAAAAAAAAAAAAATTGTTGAAATGGCCATAGTCTTTATTTTAACATCTACCATTTTCCTGTGACATCTTAAAGTAACTATATAAACCCGCTAATGTTTATTTTTTATTTTTGTTTTTAGGTGTTGCTGATGGTGTAGGAGGTTGGCGGAGTTATGGTGTGGATCCCTCCACATTTCCACGTAGTCTTATGTCCACGTGTGAGCGTATGGTCAAGGAAAACAAATTCCGTCCACAGGCACCTGCAAGCATCATTGCAGACAGTTATTATGAGCTGCTGGAACAAAAACAACCCTTAGTGGGTGAGGGTTTTTTTTTCTTCATATTTAACCAAACTTGTATATACAGTGTAACCCGGATATAAGAGAAACCCGGATATAAGAGATTTTATCTGGTCCCAAATTAGAGCCTGTGTTAATATATATATAATAGACCAAACCCGGATATAAGAGACTTCTTCTCCGGTCCCGACAACTCTCTTATATCCGGGTTATACTGTATTAGGCATCTACCAAGTTTGTGATTCTGACTTGATTTCTACTAAACTATAAACTCTTAAAAGTAGTACTTTTGATGCTTTATTATTTTGTATTTCACTTTTTTATACTTGTATATGGTGGATTTCTTTGGAGATCAAGTAACAGGAAGTCTCCTCTATACCTTGGCATCTTTTTCCTAATTTTAATAATGTTGTCATATGGATGGTTAATTTTTTTGTTACAGATAATGCAACAGTTTATAGGTGCACCTCTTAAAATCTGGAAGGCTGAAACCTGGCATTTGATCTCTTCGCTGACTTAACCCTGGTAGGCATCCTGGGTATGATGATAAACTACATCCATGTCCTGGGTATGATGATAAACTTCATCTGGCAGCAAGGCTTCTGATCAGGAGGTTTTGAGGAGTGTGGAACCCTGGTGTTATCAGGTACCCTCAGGTATCTCCTCAAGGACACATGGCACAGTGGATAAAGGCGTTGGTTAGATCCAGTGACAGACCCAAAGAGTGTGAGTTCAATACCCGGTTAAGGCAGTGGAGAACTTTCAGAGGGAAAATTAGCAGGAGATAACTGATAACTGACATCCATCAAACATGGCACGTGGAACTAGAACAGTCTACCCCAGTGATCGAAATAAAGGGTTCGGTTCGAAATTCCAACCACCTGAAGAAGGCCAGAGCGTACAACGGCCGAAACCTTGTGACAAATATGGCGACAAAGATGAGGACAATAGTCCGACTAATGTAAATACTGTGAACATTAGTGTAAAAAAAAAAACTCCAATTCTTCCAATCTTTTCACAAAGCTATTTGAGGCTGTTCCAAGTGCACCAATGATGGATACAATTATCATCTTTATATTTCACAACACAGATTTTTTTTGTTCTCTGGCAAGGTCTTGGTATTTTTCCAGATTTTCACTCTTTCAATCTTACTCTGTGATCTGCTGGAACTGCAACATCTGCTGTTTTTATCTTCACATTCCACAGCTTCTTCAGTTCCCAGGTGAGGTCCTGGTATTTTTCTATTCTCTCTTTATCACCCTGTGGTTCACTGGCACAGCTCTGTTTATGATCTATCAAACTAACATTTTCTTGTTAGCAATAACCTTGTGGCTTGAATTAAGCGGTAAGTCTTCATCACAAATTCCTAGAGTATTTTACTCTTTATTTTCTAGGACAGCTTCTGGTTTTTGTTCATATCATTTGTTTATATGATCAAACGTAAACCGTTTGCACAGTTCTCAGTGCATTGCTATCTCTCCCCTGTCATGCTTGTTTTTATATTTCCTTTGAGCCAGCTTGCTCCTTTCACTTATGCAGTTTTCATGCCTTTTGCAGTTTTTCTCTTTTATTTATTTTGCTTTGAAATGTTTTTCTGATGCCTTTGTTTTGAGCTATAATAAGAGACATTCTTTTTATGTGACTTCTGCATAGCTCTGTTTCTGACTTTTCATCTGCAATAGGTTCCATCTCTCTTTTAAGTCTGCCTTGTGTATTTTCTCTGTTCATTTATCTTTCTTGGTTGCATTTCTCATTGTTCTCACAGTTCTTGTCTTTTTATCAATTGTTCTATTACTACTGTTAACTAATAAAAATATTGAATTTCTTCCTATTCTGGCAGTAGAAGCTAAAAAAAAACAAGCACTAATCATGTTTGTATTATAGTACTAACTTCATTTAAACCTGGTATACATCAGCAAGGGTTTCACTTATTACTAGTCATTGATGTTGTTACTATTCTGCTATGGGAGGGTAAATAATTTCTGGTTGTGGGATGGGGGGATGTCTGGTTGAGGGGGAATAATATCTGGTTTCAAGGTAGGTGGGTAAAATAATTTCTGGTTGCAAGTGGGATAAAATAATTTCAGGTTGTAATGAGGGAGAAATAATTTTTGTTTAATGAGATATAAGTGTTATAACCTAGGGAAGGTTATTGAATAGAATAATCAAACTAAGGTTGGTAATGAATGATAATACTTAGGACAAGAACAACACATATAAGATTCACCAGCAGTGTATAGAAGTAGTCAACTGAATTCTAAAATGAATCTCCAACTCTAGACCAACATACAGTATTTACTACTGTATTTATGTGAATGGAGGTATACCCATTATTGTCCGTAGGTATGCTACAACAATAAGAAAGAAAGAATATTTCCAGTTTGTATTTCCTCATTCTAGACATTATTATATCTATGATATAGTAACTCCTTAATACACGAACGGAACATAATAGCTGAAAGAAAGGAATGACAAATGTGCACTATTCTCAAAGATTCTATATACACCACTGTGTCATATAAGAAATTACATGCAAACATATAAATACTTGTCACGAATTTGTCCCACATGGGTAAATTGTAACATATGAATAAAACAAGCAACAGAAAGAGGGTCTTGTAATATTTCCCAAAGGGAAAATGGCCAGGTTGGTAGTATGTTCTACTAACTTTGAACTAACATGAGGGTTCTTCTGTTCTCCCTACTGCTATGGGCTTACGATGAAATCTAGTGCCTTATTGATCTATATCATCAGCAGCTAGCATAGGTAGATATGTCTTGCCTCTACCTGTGCTAAATAGCAACTGAGGTTTTGTCACATCACTTACCAGCTGTCATGTGACCCTCATAACTTTGTCTTAACCAAAGCATGACAATTGCTCTTGACATCCTTACAGAAGGAAGTGACTATTTTCATTGCTACGCATTAAGAAATTTTTGTGCATGTTTACAAATAGTTACAAAAAATTTGATATGATTGACTTCTGTTCAAGCTTTATAAGCAACTTTTTAGTCAGGAAATCAAAACTTATTACTTATAAGTTGACAATGAAGAAAAATTTGGCATGTGATATGGCTTAAATGGTTTTTAGTGGGGACATCATTGTTTCCAATGATAACACTAGTTATAAAGCAAGATGTTAATTTGTGCATTTTAAATTTGGAACTAGACTGACCATCTAGTTAAATGGGGCACATCAAATACATTGATTGCATGTTTTACTGACAGAATAGGGGTATGTCTAATTTATGAAAAATCACTTGTTTTTATAGAAAGTATAATACTGTTATCTATTCAGAATTAAACAAGAAAATTTTAAATTACAGATATAAACTTTATATACATTTAACTTTTTTTTAATCCCCTTGATTTATCTTATATATATAAATTCAACTGATATCATATTATAATTCTCTCCTGGGTAAGACGTTAAACTACATCCAGCAGCAAGGCCTCTGATCAGGAGGTTTTGAGGAGCGTGGAACCACCTCTGAATTGCTGATGTTCCCAGGTCCACCCTGACCCAAGGTGGTAACACCTGTTAGGGTCCCAGCTATGGGCAAATAGTTAACTATTACCAGCAACACTTTTTTTAAAAAAATTATTACCAGCAATACAATTTTGAAGGAAATATATTACCAGAAACGTATTTTTGACAAAACAAAATATTACCAGCAATAAAAAATGTTGTCAGCATTAAATAACCCATTGAGGTTGATATGCCGTAAAACAAATAAACCAAACCAATCTAAACCAAAGAATACATATTCTATTCATACGAATCTATCCTAAAAATATTGTTGGCATTAAATAACCCATTGAAGTTGATATGCCATTAAACAAAATAAACCAAACCATATTATAATTGTAAACAGTTTGTGAGGAAATTAAACTACATCACTGTATCTGCTTTTAAATATGGACCTTGCATTGATGCCATAAGGCAAATGAGTGATTGATAGAACCAATAATCTACTAGTGAAAATATTTTATAAAAAAAAATTTATAAATTATATGGAATTATTTTCAATATTGACTTAAAAAATGAAACTTTGGCAAATATGGACAAATGTGCCTGAAGTAAGACATAGTGTCAAAAGGACAGTTTTTCCTATGACAATACTTTTTTTTTAACTACCTTCACTCTTAGTCTTCAGCAATATTTGTTTATAAAAATCAATGATTAGAATTGTAATAAAACCTAAACATATGATGAAAGTGAATTTATACATTTTGTTCTTGAGAATTTACAACAAAAATATTAAACACTATTGATTGTTTATTTACAAGAATAATTTTTATTTACAACATTCTAAAACCTAATACAATTAGAACTAAATGCAGTATTTATCATTTATCAATTTATAAAAAAGTAAATGAAAAAATTTGTATTCATAAATTTATAAAAAATTTACTAAATTCTTAAAATATGTGAACCAACTATAAGGAAATCCTTATTATTTATCATTTTATAAAGTTTGAATTGATCCAATGTTTTGCCAACCATTCTAATAATAGTGTAACTAAAAAAATCTAATAGTGTTCATTATTTTGGTTGTAAATTCCCAAGGACAAAGAAAATTTATAAATTCACTTTCATATGTTTCTTTCATTACAACTCTAATCATTGCTTTTTAAAAAAAAATAGACATTGCCAAAGAGCGAAGGTAGTTAAAAATAGCAGTGTCATGGGGAAAAACCGTCCTTTTGACATTGTCTTGTGGGTACATTTGTCCATGTTTAAATAAAGCATTATTTGTTTTTAATTTTTTTACTAGTATTTCTTTCTTTCTTATTTCTGTTAAACTAACTAGCTAATAGCAGTAGGCTAAACTGTTTTAGAATTAAACAAAAAAATATTTTTAATTATGAATATATAGTTTTACGTTTTCTTTTTAATAACCTTGGTTTATCTTGTGTACTAAAGTATCATAAACAATTTGTAACGAAATTATACTACATTGCTTATGCTACTTGATGACATAAGACAATAGTGATTGATAGTTTGTTTTGTTGTCTTTATTCTATCTCCTAAGGCAAAAAAGCTATAAAATGAATCGCCAATATCATAAATGGAATTATTTTCAATTTTTGTGTTATAAAATGAAACTTACTATTTGAACTTCTTAAATGAAGCATTATCAGGTAATATTAATATCAGTTAATATGGCTAGTATTTCTTTCATTTTATTTCTGTTGCTTTATTTATACTTGTAGTAGCAGGCTAATTTTAATAAATAAAATAAAAATATTTCTGAAAGAGCCTACTTATCATCTCCTTAAGACCTCACCAACATTAACACTTGCATTCTTAAGGACAGGACAATCAGCTAACTTTGTTTTTGAAACCAGATACTTGGATAAACAAAAAAGATCAAAGACCCAGTATAAAAGTGAAGTCAATCCTACTTGCACTCACCGACCACTTACTTGTGGGTGTTGTAACCTAGAATGGATTACTGAATGAGGAATAACCAAAATGGAGATTGGAAGTGAAATGGTAGTCTTTATAATATCAGCAAAATACAATACTTGCCAGCTGCATGAAGTAGGTAAACCACTACTAATGGTGGACTACTTAGACAGCATATTACTCCCCGACTTACAATAGTGCCCAATGTATTTATGAGGATTGGGACATACCCATTAGTGTTCATAGGTACAGTATATAACACAGGAAAGAGGCCTTTGAGTTCAGTTCTCTCCTCCCTTTTATCAGGCTAAATACTTGCTACGAAGGCGGGGTCTCACTCTGTTCCAACATACAAGATACAAACTCTGTTGCATAAGATGTATTTATAAAAAAAGAAAATAGACCCTCCAAAACAATGTTTACTCAGCATTCAGTCATTTTGAATTTAAAGACCAACATTCTGCACCAACCTTCACACACTAGTGGCAATTACCAATTCTTAACTAGTATTTCTCTTACTTTTTAATGCAACTCTAAAATGATCATTCTACAATTGTTAGTAAGCAGGGTGTACTGGAAATGAACCAGCTCTCAGCAAGACTTCAATTTGCATCCTTTATTAGACAAGCTCTTGGAAATAAGACACTTGATTTTGTATGACAGTGGCTTGTTTATTTTTAATCCATATTGTTTACTAATGATTGTTGAATAAAGATCTGGAAGTTGCAAAAAGAAGTAATGGAAATAAGATAAAAGAAATAAGTTAAAAAAAACAAAAACATTTTGATTTTTCACAGAAATAGCCAAAGGTTATTTGGTTACTTCACGTTATCATAAGGAATTTTGGGTTATCAAGCACAAAATGTGTTAGTCATCCAGTCACATGACCTGAAAGCCATTGTTTAATTGACAATGTACCATTTTACTTGAATGAATAATTATTACTCATTTTTCTATAATTAGCAGTAAGTTAATGGCATATTCCTTAACATACAATCTAATAAAACTTGACAAACATTTAAGTGAATGAATAAAAAGTTCAAAGATTTAGCCCTTGACAGTGAGTTTCACAAAAGTTACATTGCTCTACAAGATAGATCAACTGAATTTATAAACATATATCTAGTTTAAAATGTTACATAAAAAAAATATTAAATTTGTTTCTTAAGGATATTATGTGGATAATCTGAAATTGTTTGATTATGTATTAGATCATTTTTCTGTTATAGAAAGAATCTTGAGTAAATATAGAAAATGGTTATAAATATTTATAGTTTATTGAAATTTAGATATATTTATATTATAATATTAAAAATACTAATTATATTATTGTGCAAACAATTATTTTTTGGTTAAGCATTTATTTATTTTTAATTTGATTTTTTATTAATTTACAAAAAATCTTATTTTTTTATATTATTTTTATATATAAATTTGTTATTTTTTTTCATAATTATTTTTTAGTTTATTTATGCATTTATTAATTTGTAATTTTAATATTTTTAATTGAGGAAAATCTTTTATTTATATATATATATATATATATATATATATGTGTGTGTGTGTGTGTGTATTATTTTCTTTTTTCATGTGTTTTACATAACTATTTTTTAGTTTATGCATTTATTTTTAATTTTTTAATTTAGAAAAACATCCTGTTTTATATATATATATATATATATATATATTTTTTTTTTTTTCATAATTTTTTAGTTTATTTATGCATTTATTTTCAATTTTAATTCTTTTTTTAATTTAGAAAAATCTTTTTTCATATTATATAGGAGGCATGGTGGAGTAGTGGATAGTGATTCAGATTGAGGAATCTGAGAGTCGAGTTTGAGTTCCAGTCAAATCTGTTACATTCACTTATGTGCTAATACCTTTGGGAAAGATATGAATCCTCTGCTTCTTCCCCCAGCTATGGGTAAATAGCAGGACAGACTGGGCTCTCTGGCTTTGGGTGGCAACCGATCTAGAAGTACAACTCTGAATTCAAACCTGTAGAGGGTTGTTTGGGGACATTGTAGCATATGGTGCACCAGTTCTCTGTATTCAGCTCTTCCAAAAAGTTTAGTTGGTTCTGCACAAAACCTTCACCACTATAATCAAATCATGTGCAGATGTCTGGCTGTCTGTTCCTAGGAACTTGACCCTCATACATCGTAAAATGACGGGTGTGTGTGTGTGTATAATTTTTTTTTTTTTCCCACTCTTTTGGATATGAATATTTGTAAATAAATTATAAAAGGTTCTAACTATTTTTAAAACAATCATTTGGATTGTCACACTCGTAGCAAATGAATCCTGTAAGTTTTAAAAGAAAAAAGATAGCCTTTCATCAGATCTCTGGCACGACAGAATCACAAAGAACTTTGCCAAATAACAAAAAGTACATCACTTGAAGACTTCCAACAGCAGCAACAACTAAAATGGATATGTAATTAGAAGGGAAATTAATGATATAATCAAGATGTTGGTTACCTTAAACAAAAGGTTAGGCAGGAAAACTCAGTGCTAGAAAAAGCAATAAAAGTAAATTTTAGAAGTTTTTTTTTCCTGAAAAACTGTTTTAAAGAAAAGGATTTTATAAATATCATCTGACAGTAACACGAATTGTTCTGTCAATGAATGCCAAATGTTTCCTGTATGGAAACTGTTAATTTCACCATTACTATAAATTTGTGTATATATCTTTTTTCTAGCTTGTTTGTATTTTTTTCTATTTGCTTGCTATTTTTTTAATTTTTTTTAAAGTATTGCAATTGAAGATGGCACCATTGTACAAGGGTTAATTAAAGAGCAGTTTCATATTTTATTGAACTGAATTGTCACAGGACAATAGGATAGTGAATTAAAGTATTGGTTTGTGACCTAGTAATTGTGGGTTCAATCTATGGGTTGGGCAGGGTGTACTTGGACTCAATGGAAACAGTAATAACTGAGCAATACAAAATGAGAACTAGAAGAGATATTCCTAGATATGAGCAGTGAAATGAGAACAATCTACTCTCATAGATTAAATAAAGGGTTCAGTTGTGAATTTCTCTGTTGCTCTGATTAATATACACATGATGAAGGCTGAAGGGCACAATATCTGAAACATAACAAAGATTGGAACAATCGTGTATATATATATATATATATATATATATATCTCATATCTAGACTCTCACACGGATGTCATGTATAGCATCCAACTCATTCAGAAATGTCATATACTACCATTATCTTGGATCAATGATTAAAATTGACTCTGTACAAATGCATCCTCCAAAACTGGTCCTACAGAATTGCAAAGAACTTTACCAAATAACAAAAAGTACATCACTTGAAGACTTCCAACAGCAGCAACAGATATCCCTAGACATGAGCAGTGGAATGAGAACAATTTATCCACATAGATTAAATAAAAGGTTCAGTTTTGAAATTCTCTGTAGGTTGCTATGATCGATATACACATGATAAAGGCTGAAGGGTACAATATCCGAAACATAACAAAGATTAGGACAATAGTCCACATTTAAATAATGTAAATGTCTGAATTCAAATTTGGAAATATAAAGGAACACATTTTTGTATATAAATTTCCTCAAAGTCTCGTGTGATGTTACAGGTAGCAGTACAGCATGCATAGTTGCCCTCCATCGGCAGGAGCGAACCATTTACACAGCAAACCTAGGAGACAGTGGGTTCTTAGTCATTCGCCATGATGAAATTGTCCACCGATCACAAGAACAGCAGCATTACTTCAATACTCCATTCCAGTTATCAGTTGCACCCCCACCACAACAGGGACATGTCATAAACGACAGGTAAGTTAAAACGAATCATATTTCATGAACTGATATATATTTCTTATTACTATGAGATTTATTTTTAGTGGGTACAATTGTTTGAGTTGATATCCACATATTTTTTGTTTTTTATTTTCTTAAACAGTGAAATTGATATCAGCTGGCCTAGATCGAAAAGTATACTAATACATTAAAGAAAAATGTACCTCTGACAGGTATCAAACCTCTGTACCCTTTATCCATCAAGGAAACAACTCCTATAGCCAAAGTGTGCTGTTACCAATTTGGCCATGGGAGATCATTTTGATAAAGCAAAGTTCACTTTATCTATTTTAAGGAAATACACATCTTTCATTGTTAACAGCTCACTTTAACTATAGGAATGGTTTCACTATTGGAAAAAGGTGATATAGGTTCAATTCCTGTTGGTAGGTAAATAAAACAGGATATAAGTTCAATTTTTAAAAAAATTTTTTTTTTTTTATCAATGTTGTTCACTCTATACAAGGCCCAGGATCCACACGAGGTAGAGGGTTACAGAGTAAGAGGCAAGGTTTATGCAGATATGTGGGGAAGAGAATGGTTAATACTAGACTTGAACAGGTTAAGATTGTAGTGATTTGAGAAGCATTTGGTTGGGCGTCAGTCCAACAAAGCAATGGTTCGAAAGAAGCTACTCTAGTGGAACTTACATCTCACCAATAGAATACAAAGGGAATGAGGGTGGTTCGCTACCAAATGAATGGCATGGGAGGAGGTCTTAGATGGTTAGAACTAGGGAATGTAGTTCATCTGAACAATTTCCATGGAAATAGCGATAAAGCAGTGAGAAGCCTGAGACGTTTAATCTGGGAGAAAGGGGTTGCAGGGTGGAAATAAAGGATGTGGAGATGCTTTTGAGCTCTATTGAGACTGGAAAGTGAAGACTGGGCATCTCCTATCCATATACGGCAACAGTACACCATTTTTGGCCTGATCTGGCTCTTGTAAAGATAGAGGATAGCGGAGATGCTTTTGAGCTCTATTGAGACTGGAAAGTGAAGACTGGGCATCTCCTATCCATATACGGCAACAGTACACCATTTTTGGCCTGATCTGGCTCTTGTAAAGATAGAGGATAGCGGAGATGCTTTTGAGCTCTATTGAGACTGGAAAGTGAAGACTGGGCATCTCCTATCCATATACGGCAGCAGTACACCATTTTTGGCCTGATCTGGCTCTTGTAAAGATAGAGGATAGCGGAGATGCTTTTGAGCTCTATTGAGACTGGAAAGTGAAGACTGGGCATCTCCTATCCATATACGGCAACAGTACACCATTTTTGGCCTGATCTGGCTCTTGTAAAGATAGAGGATAGCGGAGATGCTTTTGAGCTCTATTGAGACTGGAAAGTGAAGACTGGGCATCTCCTATCCATATACGGCAGCAGTACACCATTTTTGGCCTGATCTGGCTCTTGTAAAGATAGAGGATAGCGGAGATGCTTTTGAGCTCTATTGAGACTGGAAAGTGAAGACTGGGCATCTCCTATCCATATACGGCAGCAGTACACCATTTTTGGCCTGATCTGGCTCTTGTAAAGATAGAGGATAGCGGAGATGCTTTTGGTCTCTATCAAGGCTGGAAAGTGAAGAGTGGACAGCTCTTGCCCATATACGGCAGCAGTACACCATTTTTGGCCTGATCTGGCTCTTGTAAAGATAGAGGATAGCGGAGATGCTTTTGAGCTCTATTGAGACTGGAAAGTGAAGACTGGGCATCTCCTATCCATATACGGCAGCAGTACACCATTTTTGGCCTGATCTGGCTCTTGTAAAGATAGAGGATAGCGGAGATGCTTTTGAGCTCTATTGAGACTGGAAAGTGAAGACTGGGCATCTCCTATCCATATACGGCAGCAGTACACCATTTTTGGCCTGATCTGGCTCTTGTAAAGATAGAGGATAGCGGAGATGCTTTTGAGCTCTATTGAGACTGGAAAGTGAAGACTGGGCATCTCCTATCCATATACGGCAACAGTACACCATTTTTGGCCTGATCTGGCTCTTGAAAAGATAGAGGATAGCGGAGATGCTTTTGAGCTCTATTGAGACTGGAAAGTGAAGACTGGGCATCTCCTATCCATATACGGCAGCAGTACACCATTTTTGGCCTGATCTGGCTCTTGTAAAGATAGAGGATAGCGGAGATGCTTTTGGTCTCTATCAAGGCTGGAAAGTGAAGAGTGGACAGCTCTTGCCCATATACGGCAGCAGTACACCATTTTTGGCCTGATCTGGCTCTTGTAAAGATAGAGGATAGCGGAGATGCTTTTGAGCTCTATTGAGACTGGAAAGTGAAGACTGGGCATCTCCTATCCATATACGGCAGCAGTACACCATTTTTGGCCTGATCTGGCTCTTGTAAAGATAGAGGATAGCGGAGATGCTTTTGGTCTCTATCAAGGCTGGAAAGTGAAGAGTGGACAGCTCTTGCCCATATACGGCAGCAGTACACCATTTTTGGCCTGATCTGGCTGTTGTAAAGATAGAGGATAGCGGAGATGCTTTTGAGCTCTATTGAGACTGGAAAGTGAAGACTGGGCATCTCCTATCCATATACGGCAGCAGTACACCATTTTTGGCCTGATCTGGCTCTTGTAAAGATAGAGGATAGCGGAGATGCTTTTGAGCTCTATTGAGACTGGAAAGTGAAGACTGGGCATCTCCTATCCATATACGGCAACAGTACACCATTTTTGGCCTGATCTGGCTCTTGTAAAGATAGAGGATAGCGGAGATGCTTTTGAGCTCTATTGAGACTGGAAAGTGAAGACTGGGCATCTCCTATCCATATACGGCAGCAGTACACCATTTTTGGCCTGATCTGGCTCTTGTAAAGATAGAGGATAGCGGAGATGCTTTTGAGCTCTATTGAGACTGGAAAGTGAAGACTGGGCATCTCCTATCCATATACGGCAGCAGTACACCATTTTTGGCCTGATCTGGCTCTTGTAAAGATAGAGGATTGCAGGAGGAGTCCAGTACTTACTGGAGATGTATAGGGAACTGACCATTCCAGTTGGTTAAGAAAAAAGACAAAAAAAAACAAGGATATCAGCTTGGGACATGTGTACTTACTAAAAATAAAGTTTATAGTAATAAGAAATAGATTAACAAAATCCATTTAAAAATTACTAATATATTACCAATTTGTGACTGATAGGGATAATTCCAAGGAGGATATTAATCCAGAGAGCTCTCAATGTAAACTCCAGAGCATTATAATAAGAATGAATCAAGAAGAAAACTTTAAAGATCTATTTTGGTTATAATCTATTTTGTGAATAATATTTCTATATATTCATCTCTTTAGACCAAAAGCTCTTAATGGCTATTAATTTATTAAAAGCTTTTGGTCTGAAGAGATGAATATATAGAAATATTATTCACAAAATAAGTTATAACCAAAATTGATCTTTAAGCTTTTTTTCTTAATTCATTTTATATATATATATATTATTATTTTCAAATGAATAAATAATGCAGTTTAATTAATATTTAATATCATGAATTAGTTAATGGTGGATTCACTTCGCTATCAGATTAAGAAGTCATTAACTTACTGACCATTCACTGAACAACACGATTCTTGTTTTTATTAATTGTGCAATGGATTAGATGTTCGATCCATATTATTTGCAAGTAGTTTCAGTGAAAACATTCACATCTTCAGGCATAGATGTTATTTTTTTTCTCAATTTCAGGTAAAACAATTCCAAGACCAAAACGAATGTGATACTGAAAGTACTTGCAAATAATATGGATCAAACATCTAATCCATTGTACAATTAATAAAAACAAGGATTGTGTTGTTCAGCAAGTGGTCAGTAAGTTAATGCCTTAATCTGATAGCGAAGTGAATTCGCAATTAATTACATTAACTTTATTGATTTATTCTTTGAATGACTATATTACGAGATAGATAGATATATATATATATATATATATATATATATATATATATATATGACTCATGGGCATAGTAGGTGCAACCTCATTTCAGTAGGGTAATAGGAGTAGATAGGTTCATACTCCTTCCCAATTTTTTAATAGGAGTAGAGGTTTAACTTTGTTCCCTGTTTAGGATTGGGATTCTGGTTCTTTCCATAGTTTACTTTAATTCTGTACTTCTAACGTCTGCACCTGAAGTCTGAATTGTTTTTCACTAATTATTTTTTTCTCTCTACTCCCTCAATAGCAGTAGATAGGTTCATCTGGTTCATACACCTCCCCAAATTTTTGAACAGGAGTAGAGGTTTATCCCTTGTTTCATGTTTAGGATTGAGTTTCTTGTACCTTCAAGTCTATACTTCTGACATCTCTGCCTGAAATCTGAAATTTTGTTCAGTACAAACTTCACACAGTAACCCTCTACCTTGGGCCTTGTACTGGGTGAACATTAGTAAAAAAAAAATATTCAGGAAAGTTGTTTTGTCTATTTAAGCATTTAATGTTTAAAAAGAGCTATCAGTATGTTACAAAAGCATGTTAGCTGTAGTAGGAAACCTTACTGTATATAAAAAGCAAGATAGAAGTACAGCTGAACATAAAGCAAGAAATCACAATGTAAACACACCCACACCTTCACCAGTCATTCTTCTTTGGCTGCTTTGTATGACATTGACAGACATATTTCTCTGCAGCCTTTGTCATATTTCCTAGTTTAGTATTTCAGTTATATCTTTCTCTTCCATAGTTTCCAGCTGGTTAATAAGAATGTGTTGAAGCATATTTAGTACTGACAAACATCACCAGTACTTTGTTACATTGATTTTTTTTTTTTTTTTTTTTTTTTTTACAGAACTGGTGGTTGTAATAGTAATAATAATAATAACAATGTTTGAGTAAATAATATTATGAGTCTGGTTAGTTAAATATGTCTAAGATAAAATTATAGCCCATGGTAGTGAGTATTACAGATGAAATTATCCTATGCTAGGCTTTAATTTTCCATATGAAAATTATGATAAATTTTTTTCTTTCTTATTTTAAAAGTGTCTTCTTTATGCTTCCAAGTACAGTAATTTCCAATTTTTTTTGTTGTCATATTCTGCAATCTTTGTAAATTTTGTAGAATTATATGGAGTGGATGGGTGCCACTGGTATGAAGTTTTCTTATGGCATAGAAAATTCTATATAATTTCTGAATTATTACATTACTATATATACTCATGTATCATGCAACTTTTTGAAGACCTAATTTTGAAGGTAATTTTAAGGGGGTCACATCATACATAAGATATAAAATTAGCATATGTACTGCTGACCCTGACTATGCTGTTGACCAAAGTATATATCCATTTATAATAGACAAAAAGTACAGCTGTATTTAAAATAAGCATGATTTTGATAAAACTGATGTTTTACTTAATTGTATCCAATAATAGTGCATGTAATATTTACATATTGGTGTTGTATTATAATACCAATATTACTGATATTATTATAAAATACAAACATAGCGAATATGCATCTTTTCTATTGTTTACGTTTATAAGATGTTTAGCTGTTTGTCGTTTGGTTGTTTATTGCTGTACGCGTTTGCACAATGAGTATATCATTCCTAATAATACTTTTATCATTCTCTTTTACTTTTTTTAACTTGTTTAACTAATGGATGGGATAAAGAGATAGAGGAAAAGAGGTTAGTCTATTGTAATTTGGTTGCTCAAAAAAAGAAACTTGCATGATACATGAGATACATTTTTTGTAAGTGAAAATTTGGGGGTCACATGATATGCAAGATTGTGTGTTACACAAGGATATACGGTACTCACTTTTTTTTCAAAAGATTTTGTTTTATCAACAGTCCTGACATGGCTGAGAGTTCTTCTTTCGGTGTCCAAGAAGGTGACATCATCCTTTTGGGAACAGATGGTTTATTTGACAACATGAATGAAGACATGTTGCTAGATTATGTCTCAAAATTAAAGGTAAGGCATATTTGAATAACATTTAATAGAATCTGTCAGCCAAGTTCAAATTTTAGCTTCATTTATTGCATTCTCTTTCACACATGTCCTTGAGGCAAACATGAATCAATCTCTTCTTCCCCTAGCTAGGGATTAAATAGCAGAGTACACTGAGCTCTCTAGTCTTTAATGGCAACCAATCTACTTTGAATTTCAAACTGAAGACAACTAGAAACCACTCTGCTATATTTCCAAAGAAGTCAGATCACTTCACAGATAATAATAAAAAAAGGATGTCCTTGGTGAGCCATGATTGCCTACATCCTGAAAGGACATGGTGTTTTTAAAAAGAAAAGAAAAAAATTTTTAATAACGAATGGTGGTAGCAAAAGATACAAAATGTTATCTTGAATATCAAATGCATGGTTGATAATCTTTTTAGCTGCATTCACTTTGAATAATTCAGATTTCATGTCATATTACTTTATTCTCTGTTCAATTTCTATAAAAGTTTGCCTGTGGTCAGTCTACAAAATTAGATCAGCTCTTACATAACAAAAATAAACCTATCTAACGAGATATCTTATTACTAAAGTATGTAGACAAGATTACTTCTCTTACAATCCTGTTTGTAAATTCAAAAATAACATGTATTGCTTTTCCTTCTACTCTGTCATGAGATTGGATTTTGATTAGCCACATAATGAAAAACGACATGTTTTTATCAGCATTTTGAGTAGGTAGTGACACAGTATTATGTATAAACTAGTGTACCCATGCCATCAAAAATGACTGCAATTGTTAAAGTTTTAATAGTGAGATGCAATGAAACAAGTCTTTAAACAATATATTGAGATACAATAAAGTGGAGAAAAATAATTCACAACTAAAATAGAGGCCAATAAACCATTTAATTAATTCATCCCCTTTATATTCTTCTAGATGTTTAATGGTATCTATGATTTATTGATCACTCCTGGTATTATGTAAATCACTTTTTGCTCAATATCTTCATTTTAAAAATTTTGTGTGTTTAATATAACAGTGAAATGGAAATATCTCTTGGAAGAAAAAGGTTAGCAACAGAACAACAAAAACTGTGACAACAAAACCCATTTCAAAGCTAAGTTGAAGCAAGATGATCACTTAATAGACAAAGGTATCTGAGTGTCTTACATGAAAGGCTTGAAAAAATAAGACTTCAATCTAAGAAACATAGGAGTATAGTTAAGGTACTGATTAATTAAATGGTTTATTTTGCTCATGAAGTAATTTTGTCTAAATGCAGATAAAAATGTTATTTGTATAGATTATTAAAACTACTAAGGGAAGTAATCACTCATAAATTTAATAAATTAAATTAATCTCCCTTCCCACTACAGATGGGACAGGAAATATATAAATAAATACACAATAATTATTACATGGTTTGATTATGTACAATACTAAGCATTTATTTTGGAAATTTTAGGCCTATAGTTGAAGACTGAATATTTTCAGTGACATTTAGTTTGCTAATGTGTGTAGACCTAAAATAGAACAATAGAGATTCTCTAGACACAAAATTTAATTCCTGAAAAGCAGGTATTAGTAACTGTAGTGTACAAAGGAAAAAATGAAGATAAGATCCTGTATTTTACTGGTTAATGATTTGCAGATGAAACTGTGATCGGGGGGGAAAGGTTTAGAATTTTTATTTATGTTTTAGAAAAATTTAAATTGCCCTGTATTTTCTATTTTTTGAGAGTACATTGGGCACGTTTGTATTCATGCAACCATTTCTCTCTAAACAGTAAGTGGTTGGCTTGCCAATTTTGTTGTATCTTTTCACAAATTAGGAAAATAAATGACAAAGTGGAAAATTTATCTTGTGATGCGTTTTGTCCTTTAGAATTTCATTGGATTAAAGTGAAGTTGCTGTGCATGAAGGGGAGGGGATGCTGAAATTTTAAACTTCTAAATTTTATTTTATTTGTTTTTTTTTGTTTTTTTTTTTGTTAGATCTGTTTCGGTATATAGTTCAACCAATTTAATTTAGTTTCTCTTTCATTATGCTTTTATCACTTGTTATTAAGTATCCCACATTGTGATAATAGATCTGCCAAGAAAGGTAAAATATTATATTCTGGACACAAATTTACTATGAATGATCTAGCGATTAAAGCACTTTCTATACACTTCTGTCTTAGCCTTCTCTTTTAATTAAAATAGCATTTTTTAAATCAAAATTATTTTCAGACTCAATATGGTGAGCAACTAATGCATTGAGTGTGTTGTTTTGTAAAAAAAAAAACTCTCTTGTATTTTTTTTTTGTGATCCAATGAAGTTCTAAAGGATGAAACTGGTTACAAAATATTTTCCACTTTGTCATTAATTTTCCTTACATGCACACACACACACACATATGACAGTCTAATAGAAATAAGAGAAGAAAAAATGTAACTATGCCTTATTTGGTCAACATCTACTGGTGAAAGCTTAATCAGTAAAGCATTAAGGTATACAAATTCAAATCACACAGAACCTTATTCTTTTTCTGATTCATAATTCTTGGGTAAGCAGCAGGAATCAGAAAAGGAATAAACTTTGTGTAGTGATGAAGGAGAAAACCTTGAAAAAGAAAATCAGTATCAAGATTGAGTCAACTATAGTTGGTCTTGAAATATGGTAATTGTTTGTACTTTCATACCAGTCTCAACTGATCACAACCTTTCTTACCCCAATAAAAGAATGCTACTTTGGACGACTTGGCTCTTTGTGGGTGAAGAAGGTATTTGTGCATTGGGAGTTGTGTTGTGGTTTTTGACCCTTTTGATTTAAGCCCCTGGTATTTTCTGACAATGAACTTGAGACTGATTTTTAAGTTTTGGAATTAGAACCTCAGATTCAGATTTTTGTGATCTGAACCTCCCTATTGTTATTTATCTCACTTTAGTTGCAGAAGGCCAATCTGAGAATTTTGATAAAAAGCAAGAAATATGTGTAAAAGCCTTTATTATAATAATAATCTGATTTGTATAAGCTAACATAACCCAGCAAAAGTCTCACATTGTAGAATAATTTTTTGTAGAGAAATAAGATTAAAATGCTTGAAGAATAAAGCAATTTCCAGTTTAATTGACCCACTGGTTTCTGAGTAATCTGAACATAAGCAGACCTTTACCATGACACAACGATTGGCTGTCAACGGGAGATAACTCCATGTTGGTCCAAGGGAAATAACTCCGTGTCTATTACTAGTAATTTATTTCCTCAAGATTTTTTTTTAAGAGGAATAAACAGACACACTCTCCGTTAGACTTAGTGGCATACCTGTGACATTTTAATAATAATTGGTAATAATTAAGGTTAGTAATCATTAGAATTTATAACTATAATATAAATTTTATAAATAGGAATTGGCTTGATATTGAGTGGCTGCTAACAAAAGCAACATTTAAGAAAGTAATAATATACTGAAATTAGCTAATTGGACATACTAAAATCATTTGAAAATATGATATTGACAAAATTTTTAAATAATATATTAAATCTATTTTACCAGGACCACAAGCAGGACAATGTACAAAATACTGCTAGTAAAATAGCAGAAGAAGCCCACCAATTGGCCTTTGATCCTGATTATCTCTCACCCTTCGCTCTTACAGCCATTGATGCTGGAATAGAATTACGTGGTAAGTGGGGTTTTTTTCTTCTTTTTTTTTCTTTTTCTTTTTTTCTTCTTTTTTCCTTTTTTTCTTTTTTTTTCCTTTTTTCTTTTTTCCCCCTTTTTTTTTCCTTTTTTTCTTTTTTTCCCCCTTTTTTTTCTTTTCCCCCTTTTTTCTTTTTTTTCTTTTTCCCCCTTTTTTCTTTTTCCCTTTTTTTCCCTTTTCCCCCTTTTTTCCCCTTTTTTTTCCCTTTTTTTTCCCTTTTTTTCCCTTTTTCTTTTCTCTTTTTCTTTTCTCTTTTTTTTTTCTTTTTTCTTTTCTCTTTTTTTTTTCTTTTTTCTTTTCTCTTTTTTTTTTCTTTTTTCTTTTCTCTTTTTTTTTTCTTTTTTCTTTTCTCTTTTTTTTCTTTTTTCTTTTCTCTTTTTTTTCTTTTTTCTTTTCTCTTTTTTTTCTTTTTTCTTTTCTCTTTTTTTTCTTTTTTCTTTTCTCTTTTTTTTTTCTTTTTTCTTTTTTTTTTTCTTTTCTACCACTAGCAAGACCAGATCACTAGGGCACAAGGATCTACTGCAAGTGAAAGAGAATAAAAAGACTTTACTGAGGAGAAAGGACAATAAACAGGAAGACAAAAGATAGTGATATGCATTGCATTTAAATTTTTAGTGTCGGGGAAGCAAGAAATCTGAAGGGATTTCCACAAGCAAGAAGGGAACAATGACCAAAATGTTGTGATAACAGCAACAAAGACAATAATCCAAATGTAAATAATGATAATTCTTCAGAATACCAGAAATTCAAACAGAAACAAAATAGATGAAAATTTATTGAAAGTGCACTGATTTCATAGTCTTCTCTGGTAAATTTAATGTCCAGGAGCATACAACATATCCTCTTTCCTACGAAAACTACTGCTTTTACAATATGGAATATTTAAAAAATAACAGCAACTAAAAAGAAAAGCAGCAGGAAGTAGATTGAGGTCGGCTAAGTTACCCATCTACATACATTGGACACCAAAAAGTTAAAATTAATGTTAAGTATTTAGACTATTTACATTGTTTGGACTGTTGTCCTCATCTTTATTGTTATATTCACAACATTTTGGCCGTTGTACACTCTGACCTTCATCAAGTGATTGGAATTTTGAACTGAACTCTTTATTTCATCCAATTGTTCTAGTTCCACATGCCATGCCTCTTCTGGATATCTCAGTTTCAATTATTTCCCTTTTGTAACTCAACTCTCCACGTTTTTGTTCACCTCTGCTGTGACTAGGTATTGAACTCACAACTCCTTGAGTCAAGTAACTGGATTACTTCAACCAACGCTTTTATCCACTGGGCCACGTGTATGAATTTTTGGAACTTATAAACCTAATGTCTCAGCAAGTATTTTTTTACCAGAGCTCATATTATAATTTGTAGTTATTGTTTTTCTCTAGCACTCTGTATTACTGGCTCTCATATTATATTCATGTCTATGCTTGGCCAGTTTATGAGTTTTGCAGCCTAACATGTGTGCTGATTCCTTAACTTTTCATATTTTCCATTGTTCTCTATTATTTCAACCTCCTCTCACAGGGAATGGTGATCTCCTGTTTCCTTTAAATTTAAGTATCTCTGTATTTTCTGTGTTTCCTACTCTTACATATATATGATTTTGTTGAAAAACCTTTAGTCTGAAGAAGTCCTTTGGAAGAAACATCTAACATAAGATTTCTTTTTCATCCATTTTGTCATTCAATTACTCACTACATATTTGCTGCAAAACTTTGAAGTTTTAGCCTAAATGTTAGTGGGTATAAAGTTTAATTCTCATCTCTTTGGGTTATCATTGGCAATGGGAGATGTGCAGGCAGATAAGGCATAACAAGATATGTGTCAATGTCTTGTATATTTTGTTAGCAGGTGACAAGTTTTATATTCAACACTGGGTTATGACATGATGCAAGGCAAATATGTTTGTTTAAAAGAAAAGAAAAAAATACTTCCATGGTGTCACTAATTTATATAGTTAGTGAATGTCACAAACAATATTTATGTTATTTCAAGTCTCTTTATCATCTGTGTGGAGATTGTCCAGCATTCACTGCCATATAGGAGGACTGATAATACATGACAGTACAGTACTCTTTTCTTTGTTTCAAACAATAATTTTCTATTTTTACTTTGCTTAGCTTTTGGCAGGCATCTTTCATTATCCCAATGTGCCTTCATATTTCAGTGTCACACTTATATTCTGTGTTAAAATGCTTCTCAGATATTTAAATTGTACTTGTTTCGTTTTGATATTTCCAATTTGTAATTTGCATGTTGGACTGTTCCTTTTGGTGGCAACTATACATTCTTTCTTCTTACAATTGATGTTTAGTCCTTTCTTTTCACTTTTCGTCATTAACTTCTGTAGGACCTTGTAGTTTCCTTTCTGTGTCTATTATCAACACTATCATCTGCATACGTAATGTTATGGCTAATAATGAATCCTGGGAGGACTTCTAATTCTCTCAGAATTATTTCATATAATTGCATTTCCTAAGAGCCTACTAACAATGTTAAGTGAGGATTTGCAGTACAGAAATGAAGTGGTTTGATACTAGCTTGCTACAGTAAGTATCCTGGTTATTTACTCAGTGTAGATTAATCTGACTTAAGGTCACTCTAGGGGATGACCTAAAGAAAAGTGAACTTGAAAAGCTAGTGAATTAATTTGCAAAATGAAAATTGAGCCACTCTGATTTAACTTTTTTAATTTATTACCATGAACGTTTTAAATTCAATTTGTGTTTATTTTTCAGGTGGAAAGCCAGATGACATCACAGTGGTAGTTGCTCGTGTTGCCAGTCTTACAGATAATGAGCAGAGACAGCTCGTATAACAACAGTGGCAGGAGACACAGTGTGTCTCCATTGACAGCAGCACTGTCTGAGTGCTCTTTTAGTAAATTTTTGCTAGTGGACACACTATTAAATATTAAACAAATAAGAATAAAAAAAAAACTGAACTTGAATTTAGATGAATAATAATTACTTGCCGTGATGTGCTAAATACATCATCCTTCACAAAAAAAAAAAAACTCATTTCTGTGTGCCATTATCTGACTCTTGAAATTGAAGACTCATGTTGCAGTTGTACTGAAGAAAAAGAATAACCATAAAGAGACTATATTTATTCAACTCTCTCATGTCTGTGTGGGAGTTGCCTGTTTAACATTTAAGAGAAATAATTTAAGGTAATATTTTATCTGTCTTCACCTAAAAGAATATCCATATTATTTTTTTTTTCTTTATGAAAGGTGAAAACTGCAAAATTTTACCGTTATCATCTTTTAACTTAATTTAAGCCCTATTTTTTTTTTTTTAACTCCCCAAAGTTTATGTGCAACTCTATTGTCTGTAGATATTAAGTGTTGGTTGTGACTAACTTGGTAAAGATTTTTGTTCTTTAGCTAGCTTAGTGATTTTCAGTTTGAACCATTGAGTGAGCATCTAAATCTTGGGTAAACCTCTTATCGGGAGAATAAGATATATAAATTCTATATTTCAGACTAATGGTAGGCAACTGAATGATAAAATGGGAAAAATCCTGTGTAATACGTTTTGTTCTTCAAAAGGATTTCTTCAGACTAATGATTTTATTGATAGAATATATGTAGAAAGAAGGAGCAAAAATATAAACAAATGGCAGTTATAATTAAACATTGAGAGAAATGCTGAAGGTGTAGGGACGCTTAAGTTCAAATTTCTGGCATCCAATCAAAGCCTAGCTAACTTTGTTCAACTACTTACTGCTTTTGTTTTTTATTGCATATTTTTTTTTAAATATCCCACATTGTAATAGCAGTAGTTTTAAGAAAAGTGAAATGTTGTATGAACCTGCATGTAAATTTACTGAGAGACTCGGAAAGTAGTGCACTTTCTATACATCTTTGCCTCAATAAATCCTCATTTAATTCAAACTTTATTCTTTAATCCATAATTTCTACTGAATCTTCAGCATTCCTTTGTTTAATTATAACCTGTTTGTTTATATTTTCGTTCATCTTCTACACACACACACACACACACACACATATCCATCTCCTTCCCTCAGCTATGGTTTAAATAGTTGAACTTGTATCTGGAAAAATCATTGTTATACTAAAAAAATAAATCATTAATGCAATATTCACTTGCAAAAAAAGAATTATTTTTACAATCTGAAATATATTTCAGCTTTAAATAACCCACAAAGCCATAAAAACAATCCGTACATTCATGTGATTCCATCAATAAAAATGTTTACTCTGAAAAAGTCCTTTTGAAATACGAAACACGTTACAATTTCTTATCATTCATTTACCCAAATCTTTCATTCCTAATGCTTACTGAAATTAGTCTATTTTTGTGCTCAAAAAATCTGCAGTTTGCAAGATGTCGCTTATCTGGTAAAGACATCTTTTTTTTTCTGTTTTTTTTTTTTTTTCTAAAATTATGTTCTACTTACTTGCATTTGTTCAAAGAGAAATAATTTAGGGAACTTTTTACAGATGTTTACTTTATGAACCCATTTCTTTTGCACATTTTAAATAGTTATTAAGAGAATTACTGTAAAGATTTATTTTAATATTTCCTTTGGGAAAACATAAATGATACCCAAATTTGGACTTAGCCCAAGAACAAATCTCTTGACATTATGGTGTCTTCTGCACTCTATATAAACCATGCTTAAGGACATGACATATCCCTTTATTCTTTGAAAAAAATAGAAAGAATATAAATTCTGTGTTGGGCAACTTTCAGAAATCATGTAAAGAAAGTTTCTCCAAATTGAGAGCATAATCTCTGGTCCTGTGATCTGTATATGAAATTACTGTTTGCATTACAATTTGACAGCCTTGTAATAAATGGCTGCTGGTTTCAAAAGAGAAAAAAATATCAAAATAAGATGGATGCTCATATCTGTCTGTTGATACCTGTGAGTCAATATGTTTTACGAATGCCTTACAGATTATATGTAGGAAACAAATGTTTGTAAGGGATAAATGAAAGGTTTAATGAAAGAATAATAAATTAACTTGAAGACTAAATTTTAATGCATATTTTTGTGATTGATTTGAACAGTTTTTTTTTTGTTTTTTGTTTTTAATAAGTTCACTTGGATTTGCCATTTTTTGTGCTTGTTTTTATTAGTTCCCACTCTCCAATTACCTTTTGGGGCTTACAGCCATACCACATTCAAACCCCAGTTCTCATATGATCACTGAAATTAAGCAACGTCAAGCCTGGTCATTACCAAGATGGGTGACTGCTCTGGAATACCATGTGCTGTAAGCTTGGATGTGCTGGTGGTCTAATGGATAGCAGCTCGGAATTGTTAATTGGAAAGCTGAGTTACAATTCTGGTTGGGTTTTTATATTCACTCATGCGTAAAATACCCTTGGGAAAGGACTTGCATCAGTAAATCATTATTATCTCTAAAACATTCTTACAATCTAAAAATATTTTCTGGCTTTAAATAACCTGTAATGGGTTGATAAGCCATAAAAAATAATCAATCACAAACCAATCACCTTTTGAATTAATTACAAAAGATTCAAATATCGACTTATATTTTATGAACAAATGATGGCTGCAAAAAAAAAGCCTCTCTTGGAGGAAATCAAATGTTTTTATATTTCAATGAGCCTTTTGGTTCAGCATCATTATCATCATCATCATCATTGTTCATTTTTCTTATTGCAATGTTTTTGAAGATCAGACCACATCACCAGTTTATCTTGTATCAAATCCAGATATTCTAAACTACTTTCGCCTAATCCACTGCCCTGATTAGAAATGGAACTTTGTGTGTTGTTTTTAATGATGAATTCATCAAAGATGAAGGTGTTTATTTGAATCATAAAATCTAACAGACATTAATAATTGTTTTCATTAAGAGGGATTTTCTTTTCACATTCATTTCACTTTAATTTATTTCACCATTTCTGTATTGTTAAAACTATTGAACTTCTGTTATTTTTGTTGTTACCAAAATATTTCAGCCAATTCATTCCACAGCTTTCTTCAGGTGTATAATTAATCTGGAAAATGCCTTCTATAATTTTGAGGAAGAGTTATGATGATTTCAAGAGTTTTTCAAAATATCAAACTTTGTGTTAATCTTGTTGATAGCCCAATATTTCAGCCTATCCATTCTACAGTTTTCAAGTGTATAATAAATATAAGAGATACCACTTATAATTTTTAGAAATCCTTATTTCAAGTGTTGTTTGGACCATTGAATTCCTCCTTTTTGTTGCTATTACAATGTTTTGTCATTCAGCACCCTTTTTCTGCTAGAAACAAATGGTGACAATAAGTGGCTTAGCTCATATAATGCAGACTACATTATAACCAAGTGATCTGTGGCTTGGGGAAATTCAAAAAGCTTTTACCCACTCTCACATCCAAACAAATATTGTCAAGAACTCATGGCAGATTGTTCTCTGCATGTGTACGATTGGCACTGCTCTATAGCAGTGAGACGAAGTGTGTTGGTCTTGTGGCGGCTCTGCCACAATGACCACTCAATGATTCAGTGGATCTGAAGCACCAAGCCTCAGTATGAAATGCCATCATTTGAGTTGTTAACAAGGCATGGTATTAGGGATATAACATCAGCGCTGCATATCCGTTGTCTTAGATGGTTTGGACATGTCCATTGAGCTTCATAATGCATCAGGACTGAGTTCAGAGTTCTTGGTCACAGAGGCTGAAGTAGACCTAGGAAGACGTGGAAGGACTGCATTGTTGGGAGGGATGTGCGGCAGTGCAGCCTTGCCTACATTAGCCCATTTGATAAGGATGCTTAGAAAGGAGGAGTGAGAGCTAGCTGACTACTGCCTACCCCCAATCACTGGGAAGCCTGCAGCAGTATAATTAAAGCTCTGGATCTTGACTTAAAAGACAATATTACTCTCAGCACCCATATAACATAGATGATTTCATATTATACACAAGGATGCTCTCCAACTTCCTCCATGCAGACATCCCTATTTACACATCTGTCTGACAGGATATATATGCTGCTTTCTTCAATTTTCTCACTTTCCACTAATGTTCCCTATCTATTATTTGAACTTAATTCTAAAGTATAAAATGAGATGATTTCAGTGTGAGACTATGGTTGGGACATCCATGTAGTAAAGGAGAGCGTGATCTTATCTCGATCTCCAGTGTTTCTATTTTATGGCCAGTAATATTTTCTTTTTTTTTTCTTTTTTTTCTTTTTTTTTCTTTTTTTTTTTTTTTCTTTCTTTTTTACTTGATCAAAGAGGAAAAAAAAAAGAACAAATAAGTGAAAGCATTTGGGATCAAGTGACAGCAAAATTAGACGACGAGTATGTCTGGTTACTGGTCTATCATAACAGTTACACTTGGGATTGAGGAGTTAAACTTGCAAAACTTACATTGTATGCTGTTAATGTATATATATACGTTTTCAAAATGCAATGAAAATTTGGTCCATAGCATGTGTGTTATAAATTAACTAGCACTTAATCTTAGTTTCAAACCAGCATAGACATAGTCACAAGCAATACAACTGGTTTTGTGATGTGTTTATTACCCTGTGTGTTGAGGACATTGTTTAGCTTAGTTGGTACTGCAAAATATCCAATCAAAATGGCAGTGCCCATGAGAATTCACTGTCAGCATCCTTATAACCATTTATTTTCAATAAATGGCAGTTTTA
>OZ038511.1:34487272-34537272 GCA_964036315.1 Acanthosepion esculentum | reverse complement strand
AAATTCAAAAATCATTATTTTTTCTTTGAGGTTGAATGTTACTCAAAAATGTATTAGAAATTGTCCAAAATCTTTTTAAGGCACCCTTCTTTTTATGCACACTAAAATTCTAATGTAAAATAGTTTCAAAAACATTCATTGATTGAATTTTAAAATACCAGCTTGTTGTTGATATTAATGCTGCTAAAGGGTAAATTTTGAGTGTGATGAACTAACTACAAACATTAAAAAAATGATATTTGAGATTAGATTTTTAATTTTTTTTTTCAGTATTTTTGTATCCAATTTCGTTATTAATAGAAGGGAGATAACCACATATTTGTATTCCCAAGGGTATTAGCACGTAAGTGAATGTAATGGATCCGACTGGAATTTGAACTCAGCTCTCCAATTCCTTCGTGGAGGCATGGTGGGATAATGGATAGCGGCTTGGATTGAGGAACTAGAGAACCGAGTTTGAATTCCAGTCGGATCCATTACATTCACTTACGTGCTAATACCATTGGGAAAGGTATGAATCCTCTTCTTCTCCCCCCCAGCTATGGATAAATAGCAGGACAGACCGGGTTCTATAGCTTTCGATGATAACTGGTCTACCACAGAAAGAAATGGCAACCTACTGCGGGAAAAAATTCTACCTCGTCAGTCATATATCGAAAGATACATGATCTAAGCGTGTATCACACATTACACTGATATGAGTAAAGTTTTTCATCAGTCAGTTAAGTATAATAGAAAATAAAGGTATATCTTCTTTTTTTTTTACCCATCCCCTCTCCAAAAACAGGAACTAATTAATGTATTTTACCTATATTGTTGGTTGGTTGCCTATTAGCAAAAATATCAGAGAAAGACAAACAAGACTGTCTTCAAAAGTCTATCAGAATATTTCTTTCTACATTTTAAGTAAAAATTGGTTCAGAATTAAGTACTTTTTAAAGTAACTGTGATAATGTTTCTCTTAAAAAAACATAAACCTTATTAAGTATATAGACAATTCATTATTATAAATACTTCCTTGAAAAATATGAATTAATAACAAAACTGCTAGAATATATCCTTCTAGTGATGTAACTTTATTTAAAAAGAAGTTTGGGTGGAGAGAATGTTCAACATGAAAGATAAAGAATATAAATAATGTAAAATAATAGACATTTGCCTTTATTGTCTTTAATAATTGTTAGTTTTTATCTTCCCATTTTTAAGTATAAATTATATCATTTTTAACATAACAGTGCACATTTGTGTGTGTATTTCTTGTTTTTGTTTCTTTCGTCTCTGCGTAGGAAGACAATTCTTATGAGATTTCCTCTTTGGTACCTCGACTTTATGAATTTATTCACAGTACTAGATTGGCAGCTAAGTCTCATAACTTTACAGTTGAAATTTCTAAATGTAACTAAGTTCTATGCTAACAGCTTTTTCTCTTGTCCATCTTGCTTTCCCATCAACTTTGATCTTCAAGAATTTAAATGCAATGTCGGTCGTCATCTTCTATTTTCCTAATCTCTGTTTTTTTTTATTTACCTCTCCTTTTTTTTTCTCAGATTCTTTCACACTCAGTACAGTAATCCCTAGTGCCTTAGTGGCTTTTATAGCCTTACTTGGGGTGAAATGATAAAAAAAAAATGTACACATACTTTATGAACAACTATGATTATAATAAGAATATATATATATATATATATATATATATATATATATATATATATATATATATAAATATAAAAGTGGACATGGAAGTCAGCACTTAGAGCCTCTAAGTGCTGACTTCCATGTCCACTTTTATATTTACACACACTCTGATATTGAGCACTTTATCCCATAAATATAGCACACTTTAAGACTATATTTCATCATATATATATATATATATATATCTTGTCTCTACTCTTTCTTGATCGTGTTCTTCCTCAAAATACACGATAAGTAAACATATTTTAATTTATTTATCATTATTATTATTGATGCTCTATCTCTTGATATCGAGCACTGCTTGCCTTAAAAATCTTATTTTCCAGAATTATCTCTGTTGATCATTTTTTGGCAAATACATGTGTGTTGTCTTGTGTGTTTAGAAGGCACCTATTGTGACCAGGTGTTTTAGATAACAATAACCAATTGGTAACTTTAAGCAAAAAATAGGAAAATTTAAATTAATTACCTTCATAGATCTGAACAACTTTAGATTATCAAAAATTCATACAAAATTCACTCCTGTCTCTAATTAATGCAAAAGAGCATTTCTTAAAAATGATGAAAAGAAAACTGAAATACACAGAGGGAATTACATATTGTGATCACTTTGGGACAAAAATCTTGTACATAACAATAACCAGCTGATAACATTAAGGAAAAGATTTAAAAATTGGAACAAGTTACATTTAATGTGGTAAAAATGTTTGATTCCTTTGGTGAAGTTGAATTAAAAAGAATAAAAACTTGTAATTCCAACAAATAATTTATTGTTAAAACAGATATATTTCAGAAAGCTTTTGCAATCCTTGATCATCCTTGATCATTCTTGAGAAATAAATGAAACATTGACTAAGCCACACTATACATCATAAATTCAAATTAACAAAAAAAATATGATCGAATTGAGTTTGCGAGACATGCATTTTTTTTTTTTTTTAATTTGAATTTATGATGTATACAGTGTGGCTTAGTCAATGTATCATTTATTTCTCAAAAATGATCAAGGATTGCAAAAGCTTTCTGAAATATATCTGTTTTAACAATAAATTATTTGTTGGAATTACAAGTTTTTATTCTTTTTAATACGTTCAATGTTATTTAATTCTTTTTTTTATAAAGAAATCTACTGTAATATAGTAATGAGTGCAACTAGAAGCTTTATTTAACTAATTCAGTTTTAGCATTGAAACTTTATTTTATTATAGTGGATGTTTACAAGCAAGAGGAGAGATGGGATGTGCTTATTTTATTACCACATCTACATTAGATAAGTAGTATAAGTTGGATTTAACAAGTTGGATTTGTGAATAGCAATACTAATTTCCTTTTGTAATATTTGGCCTTTGTTTGGCACTTTGTTATTAAAACTAATTAACTATTCTTTAATTATATTGTTTATACATGAGACGTTTGGGTTTTTAAAATAAACATCTGAATGAAAAGATTTACTCCAATCTATAAAATATTACCAAGCCCATGTGCAGATGTTCTATGTTATTAGTATTTACAAAAATTTGCCTAGTGTGGCAAAAGACTAAATGAAAATGTAATTGGGATAAAAGTTAAAATCTTGTTACAGATATTTTTTTTATTTACACATGGACTATTGTCCTCATCTTTATTGTTGTTATCACAACGTTTTGGCCATTTTACCCTCCAGCATATATATATCGAACCTATGGGCAATTCCGAACTGATCCCTTTACTTATTCTATAGAGGTAGACTGTTCTCGTTCCACTACCCATGATATCTTGTCTAGTTCTTCTTTTAATACTGCTTAGTTATTATTTGTCCTGTTTCCAACTGAGTCTAAGTACACACTGCCTGGACAAGGGATTGAACTCATAATTACTTTATCACTAATTTCACAAACCAAAATTGTGATAACAATAACAAAGATGAGTACAATAGTCTACATGTAAATAGTGTAAATGATAATAACTCCTCATCCCAGAAATTCAAACAGAAAAGTAATTTACTGAGATGAAAATTTATTGAAAGTGCACTGATTTCATAGTCTTCCCTGATAAATTTAATGTCTAGGATCATACAACATATCATCTTTTCTAACAAGACTACTGCTTTTACAATATGGGATATTTAAAAATAAGAGTGACTAAAAAGAAAATCACAAGGAAGTTGCCCATCTAGATACATTGAACAAAGATATTTCCTTTATCTTCAGTCTATGCTTTTTACTTAAATTTGGAGGGGTATGATAAAAAGAAATATGAAATTAGCCAAAAAATGATAATGGCTTTAGTTAAGTAATTCATAAGTCATTACCTATAATAATACTAGCATAATATAAACAAACAAAATAGAGGTATCATAGCAATTGATGATATAGGAATATGGCTTATGCACTAGTAAATTCCTTGTAGCCAAACTGAGAATACAGTTGTCATGGAAAGACAGGCTGCAAAGGTTATTTCTGATCCACACTTTTTAATTGTTGTAGAATAAGCTGAGAATTGCAATAAAACGTAACAGAAATAAGAGTCAAAGAATGAATAAATATAATGAAATTGAGAAGTCTGTTTTGCATCAAACTTCTTAGTAGGGAGGGCTTGCCTGTTTTGTAAAAATAGAAATTAGCATTTGAAATTCAAGTTTGTACTTGACAATGATTATTAATTCCTAATGCTAGTTGGGAAGTGTACAACTACCTCAGCCACAAAGTAATTTGTTATTGTGAATAGCATATCCTATATTTATTGAGTTTAGTTTTGTATGACATGAGAAATAAAAGCCAGGAAGATTGTTTTCACACCGATGTTACAAGTGGGAATTGCTTGTCTATCTTGAAAAATCATCATTGAAAGTCTCGTCTTCTTACCTGGGCTTGAACATTGACTACTAATACAAGTGAAAAATACTTGATCTTATTCCAGGTTCATTTATTTATATTTACTGGGCTTAATTTTTATAGTAGAAACAGAACAAAGACTGTTGCACCAATCTTCAATTAGAGCCCACAGAAGATCAATACAGTGCAACCTCAGTTCTCAATGTCTTACATATTAAACAAATCGGTTTTTGAACAGAAAATTTGAGATGAAAATGCCTCGGTTATTGAACAAAATTTTGGTTCTCAAACAACATTGCAAAATCGAGTTAACCTGAAAGGAATAATTTCTGAGTCGACCGCCATGTTGTATACATTCGTGTGTTATGCCCTGCTTTTCTTTTCCAATTTTATTGTACTGTGATTTTTTTCTCTAGATTGTTTCCTATTGGGAAAATAGTTTTGAGTTACAAAGGGCCTTCAAGAACAAATTAAATTCATGAACCCCTATATTTAAAATACTGATTTCTTTTATCTGGGATTCATACACAGGGTCTTCCAAAAGTCACCTAGGTTTGTAAAAATGTCATAACACGTCAAATTTTTCATACCTTTTGTTTTTTTTTGTTTTTTGTTTTTTTTCAGAACTTCACTTAACATAGGGAAATTACCCATGGAAAAATTCACAGCTGAGGAAAGACCTAAAATCCATTCAAGTGAAAATGAGCTTTGTCACAAATAATCAGCTAATGAACAAATTCAATACCTTCATTAGCCAGTCTCTGAAATTGAACTGAATAATTTAAGCATTGTCAATGTCAGCTGCAACTTTTGGATAAACTGTACTTTGTACAGGTACAGGTGCAAATTGTCTCTTAGTATTCAATGCAAGGACATCTGAAACATCTTGAGTGTGTTTGTGAATTGATGTTCTTGTTTAACAGAACCTAGCACATGTTCACGATTCATGTGTGAAAAGTCTGTATATGATCTTCCATATTGTGGCAAGTCACCTATTGGCTAAAATATTGGCTAAAACATTGAATCTACCAATGAATCATGAAATCCAAGTGTCAACAATATTCTCTTTGGGTACAAAATGATGAATTTGTTAAATCCAAAATAAAATTCCATGGTTTTGGTTCTTTGTTCTGTTCTGAATTTCTCCATGTGCAATTTCCCCATGTTTAATCTAAGTTCTAAAAAAAATCTGAAAAATCTGATGTGTTATGACATCTTTAAATAGTTGTGACTTTTGGGACACCCTGTATTTTATAGATTTGTAGAATAAACATGGATACTGTATTTAGCTTAGTTACATGAATGTTTAAAACAGAAATCAAATTGTAGCTTCAATAAGTAAATACGTGTTTGAAGTTTAATTCTTCATCTGAGTAAAGATTTTAGCATTTTTTTTTTTTAAATATTTTCTTGAAAAAACATGGCTGAAGATATTATGGTATGTATAAAACAATTTTTTAAAATTATTTTCATGATTGTATATTTTCTTCCAATCAATGTTTTCCATGTTTTTCCAGTCAATCCTGATAAAACAATTGTTTCTAAAAGTCAGTGATTTGTCCATGTACTTGCTCTTCTTTCTGTCTCTACTGTGATTTGCAGTTGGAGAAAATGATGAATAAATTGTATTCATTGCCTTTCCCAAGGGTATTAATGCAAAATGACATCAAATTGCACATTTAAATTTTAAAGTTGGCTTCATTTGTGGTTTAATGATTGTATCATTATCTATATCCTAAAACATAAATTAATATCCTTAACCCAATAGACATATTTTATTTATATGCATATATAAAAGATGAAAGTAATTAAAGTATATCTGTCAATAATAAACAAGACTGATTAGTGCTTTGTCTATATTTCAATGTTGAATCATGTCATCTTCAGCATTGATGTGGTGGTAATGGATAGTGGCTTAGAATAAGAAATCAGAAAGCTACGTTTGAATTCAAGTCAAGTTCGTTATATTCACTTATGTGCAAATACCCTTGGGGGAAAAATGAATCTATTTCCTCCCCTTATCTATGGGTTAAATAATAGTACTTGTATCTGGAAAAAAACATTATTCCTAAAAAGATTTGTTAATACAATATTCACTCACAAAAAATATTCTTACAATCCAAAATGTTTCAGATTTAAATATCCCACAAAGGGTTGATAAGCCATAAAAAGACGAAGCAATCAATCAAGTAATATCACTCTCAGAACATTATACAGAATAAACATCAAAATATTAATATTTGCTACATTTATTTTGTTAGCGTTTGGTTATCTATAACCATGTGTTTTTAGAGTTTTAAAAACTCTGAAGGAAAAAAAAAAATAATAAAAAACATTCTTAAAAATATGTCCCAAGATTTTCAATTTGGCTTGCTCATAATATTTGTTCAAATATTTATATCAATTAGTAAATTAAAAAAGGATTTGCTTTTGCAGTTATTATGCCTGGAGCAAAAGAAAACTTGAATTGATTAGCTTATTCAATAACTTAAGATTAACTCTTCCATGTCACTTACTAAGTTGCTTTATGCATCTCTTAAAACCTTGTTTTTATTACCAGATTTCATTGTGCAAAATTATTAGAGACAATTGGTGTTAAGCAACACACAACTTTACAAGCTCTCAGACATGTTTTAATGTCTTGAATTTTGGATCTTTTAAAGTACATGAAACAGAAATTTTGATTGTATTTTGTTTAAATTATAAGCATGTGAACGTTAATTGTTAATCTGAATTCATATTGAATGTGTATTGTTAAAAAATATTCTTGAAAATAATTTCTATTTATTGCTTTTAAAATTCTTTATCAGAAAATTATATATATTAGTTGTCAGATTTATCTGCACAAATCTCAACAAAATCTTACGAGAAATTCATACATTACCTCAGGTTCTGTAATGACAAATATAAAAAAGTATTATCCTGTTAAAAAATACCCAATATATTTGGTTATAAATAAAAATCAAAGGAACTAACTCTTTCACTAAATTATATTAATTTGCATATATTTTCCTTAAAAGGACATTTGCTAGCTTTGAGAGGAGTAAACTTAAATTGCGTGATATATTTCTACACATTTCTAAGCCGATGACCAGATTGTTTTTTAAAATATTTAATCAAACTGAATATTATAACTCCCAATCATTTTATTTATTGTAACTTGAAAGAAATCAATACTTATCAATCATTTTTTATTTGAACTTTTGATTTTAAGAAATAATTTATAAATTCACTGGAAGATTCAAATTGTGTTTTTACCTGGTCTCATATTGTGCACTTTATAAATTTCATTATTTATTATTGTCTGTCTTATAAAAAACAAGAAGAAAACATTAATTATATATAAGAAAAATAATTAAATGCAGTTTTCTTATCAGACTATATATAATTATTTAGGGTGAGGTAAGAGTATTTTCACTATTTTCTTGTAAAGACATGCTGAAAAACAGACAGAAAAATAGCCATTTTCAATTACAGATGCACCACCAATTTTATGGTACTCTTGATTCCAGATTCATGTCAAGTTATCTATTTTGCCAGATCAAAAGAAGTTGTAAGATAATAATTTAATAATTGATTGATTAATTATACACATCTGATATCTTTTAAAGTATTAAGATTAGAAACTAAAATTAAATATTTCTCATATTAAATTCTTTGATAAATGACTCATTAGGTTTGCCAGAATTGACATACACTTAAAAATAAAATTTATAAATATCCAGAAATTTTTACATTTTATTTAATGTTTCCCTGTGAGTATGTGGTATTTTGGTAAATGTAGGATTGGGTGAAGAGAGATGTGTTCATGTGATGAATGAGTAAATTGTAATGAATGAATGGGTTGCAAATCAGATTAGCTAACTTTATGATAGTGACGCCCTGCCTCACCTCATTTCTCCTCCAGCCTTGTGCTACAATTGTATTTAATGTACAATAGTCAGTCATGTGCCATGTGTGATACGTGCTTAGGTGATCATGTATCTTTTGATACATGACTGACGAGGCAGATTTTTTCCTGCAGTAGGTTGACATTTCTTTCTGTGATAGACCAGTTGCTATTCAAGGCTATAGAACCCGGTCTGTCTTGCTACTTACCCATAGCTGGGGGAGAAGAAGAGGATTCATACCTTCCCAAGGGTATTAACACATAAGTGAATGTAATGGATCTGACTGGAATTCGAACTTGGCTCTCCAATTCCTCAATCCAAGCCGCTAACCATTACTCCACTGTACTTAATAGAGAGCAATATTCCTTGGTCTTGGTTTATGGTCACATCATGTTGAAATAGTGTTTCCTGTATGATCACCAAAGTTAAGCAATGTTGAGCCTGGTCATTATCTTGCTGGGTGACAACTTGGGAATGCCAGGTGCTATAAGTGCGGATGTGCTGTAAGCATGTCATGGTTAATGGCCTGGAATTGTTATTCGGAAAGTCAAGTTACAATTTCAGTTGGGTTTGTTATATTCACTTACTTGTAAATACCCTTGGGAAAGGTATGAATCCACCTTTTCTCCTCCAGCTATGGGTTTATTAGTAAGACTTGTATCACTATATTAGCTCAAAAAAAAAATATTCTTACAATCTAAACAAAATATTTTATGGCTTTAAATAACTTACAAAAGTTTCATAAGCCATAGAAAACGAATCAATCAATCAATCAATCAATCAATGAAATACTGATTAGCTACACAGGCATGTCTTTTAGATTTATTTAAATTCTCTGGAATATAAATGTTGAGAAACTACAGTGGCCACAAAATGAGGGATCAGTTTACATATTGACTTTAATATAGATTTAGTCCCCCACTTTATATCTACATTATAATTTCTTGTTTGTTGATAAGCCGTAGAAAACGAATCAATCAATCAATGAAATACTGATTAGCTACACAAGCATGTCTTTTAGATTTATTTACATTCTCTGGAATATAAATGTTGAGAAACTACAGTGGCCACAAAATGAGGGATCAGTTTACATATTGACTTTAATATAGATTTAGTCCCCCACTTTATATCTACATTATAATTTCTTGTTTGTTGATAAGCCGTAGAAAACGAATCAATCAATCAATCAATCAATCAATGAAATACTGATTAGCTACACAAGCATGTCTTTTAGATTTATTTACATTCTCTGGAATATCAAAGTATAGAAACTACCGTGGCCACAAAGTAAGGGATCAGTCTATATATTGATTTTTATATAGAATTGATCCCCCACTTTATACCCACATAATTTTTTGTTTATCAAATTCTGATTCGGTATGAATCAATTTCTTCTATCCATCAACTATGGCTTAAGACTTGTATCACTAAATCATTATCTCAAAAAAAAAAAAATTCTTACAATCTAAAGACATTCTCTGGCTTTAAAATAACCTGCAGAGCTGTAGAAAACGAATCAAGCAATCAATCCATCCTTGGACTGTACATTTTGGTGGTAAGTACACTGTATACACATTATTTTTTATAACAGTTCAGCTCTAGAATGGGCTGAACAGTTGTCCAGAATAAGAATAATTTTGTAGTCTTCTTGTAAGCCTACAGATGTATAGTGTACTTGTAATTTTGGTTGGTTTACAAGAGAAGTTAGACCATCAGTTGCCAGAAAACTGGTGGTATAGTTGTATATCATTTTTATTTAAAATATTTTTCTTCAGAACAACAATGTTTTTAAAATTTTTAAAGTATATTTTAGTATACTGAACCAAGCAAAAGTCACTCTTTTTATGATTTTAAAATATTTTTATCATCCAAACAAAAAACAATAAAATTGAGGCAATCTGTATAATATATTCCTATTTTTATATTTTTATTGCACTGATGTAAAACTTATTCTCACGAACAAATGCATATCAATTCATATCTGCTATCTGCATAAATGTATATGTGTTACATATGAAGTGTTTGCAAAAATTCTCAGTGAAGAAAGAGAAATGGTTTTCAACTGTGTATTCAGTGTCTAGTTTTCAAAGATTGCTTCCTAAATAAGAATTTAAAAAGTTTGGCAAACTTGGAGCTTCATGCATGCAAAAAATTGCAGTGTCAAAAGGATGGTTTTTCTATTGATACCACTATTATTTTAACTACCTTCACTCTTTGGCAATGTTTAATGTTTGAAAAAGTGATGATTAAAATTGTAATAAAACCTAAACATATGATGAAAGTGAATTTATACATTTTTTTGTTTCTTGAGGATTTACAATAAAAATATTAAACACTATTAGATTGTTTATTTTCGAGAATAATTTTATATTTACAGCCTTCTAAAAACTTATACAGTTATATTAAAAAAAAAACTAAAGAAATGAAATATTTATCATTTACCAATTCATAAATAAATAAATGAAAACAATTTTTTATTCATAAATTTATAAACATTTACTAAATTAGAAAAATAGGTGAACCAACTAAAGAAATCCTTATTATTTGTATTTTATAAAGTTCTAATTGATTGGCAATTAGCCGACTTTGCCAACCATTCCAATAAACAATCTAATAAATAAATATTGTTTAGTATTTTTCTCAAGAACAAAAAAAAAACGTAAAAATTTGCTTTCATATGTTTAGGTTTTATTAAAATTCTAATCATTGCTAAGGAGTGAAAGTAGTTAAAATAATAGCAGTGTCAAGGGAAAAACCATCCTTTTGACATTCCAGTTTTTTTATGGGCATGAAGGTCTAAAATTGTCAAAAGTTTCCTCATTTTTCCTGGTGACATGATTTCAAGTAATGTCTGGGGAAGCACAAGAAATGCTAGGTAACTTGACAAATAAACAGATTATTCCATTGTTTAAAAAATTTTGCACCTTGTAAAATATATCAGAACTAGCTTTCTTTTTCATTGAAAATATGAAAAATGTACATTTCAAATAAACTAACATCTATAATATAAAACAATTTTGAATTTATTTATTGATCCTACAACCTTATCTCCTTTCTTAATAATGAGAGATTCTGTTGTTATGGCAACCTATACACATCTCATTCACATAAATTTATAAATTCAGAAATAGATGGCATGAACTGGTAGCTTTTATGGAGGTGGAAAACCTCTTCAGTCCTACAGAGTATTACTAAAAAGATGATTGTGACAATCATATTATGAATTATTCTAGCAATCCAGTGTTTGTAACCATAGTAATATGATAAATATAATTTCTTGTGTGTGTGTGTATATATATATATATATATATGTATGTATGTATGTATGTATGTATGTATGTATATATATATATATATATATATATATATTTAGGATTGGACATAGTCCGACAATTTATTTAAATACATTTTTTTATATATATTATGTTTAACGTTCTTTTTATAGATACAAGTATTTAAGCAAATGCTCTGTTTTTATAATAAACAGTATTAAATAACATTTACCGGCCTGAATGTCCGAGAAATTTTCATAGAAAATTTTCGCTCTCCGACAGGAATCGAACCTGTATCCTATACGGAACCATCATTTCGCGTGATGTGCCTTAACTTTTCGACCTTGCTAACCAGACGCTGCTCTGTGGCCGAAAGGTTAAGGCACATCACGCGAAATGATGGTTCCGTATAGGATACAGGTTTGATTCCTGTCGGAGAGCGAAAATTTTCTATGAAAATTTCTCGGACATTCAGGCCGGTAAATGTTATTTAATACTGTTTATTATAAAAACAGAGCATTTGCTTAAATACTTGTATCTATAAAAAGAACGTTAAACATAATATATATAAAAAAATGTCTTTATATATATATAAATCTTGGACTCTGTACTGATGACACATCAATCAATTTGATGTTTCCACATGTGTTGCCTACATACTATCTACAACAGGAAACTGGGTGATCACATTAGAAACCGTGGAGTTCTGACTAAATGCAGCATGACAGGTGTTGAAGTTATGATGGTTCTTGCTTGACTCCTGTTTTTGGTTAGTAAAATACAATATATATTCATCACAGCAATAAAGTGAGATATTTATAAATAATAAGGATTTATTATCCGAAGGATTCTGTTGTACAAGTTCTTGTAATGGGGTTGTTAGTAAAATGTTTCTTGTTTGTGTTGGGTGAATGAATAGTTTTTGGAAGTTATAAGTCTCTCAGTAAAGGCTATATTTAATAAGAGAAAGTGATATTTGGGTAAGTTGACTTATCTGTGATTTTTCATTCATTTGCTCAATTCCATGTGCTTTTCTTGCAAGAGACAGGCTGAAAAGGAGGAAGTCTCTAAATTTCCCACCAGCAGGGTGGTTTCCTTTTTTCTATGGAATCATAGGAGTTAGATTTTTTTTTTTTATTTCACATGATCATGATCATTACAAAGCCATCCTAATCCAACTCCAGTTGCTAGGACATCTTTCTCGTATGAGCGATAACAGATTTCCAAAATAACTCATCTTTGGCCAGATTCTAACAAGTAGATCAATTGGAAGGTCACTCTTGCATTTCAAAAACAATCTGAAGTGATGTTGCATCCCCATTTCTTTGAGGGAAAATAAAGCATCAGAGCAAGGTGCTAGTCCTTCTCATCTATACAAAGTTTTGAGTAAGGTTGACTGGGGAAAAAATATTAAAGCAAGATGGCAGCATGCTGTTCCTCTCAATGATAGCCTTTTACCTGCCACTGTAGCTTTGTTACACACAATAAAGCAGGTTTTGGTGTCTACTTGTGGAAAGATATGGCAAATGATTCTCAACCACTTAAGTGAAATGGGTCAACAACGTGTTCCATCTGTCTAAAAGTTTGCAAAACACCTGCAAGTTGAGTACCTCTTTATTTTACTGAGCCCTCATTTGTCATCATATAAAATTTGTCACTTAGGTGATTGATGTTACTTTTGGTATCACAACTCCAGAGTTTTGCAGACAGAACCTCCAGAAATCCTTGCATCCACTCATCACCAATTGAAATATATATATATGATAGGAATTCCTATATAAATTTTTCAACCAATAAAATCTCATCAGAAGGTTTGTTTGATAAACTATCATTACAAGGGCAAATATTGCCAAAATACTTGTGGGCATAGTTGAAGATCTACTATGCGTTATTTTTTTAATCATTTAGAAAATAAAAATAACTCTCTTCACCACTCCTGCAGATTCGAGAAAAAGATTTTTTGCAATCCAGTGTGAAATTATTTTCTAACCAATGAAAACCTTGTATTTGAAACGTTCACATGTCTATTTTGTATCCCCCTTCCAGATACAAAAATAGAAGCATACTACTTCTCAAGGCTCAGAACAGTTTTGGAGGTCAGTTTGATCTACTTGAATGGAAGATATGACAGCCAGCAGCCACCAACTCTGGCCTTGTCCATGCATACAACAGAAGGGATTAACCAGTAACTGTCTACTAAGCCTTTGTCTATGAACTCACAAACACATTAATCTGTCACAATGTAAGTTTTTTTCACACATTTCACAAAGCAATAAGATTGTTTAATTACTTTATAAAATAAACTTCATTGCAAAGAAAATTGAACATTTTATTGCTATTGTATATTTCTGAAAAGATTATATAAACTTTATTTCAACTGACATTCTGCTTCTACTTGTCCTTCAGAAAATAACCTTTTTATATGTTTCATTTAAAAGATATGTTGTTGTTAAATGTTGGAATCTCTCTCATATATATATATATATATATATATACAACAGGCAAAATGTTTGGTATCACCTAGCATTTCTTTAAAAACATCTTAAAAGGAGATATTTTTAAAGTAAAAGATAAAATTTCAGTAACTACAATGTATTTGCTTTTATTTTTCAGTCTTTCTCCAGGCTCCTCTTACTACCAAAAAATTCAAATTTGGATTCATCTGTCTACAATTCATTTTTCTAAATTATTAATATTTTGTATGAGAAACATATTTTGTTTTCACTATTAACCCCTCAGTAAACTTTTTAAGATTACCAAAATTTTCAACTAAGTTAACTGCTAATACAGGTTCTAAATGTTAACTCAACTTATGTTATAAAATGTCTCTGTCTGAAGGAAAAAAACAAATTGAAAATTTATTCAAAGAAGGCTGCTCTCAAAGACAAATTTCTAAGAAGTTGAAGATTTATGAGGTGCAATATTCATTCCAAAGGCAGTCAGACATGCTGACTATTGTGAAATCCTAAGTCCTTTGTGTTACTATGCAATGCCTATGCGAAGCAGCAGCTCCTCCTAATTGGGGTCTTTATATAGCCTTGGTATTAAGGATATGTTAATTAGTTGTCACTACATCTCAAACAATAATTCTATTATAAAGAAAATAAACAGAGTAGCTTATTCTCTTGTAACTAGATATATCATATATAATTATTTATTCTCCTTCCCTTTGAGAGATTGCATCATCAGCACTATATAGCAAAAAACATATTTAACTTTTTCCATTAGTTGTACAACCACTCTTATAGGTTAACTTACTCTTATCAAAATTTAGTGTAATTATTACATATATTGAATCAGAATCTAAATGACTCTTAAAATAAGACAAATATTAGTAGATTATACTAAAATAGCATACATCACTTGCTATAAAGAAAAACTCCTCAACATATTTTAATTATTGAAAAGAAACAACTAACATGAAACACAATACACCACAGCAAAAGGTATTTTAACTTTGTCTTCAAAAAATGAATATCTTTTCTTCAGGTGCTGCCAAGTTATGTGATTAAATATACTTTAATGTTTAAAAAAATTTATTTAGTATTGTTTCAGTAATAAGCATTATAACATAGCACAAATAGCTATATTGTGGAAAAATGAATTTTCGACAATATACACATTTTTTTATGTATTTATGATTAATTTTTTAACTTTTATCAAAAACAACATTTTTGTACATGTAGTTATGGATAATATTATACATTAATTACTAATTTTTTTAATTAATAACTATTTGTGCTCAGTTGTTGACATTAATAGCTATCTGCTGATGTGTTAAAATTTTGGAATAGTGCAATAAAAATTTAAATTTCATCTCTCTGATAGATGTTGCAATCTGTAAAAAAAAAATGTGATATTATAGAATCATCCATATTTTCTACTCACCCCTGTAAAAGATACTCTTCCATTAGAATCAGTTTTAACCAATCAATGCCTCACATTGTGAAACTCGACTTTTTATTGGTCAAGACGACACCAAAATGTGTATCGATTGTCAAAAATCTATTTTCTCGCCAAGCTCGCTAGAGCCTACTTTGACTTCCCAAAACAAATAAAATTTCAGTCCAATTCACCAGTGAGTAACTCAGCTTCAGTGTCACTATTTTGACTTTTCGCGCGTCAACTGCTGACTCAACCACCAACCTCATTCTCTAAGTCCATTACAACTTTTTTAAAAAGTGTTCATTTACACTACTAAATAGAAATTGTAATACAAACAAAAGACAGTCCAAGTTAAACAACTCTGGATGAATAAGAAAACAAATCCTACTTTAATCTCGCAAATTTACTACCTAAATTACCTTTTTGATATATTTTCCTTTCTTATTCTATTTGAACATTTCTTCAACAATTGAACATTGCTGAACTGTAATTCATTAACATACTTAATTCATACTTCGTCAACTTTCATATAACCAAAACACAAGCTTTTTCCAATTGTATTAATTGTATTATAAATGTTCGATATTTTCTAATTGAATTCATGACTACCGTTGTTTCTTGTTCAATTTTGCCTTGAGATTTATTCAACTTGTACGCCTATGCTTTATATTGTTGTGATTAATATGAAGAACATGCTTTCAAACTCATCATCTTAAAACAAAAAACCTTCTGATTACACACTCATTTCATAGCAATCCCAACAATATGCTAACAGTTATAAGAGTTGAACCTGAATTGGCAAACATTGTAGCAATTTAAATCTCTCTAATAGTTGTTGCAATCTGTTAATCATTTCACCTCAAGCAAGGCAATAAAGCCACTAAGATGCAAGTGTTACTGAATTCAACATTCAGTAACCCTTGCATCTTAGTGGTTTTATTGCCTTGCTAGATGTAACTGTAAGTTCTATGTCTTCTATTGCTCTTCTTGCTTGTGGAACTCTCTTCTGGCTTCTTGTTTCTCAGTCAACTTTGATCGTCAAAAATGCAATATCAATCGTTATCTTTTGTCTTTTAATTCTTGTTCTTTTAGTGCTTTCTCTCCTTAATATTCTTTTTTTTGTTCTCTAACACTCAGTAACCTCTTGTGTCTTAGTGGCTTTATTACCTTGCTTGGGGTGAAATGATTAACAGAAAACTAACTGAAACTCTTTGGAAATAGTTTTCCCTAATTTGGAAATGATTAATGTTCCAAATTTATGAAATGTAAATGTGTTTTAAAAAATTCATAAAGAAATATGAAAACTTGCTTCACTTATGTATTTACAGATGTCTTTTTGTTTCATTCTGTTTAGGAAACTGAAACATATTTATAGGCTTCTCGGAAAAACCTTATTTCCAACAAAATTACATACCTACATACATACCATATTAAAACACATCCAAACTTCTATTTAAGACAATATTTACAACATACCAAAAAGATTCCAACAATACTCAATTTTTTTGTTTATTAGGCTCGTAATTGCCTCACTTAGCTTCTGTTGTAGTTTATCAAGACTTTCACAATTATCCTGAAAAATATTTGTAAGTGTTCTTAATTTTAAAAATTTTGAAAGCCTAATATTTTTATTTTTGTTTATAAAAGCCCTAAAATTAATTTAAGCTTTACATTTTTCGATTCTTCAAACATGTCTTTATTTAATGAAAGAAACTCTTGTGACGAACAGCAACAGGATTAATTGCAAAATCACATTGAAAAATTGCAAGTAATTTTTTGTAAAATAAATATTAAGTGTAGATTTTTTTCTGTTTTTTTTACTTAATATGTAAACACCAAATCTCAAAAAAAATTATTTCTTGAGTTTTATTGAATTATCCTTGGTAAGATTCAGATCGAATTTCAGTATGTTCACACATTGTATAAATTTTTACTGAAAGGGAATTTTTCTTTATTTAACTCAAACTGTAAAAAAAAAATGTAACACACATCAAATTAAAAAGTACACACGAGATATCGAAAAGGTGGGGTAAAAAACACACTCCTAAAATAAGATTTCCAGAAAGTTTTCTAATAAAACCTATTCAGTATATAATTAATTTATTAATGAATAAGTACTAAAAAATTCGTTTGAATCGGATAATTTCTTGATTTTTGGCAAATATTTAAAAAATATCGGGTAGCGAATTTTTGCTTACATATCAGAAAAAAACATAGTGGTATTATGACAGGTTAGACAATAATATTTCTTTAATAATTAACAGTTTTTTAATATATTTCCGGGCTTGTTGTTTAGGAGATTTAATTATTTCGTATAAAAAAGTTACTTAAATCATTAGAGATATTCCTAAATGGGAACGGTAGATACTATATAAATTCCAATAGGAACATTGTAGATATTTACAAGGTCTGCTTTACAAATCTTAGATCATCTCCCTTGTATTTAGTTAGACATTGGTTAACTCCCTTTAAGTTTTTGTGTTGGTTTTTAATTGTTGATTGATAAGAATATAAAAGCCAGAAAAACACGTTATGTGCTCCAGAAACCGCAACTGTTTTAGGTATAAGTTTCCTTTTTGTTTCAATTTTCTCTAAAATTTCATCAATCTCTCACATGTTTGGTCCATGATATCCTCAGCATCTTTCTGTAGAACCACATTTCTGTTGCTTAAAGTCATTTCTTCATCTTTAAGGAGATTGTCCTTTGCTCACTGCCATACATCATGTAACAGTTTAGTACTTGTTTCCGTTTCTAGCAAAGTTTTTCTGTTTCTTAGTACTCTGCTTAGGTTTGGAATGCTTATTTAGCTATCCCAAAATGCCTTTCAATTTCAGTGTCACACTTTCCATCATCCGTTAAAACACTTCCCACATACAGTGTAACCCGGATATAAGAATTGTCGGGACCGGAGAAGAAGTCTCTTATATCCGGTTTTCTCTTATATCAGGGTTTGGTCTATTTTGTTTAGGTAAGTATGGCTCTAATTTGGGACTAGAGAAAATCTCTCTTATATCCGGGTTACACTGTATTTAAATTTCTGCACTTGTTTGATTTAGTATCTCCGATTTGAAATTTGCACTTTGATCTTATCGTCTTGCTAATAACCATGCATTCTGATTTCTTGACGTTTAATCCTTTCTTCTTGCTTTCCTTCACGGTATTTTTGTAGCTTTCTTTCTGTGTCTGCTATCAACACTGTGTCATTTGTATGCTTTATGTTGTTAAGATTGCGGCTGCCAATAATGAATCCTGGTAGAACATCTAATTCTCTCAGAATTACCTCATTGTATAAGTTGAATAAATCTGGCGAGAAGACACCTCCTTGTCTTACACCCTTTTCTGTTTTTGTATATCTGCTGAACTCACTTTCTATCCATATACAGAGCGTTTGCTGCCAGTATAGGTTGTTGATTATTCTAATATCCTTCCCTAATGTATCAAGGTTGCTGAGTAGTTCCAACCATTCCTTTGTGGCATACTTTATCAAACACTTTTGTATAATCTGTAAAACACAGGTACACATCCTTTTGCATTTGTATTGCTCTTTCTGATAACATTCTGAGCATGAATATTACATTCCTTGTTCCAGTGTCTTTGACGGACACACACTGTTCTTCTCCTATTTCCAGTCTAATTCTGCTGCGTGCTCTATTCATCAGATTTTGGATAAGTTTTGCAATATGGTTCATTAAGCTGATTGTCCAATGGAATTTGCATTCATTTACACCTGGCTTCTTAGACAGTGCTATGAATATATATCAACTTAAGGTCTTCTGGTATATCACCACTGTTGTAGATTTAATTTATAATTTCTGTGATCTTGTCTATGCCGAAATCACGTAAGGCCTCCAGAATCTCTATTACAATTCCATCTGGCCTTGCCGCTTTGTTCAATTTGGCTAATGCAGATTCCATTTCAGATTTTAATATTTCCAGTCCATCAATATTTCTGTGTATTGCTGGTTGTTCTCTTTCAATGTGGAAGAGATCTCTGATATATTTGTTTCATCTCTGAAGTATTTTCTCTTTCTCTAATATCATTGTTCCGTCCTTGGATTTTATGCAGCCTGTTGATGAGCATGTCTTTTGTCCTGTTAGTTCTCTTATTTTTTTATGCATGCTTGCTTTATTTGTGATACTCATTCTATTTCTGCACATTTTTCCTTGAGGTATTCCTCTTTAGCTTGCCTGCATGTGTTCTTTATTTCGGTGTAGTGTCCTATATTCTGTTCCGTGTCTTGACATAGATTAAAAAACTATCTTGCTTAATACATTAAGCCAGGAGTCAGCAAACCTGACTGGAACTGGGCCAAACTTGTAGCATATTTTGAACTTGCAGACCAAGAGAGAAAATACAAAATTAAAATTGGTGTTATCAAAATTGAATATAAATAATTTTTTTTCAATGTCAGGATGTAGGTGAGCAAAATTCTCCACAGATTTTTTATCTGTGAATTGCTATACATTCTTGGCAAATATAGTTGCCTTCTCCACAGTTCGGAATTTAATTTTCCTTCTCTTTGATTGCCTGCCACCCAAGGCTAAAGAGCTGAATTTAGCCTATTATTTATTTAACCCATATCTGTAGAAAGAGGAGATAGATTCATGTCTTTCCCAATGGCATTAGTGTGAAAGTGAACACAACATATTAAACCTGAATTTGACCATGGTTCGCTGATTACACTTTACACACTAATAACTGTTACACTTACTGCATATCTAATGTAAATGCTAAATCTCTATATAAGTGATTTAAAAAAAAAAAAAAAAAATGTAAGTATTACTCCATTTTATTTTTAAATGCCAGACTGCTCATTTTTCTGAGTATGCCTGTCTGCTAGGGTGAGTAACTAGTCACTGCTCAGGCACATGTGTGTCTGTTCAACACCCAGAGCCCACCTCTGATTTATACTGCAACTATGCTGACTGGACCTTAGTTACACTCTCTGGCAGAAACTGTATCATCTGCCATGATCAACAGTTTGTACACGGCCAGTGCATTTTAAACCCTTGGTCACAATGAATTGTGACTTTGTGCTAGCTTGGAACCACCTCTTAATTGCTGTTGTTCCCAGGTCCATCCCGACCCATGGTGGTAGCATTAATTAGGGTCCCAGCTATGGGCAAATAGTGCCCCCCCCCCCGCAAACAAAAAAACACTATGAAAGTATAAAAATACATTTTTATTGTAAAAATACCAGCATGTTTATATGAAAATAGACCAATAATACATAACCAATAATATATTTTATCTCTAGTTGAAGTCATACAATTGCGTTCAAATTATTTAGATTTTGGAATTAAATAAGCCATAAAGGTTGATATGCTGCTAAACAAAATCAACCAAACCAAACTTTGTGCAAGCAAAACCATCACGTGCCTTAAAAACAATTCCATATATCTAATTTCACTCACAAGGCTTGGGTTAACCTCATGGTGTGGTTTTCAGGCACCTTTTCAAAGGTGCTGCATACAGGGATTGCCTCTCCAGGCCAATAATCATCTTCCTGACAAATTGACTATGGTGAAATTTAAACCGATTTCATGGTCAGAAAGCGAACATTCAAACTACTCATCCATGTAGTACCAATATTACTACATTAAAAATAACTTATATGGAGATTCAAATTGAAAATGTGTTTTGTTTTTGAATCATTTCACCTCAAGCAAGACGATAATGCCACTAAAGGTGCAAAGGGGTTACTGAGAGTGAAAAGAAATGAGAAAACTTTAGCGAGGAGAAAGAACAAAAAAAGAACAGGATTCAGGAAAACGGAATATGACGATTGATGCTGCATTTAAATTTTTGAAGATTGTAGGTGACAGGGAAGCAAAAAAAAACAGAAGTTCCTCAGGCAAGAAGTGCGGGAAAAGAAACTCTTAGAATAGAACTTAGTTACATCCAGCTATTTTAACAGTAAAACAATGAAACCGAGTTGCCAATTTAGTACTAGTACTATGCTTACCAAATGTTGAAATTGATGGACAAAAGATTTCCGAGCAGAATATCCTTCAACTGGTATGCATTTGTAAAAGTCAGTAAACTTTTTGCATTTCAACATGACTGCAAATCTTTAACTTCCTACTGGAATGGAGGGAAGGGCGTCAATGATGCACAGATTTTTTTTTATATATATAATTAAAGAAAACATAAAAATTATTTAATTAATATTATTAATAATATATTTTATATTATTTTATTTTATATGATCTGCAGGTCAGATGTAAATATCACGGTGGGATAAATTTGACTTATAGACCATAGTTAAGCCAGGAGTTATTTGAAAAATATTCTCAACACAGATTTATGAAACAACTTTTTATAAAGAAAAAAAAAGTCTTGTGATAAACAAACATAAATAAACATTTTGAACTTTTTTTTACATGAGACAAAAAAGAGAACAAGATTGAAAAATAAAAATTTATTTTCACGAAAAATACTTATTCAAATAGTTTTTATGCTTTCAGATGAAATGTCCTTATAATAGGGTATTGTTGAAAGTAATAATTTTTAGAATTTTTTAACTTCTCCTCTACCCACTTTTTGGTATTATATATATATATATATATATATATAATTATAAGGAACAGACAACTTTAAGGTTACATGAATATAATTTATTTCCATAGGACTGAGATTAGATCCTAATTCCTCAGATCGACCAGTTCCATACAAATAAATGGGTTTGTATGGAAATGGTTGATCTGAGGAATTTGGATCTAATCTCGATCCTAAGGAAACAAATTATCATGTAACCTTAAAGTTGTCTGTTTCTTAATAATAATTAATGTTAGCTCTGTTCTTACATTGAGCTCTCTGGATTATATTCTCCTTGGAATTATCCATATGGATTACCAAACAATATCATTAACTATATTATATATATATATTATATATATATATATATATATATATAAGATCACATTAGTGTGAAACTCTTGTAGCAGACATAACCTTGTCTCTTTTTGTGTGGTCTTGCTGGGTACCATATTTGCTATGTCTTGATCATTTAGACATATAGCATGGTCTTTTAGTGTTTAAGTAGATGCCTGCCCTTGATATTTTCTTCTCAATTTGTTTCCTTTTCTTTTGGTCAATTGGCAGGCTTTGTGTTGGTCTCACCAATACTTTGATTTGTTGTGGTTTGTATATTATACATACATACATACATATGTGGTGTCCCCCAAAAATGTACTCACTTTTTGATTTCCTATAACTTCTTGAATGTTTTTCTTTTTACAGATCCAATGAATTTAATTTCATTTAATATTTAATTTAAACTTCATTGTATGTCAATAAACATTAACATCTTAAATTTTAACCATTAATCTTGTTTGCAAGTCAAGAAATGCTACATTTTTGTCATTTAAAGAGTGAGTACATTTTGCGGGGACACCCTGTGTGTGTGTATATATATATATATATATATATATTATAGCCAAAAAATGCATGTATTACATTGACTATACACAAAGCTCATCTAAACAATAATGTCTCTAAAGAATCTGAATCATCTTAATGGAATTCAAGAACAATTCTGCCAGGTCAAGATAGACAGGATACAGCAAAACAGTAAATGCAGATGAGATGAAAATAGAGATGAGATTGTAAATTATATAATGTGTGAATGCAGAAAATTGGCTAGAAAGGATTAGAAAAGTAAATATGAGTGGGTAGGAAGGGTAATCTCTTGGGATTGTGCAGTTGACTTGGATGTAACCATGCAAATTAATGCTGCATGAACAAACCAGAAGCTGTTCTTGAGAAAAAAAAATAATAAAATAAAATTCTATTTGACTTGAAAATTCAAACATTTTCCAATCCAGGCCATGAGAACAGGTTTGATCCTCATGAGCAAGAACAGCAGGGAAAAAAAATTAAAAAGAAAATATAAAGCTGAAAGAATGGAAAATAATGCCAGGTAAATGAAAATAATTGTGGAATATAAAGATGACAGTTATCCATCATCATTGGTGCACTTGTAAGTTTCAAAATGCCATGCAAAGGAGTTTGGAGAACTGGAACCATGAGCAAGAATTGAAACCATCCTGCTGACAGTATTACTAAAATCAGTTAGAATAGTGAGAACAGTAGTAGAGTAGAAAGGAAATTTGCTGTCACTTGATCTTCAGTAAAAGCCAAGGTGTAAGAACTGAATAAATACAATTAATAATAATAATAGATTTTAAAACTTTGTTTTTTTATGATACCTTTGTGTTCCTTATTTCTTTTTTTTTCTTTCTTTTTTTTCTTTCTTTTTTTTTTTTCTTTTTGAAAATCTCAGTTTCTAAAGCAATAACAATAAAGCATGTTTGAGATTTTATCAGCTATTTCATTCCAAGTCCACATCAGTTCAATTTATCCAGGAGGTGGAAAGTAAAACTTGGTTTCCTTTTGTTCATCTTCATTTCATATATGAACATTTTAAAAAGTCCTTGGGTACTTTTTCACGTCAGTCATCTTCATCAGTATCTGCAGCAAGCACAACTGGTGCGGCTTTCTGACTGGCCTCAGAGGCTTGGGAATTTCCAAAGAAAAGAGATTTAAACTGTGAATAAAACAAATTATACATTAATTAAAACACACATTTGCAAGGGTGAATAGGTAAATCGTCTGACAGTTATTAAGTGAATTTAGATTTCAGATTTTAATTGTATAATATTCGATCAATGTTATTAATAAAAAGATGTTGATTTAATCTCCTTTCCTTGTCAGTGGACTTGGGCTGGAAAATATTTGTGTAAAATAAATGCTTTTTTTCCCATCAATAGGATATAAACTTATTGATGTATGTACATGTGTAGGTGTTTATTTTTACTATTTATTCATAAACCAACCACTGCCTCCACTCAATACATCTTATGTAAAAATATTCCCCCTAGTGTGAGTAGTGTTTGGTTTTGAACTCTTTAAAAACTTTTTATTTTACTTGCAACACCATCACTTGACAAGACACCAGAAGTGTTGAAACAAAATGGCTATTTTTGTAGTGATTTTATAACATTCTTTTATTATATTTTAAAATAAAGAGAAAGAACAGTAAGATAGCTATTCTTTGCCGACATTGTCAAATGTTAAATAATGTTTAAAAAAAAAAAAAGAGCTGAAAAATGAAACATACATATTTATATTTAATATTTTAATAATAATTTTTAAATAATAAAGTAATTCTAATACATTTATTTGTTTTAAAAGAAGTATAGTCTATTAGTAATTAGAATTAGAAATAATATTTTAAAATTGTATTTTAATATGACGTATTCATATTCAAACAACCCTTTTGGAAAAAAATCTTTATGTATACAATTACAAATTTAATGGCAAAACAAGTGCTGAAAACCTTTTTGTCATTAAAAAACCAGACAACAGGCAAAAAACAGATGTCATCATTTGTTGAACAGGCACCCCTACCCTATTGTAACCTCATTTCGAAAGTAACTCATATTTTGATACAATAGTTGTCAGTGAACATGAATAGTCTACCACTCTTTGTCAAAATGATTGAATTTCCGCATATCCTTAGCAACTAATATTTATAATGTATGTGCTTATAAAACTCAGTAAATTTCAGAATAAGTTATTCCAAAATTCACTTGAAAATGAAACAGTACTAGGGATTTTAATTTAATTCTATAGTTTCTGTTTTTGAAACATGGTAATTCCTGTGTATCAATGGAACCATATTTTTTAAACTAGTAAATTTATTAGTCATATATATATATATATATATATATGACTATTTTGAAAAGTATTTTGATATGTTTTACCAATGAAGCCACCAAATATGTTAAAATAGAAGTTTTATAAATTCTTATATATTTACAATTTTATCGGATTCTAATCCAAACATATATATATATATATATATGTGTGATAAAATGACTGATATAAAACCCAAACAAACAAAGTAAATGATGTAATATATGAAAACCAGTTTACTGTTAAATTTTTTTTTCCTTATTTTGTTGTCAATGTTTAATTCAATGAGAACATTAAGACAACAGAAAAAACTAAGGAAAAATCATTACCATGACAATCTTGCTACTTAGAAACACTGTTTGCTAATTTGAAAAAATTATTAATAAATATCTATTTACAAATAATATTCTGTCTATCAATGAGATTTGTACATAGGAAACATATTTTACATCCATTTTAATAATAATTTTATATATAAGAAAACAGAAGTAAGAAAAATAAGTCATGTATATCTAAAGAAAATAGTGATTACATATATAGTTCAAATTATAATTTATAATATTATTTATTTAGGTGTTAAGGAAAATATATCCTGGCTAAGATAATACTTAAATAAACCAGTATCTATTTTAATATTATTTAAGTACCTCAACAAAAATTTAGCATAAACATTTTTCTTTCCTTTTTTTTTTTTTTTTTTTTTTAAAACCAATTCGCCCCCCAAGTAAGGCAATAATGCCAGTAAGATACAACAGGCTATTTGGAGTGAAAGAGAATGAAAAGACTTTAGAAGGAACCAGAAATCTAATTTATTTTCAAAATATTAAAACTTCATAAAAAACATTCTCCACATATGGGAATTTACAAAACTGTGCCATCTGAACATGTGTTGATTAGCTGCCTTGGCTTATACACCGACAAAATTTGAGGGGTTGGTTTATATTTGGATCAGCTTATTCATGAGTATATACAGTATCTCTTCTGTACTCGCCCCTTCTACACAAGTAAATTGCTTTATACAAGAGGAATGTTTATCCTACATGTTAGGCATTGACACCCTACAATTATAATAACAATTTTCTACCTTAACATGCAATGTAAAATTGTCTAGTTGAGTGGGGGGGGGGTGATAGTCAAAGGTGGGCAACAGTCCAGTCAGTGAGCCCAGTCCATGGTGATTTGTACTCTTCTCTCGAACTCACAGAGACCAGAGTGTAGCAATACCATTTCTTACATCTCCTAAGGAGATGAATAGATTCTTTTTCCTTTTAAGACAATTTAATGTCCATGGTTTTTCAGGAACCTGCTTTGATGACTTTGATTGCAGATGTATCTTGGTGAAAATTCGCACTTATGAAACTCATAAAAATAAATCAAAATGACAAGGTAAGAATTCTATTTTAAAGGACATTTCACATTCCATTCTTTGGTAAACTGTCAGCATGTTTATTAAATTGGCATTGCTTTTAGCTCTATAAAGAGCCAAGAAGTTCTGTACAACTAACACAAATGAATCCTATTCACTTGAGCTAGTAGTTTCAGTGAATTCAGTTCAACCCTGAACTAAGTATCAAGCATCTGAATAATTTCCTCAAGGGTGAAGAAGAGACTTGAGGTAACAGAGATGTGGTTCTACAGAAGAATGCATAGATGCAACATTTGAGCAAGAAGGAAGTTTTAAGGAAAATGGGAACCAAAAAGATACTTTTACTTAGAATCAAAGAAAGAGGCCTTGGAGAATTTGATCCTCACAAGAAATGGTGAAAGCAAGCAGGGAAGAGGGTGACATTGAGTAACCTACCTAACAAGCTTGTGTAAACAGATAGCAGATCAGAGACTGGGATGGCTAATAATGGGATAAACACTTCTAAGCATAGGAAGTTGTAAAGAACTATGACTGCATCCTGAAGGGATGTGGCACATAAAAAAAGTTTATATCAAAAACCTGTAAGGAGTACAAGTTCAAAATCACTATACTTGATTTAGTCAAATACACCATCATTTAATTAGGTAGCAAATAAAAAGTTTGTTATTTTTTATTTTGCCTAATATAATCACGTGTCAACTTTTCAAAAACTTACCTTTTTACTTGGTGGAGTTCCAGGTATGATGTCATCTTCTTCCTCTTCCTTTCTCACATCAGAATTCTGTTTTTCTTCATCATCTGTGTCTGTGTTTGGTGCCAGTAAATTTATACATGGCTGGAATGATAAACAAGGAATATCTTGTAAGATGGGATATTTTTAAACTTTATTTTTTTAATCATTTCACCACAAAATAATATCAAAATATATAAAAAAAAATATAAAATAGAGAATATTAAAAAAAACAAAAAACAAAAAAAATTCAGGAGAGAGAAGAGAAAAAGAATCAAGATCATAGATAATGATTGACACTGCATTTAAATTTTTGAAGATTAAAATTGACTGGAAGGAGCCGGAGGAGAGTTCTACCAGTGAGGAGTGCAATAGAAGAAACTCTTAGAATTTCAACTGTAAAATGATGAGACCTTGTTGCCAGTATAGCATTGTGCTTAAATTCATAAAGTCTGGGTATCATAGAGTAAAGTTTATCAGAACAATTACCATGAAAATATTTATAGAAAAGGCAAAGGAAAGCTACATTATTGTGGTGGTAAAGTGACTGAAGCTGAGATGCCAGATCAGGACCAATAACATAGCAAATTCTTCTTTGGATTTTATCAAGAATCTTTAAATATATAGCAGGAGTACCACACCAGATGAGGCATCAGTAATTAAAGCAAGGATGATTCTGCCGAGAAAAATTGTCTAGCTTGACACAGGGAGCCAAATTTCCTAGTAGCTGACCTTCCAGTTGATTCCACTTCATGTCAACAGAAAACATTAGTCCAAGAAGGTGCAATGAATCAGTTTCCTGGAGGTTAGCATCAGCCATACTGATGAAAGGTAAAAATGATTCCCTCAGACAATTAAGAGAGTAGTTCCAGTTTGGAGGTGTTAAAATTAATAAGTTATTCCTTGCCCCAGTTAACAACAGAAAGTAGATCATTTTTGAGATCAGCTGCCAATTTGACTTCATCAAACCACTCAGATTTACTATTAAGACAGGAATAAATGTTTGTGTCCTCAGCATAGATACCGAGTTGAGAACTAAAGCAGATTGGATTGAAAGATAGTGTTAATAAGAGGACAAATAAATTTTGTTCTTTTATCATCAGAAACTTGTGTTTCTGATGATTTGTTAATATCAAAGGCAAACTTAACAGTGGATGATTAATCTAAAAATATTAATTAAAATATTTATTCTTTCTAAAAGAGTTTTTCTGGATTCAGCTGTAAAAATAAAGTTGTAGGTGAGCCTAATGAACAGAGTTGCAAAATCAAACATAAATTAATTATACTTTACCAAAACTGGATGGAACTGAATTGCATTTGTCCCCTGATGAAAGGAGTTTGCTGGGGTAGAGTTTGACATCTTTGCACATGTACACAAATACACAAAAATCACTCCTTTGTGGAGCAATGCTTAGCAAGCTGGTCTTTTTGCCATTACCCTTGTAGAGAAGTTAGTCCTCACAGAGTAATCTAAATTTCTGCCTTAAGCTAAGTTTAGTAAGTATATTATGTGAGTCCATAGAGATAAGTGTGTATATTTATAAATACTAATATGCATATATATTAAGTTTATACCCACATGAAAGTGTGTGTGTAAATTGCTGATACCCCATGAAGAGTGGACGGACAGGTCTGCTTAAGTAACTCTCGAGTCTAGACGCTGAAGGTAACATCAATCAGCTAAGTGACAAACTTTTATTCACATTAATCCTATATATCTATGTAATGTAATGTATATTTAGGCAGCATATCTTCATTCAAGCACATTTCATTAAATAATATAGACATATTATGTCTATTTATTTTTATAATAATCTTTTTTAGTTCTCTAATTATCTTCTTGAAGTTAAGTTGAAATTCATCAAGGAAGGCACCACCATATTTTTTGTTAAAGCAAGTACATACTTTCAATCACCTCCAATATACTACACTATGAAAATAATAAACAAACCTTTAAATTTTCAAGGCCCTTTATATCAAAAGCAAGCAACCAACCAACACCGAACAAAATTTATTATAAGTATAGTAGCAATGTTTTAAAATGTATCTGAGTTGACTCGCATTTAACACCATTTTGAAATTTACCAATTTGCAATTTTACCATCACTGGTTATTGCCCTTTGATTAGAAATGCTTGTTTACAAAACATCATACCTACAACAGTTAATTTTAAAATAATTATAGCAGAGTGTGTTCATGCGTGTTTGCAAAATCCCTATCGCAATGATTACAGTTACAATGTTTGTCTTTGCGATTCATACATGAGGATGCTCTTAGAGGAGGTCGAAAGTACTTGGGTGAACAAAAAATATGGCACCTTCCTTAATGAATTTCAACTTGACATCATGAAGATAATTAGAGAACTAGATAGGATTATTATAAAAATAAAAACATATATCAAATTATTTTTTTATTGTATTTTTCCAATTTATGAAGAAGTTGTACATGAGTGTAGTGTTTTACAGCTTGTGAAAGATGAATGCAGCAGAAACCCATGAAGGATACCCAAAGAAAACAGATATCAGTTAAAGACTTCTAGTACACACAAGTGACTGTCTGTTGATTCATACATCCTGCATAGATGCTATCTTTATTAGAAAGGAGCCTCTAGTTCTAATGATCAATAATGTCACTACAATACAATCAGAAAGAAAATTTTGTATAAACTGTCCAAAGTTTATGTTTTATTGCTTTGGTTCAAGTACCTTTGACTGTCTCAATCATTATCCTAAACTGCTTGTTATTTGTATGGCAGGCAATATTTTGTTCAATATATCCTAGCATTTGGGGGGGAATTAATCCAAAGTGACTCATGTGTAAAATAGTTATACGGAGCTAGACTACACAGGGAAATCATGTCTCTTTTGATTCATGACTGACTAGGCAGAAGATTTTCCTGCAGTAGATTGGCGTTATTTCATGCAGTAAACTCATTCACACCTTTCCCAAAGGTATTTGCACATAAGTGAATGTAAAGGTAAAGAAGTTAAAAAAGTGTAGCAAAAAAAGATTTTTAAAAAATGGTGTAGCCAACAAAATCTTGTCTGCCATACTGACATCACCCAGTTCTTGACAATGATTGAGATGGTTGAAAGTACTTAAACAAAAATAAAACATGAACTTTGGACTATTTATTCACAATTTTGATACTGATGTATATCATATTCAAAAATTAGAAAAATTCAATGAAAGATTAAACAGACAGACTTTATCAGTTGAATTTAACAAAACTTGTTTGGATGAATTCTTGCTACCTAAATATACCTTATATATATTAAGTAAAAAATATTTTCTGCATGGTAGTGACGTCTTGCATCCAAACACTGGGATCATCATCCTCTCTCCCTCCCCTGGTACAAGTGGTGGCGGAGATGGCTGTGAATTAAAGAAAGTTTGATGAGGCCATTTGTGTAAATTTGATTTTGGCGGACAACTGTGTGATGGAGAAGTCCACACACTTGGCCAGAAATGCCTCCCTTACAGGCAAAAATTATTATTGTTATTAAACCAGATATAACTCTATAGTTAAAAATTACCTGTACAGCTATAACAGGGCTATTTGTATCTTCATCAGAATCAGGTGTTTTGTCAAGTCTGTTGTGCGTTTTACTTTGGTTGTGGCCATTTGAAACTGTCTTTTGTTGGTGTTTGGAAGCTGGTTGTGGTTTTGGGGCTGCAGGACATTGTGAACGGCTAGCACATGCTTCAACAAGACTCATTTCTTCTACTTCTGCCATTGTCATATCATCCCATTCCACAAGAATAGACTCGTCTCCATTCAAATTTTTATTACTACAGGATGCCCTGACATTAAAAAATGAGATTACAGTGTATCAAAATTCAAGTTCCTTCAAATATATCAAATATTAAAGATAAACAAAAGAAAAAATAATTGCATGTGCTGTAAATACAATTGTTATATTACAAAAAATACCTTCATTAGGTGATGACATTGGGGTCAGTCATGGTTTGGGAGCTAAAGCATCATTACCATTAAGCAAAAGTGCCTGAGCTGTACTTTATAATACCATCAAACTTTGTTGGTTTGTGTGTAGTGATAGAGAAATAAATAAATAACAAAGAGACCAACATCTCACCTTCTCTAAAAAATATACATATAATAAAACATTGCAAGGCAAACAAAGCCATAGTTCAACCAAACAATTAGAATGTTTTCACAACCAGGATGTAAGAAAAGAAATAAACAATAACAAAGAGACCAAAATTTACTCATCTCGAAAAATAGCTTGAGCAACCAATCAGAAAACTTTCAAAACCAAGATATAAGGCTGCAAGCCAATGAAAAGTAAGTGGCCTTTTCAAATTGAACCTATAGATGTGTATATAAACAGATGGAAATTCAACCAGAGCATTCTTATACTGATGGGGTTTAGGAGGTTATCAATTATGGATGAATTATTTATCTTACAACATCCATTCTCACCATATATTGGTATAATTGATTTTGGTGTATATTGGCCTTGTGCAATGATTAAAAGAAAATGCACAGATTGTTGATAAATACAAAATAAATATTTATATGCACAATATAATAATACAGAAGGATAAGGTAAAAGCTGAAGTTTCAATAGTTCAAGTGTAAAAGTCCTGGTGCATAAGAGAGATAGAAAGGGAAGAAGTAAATGTATGTATGTATCCAAATGTAGTAGCTGTCACTTGGCCATGTGGTGAAGAAAGGTATGTTTGTTTTCAATGTAGCAAGGATGGGTTTGCCATGTAATATCACCAGCTAGATGTGTACATGTCATATTTTGCTTCTGGGTATGTTATGATGACTGCAGCATCAGAGAATGGACAAATCTAATTTATCCACTGATTGAATTTCTATCTGTTTATATACACATCTATAGATCTGATTTGAAAAGGCCTTATATCCCGGTTGTGAAAGTTTTCTGATTGGTTGGTCAAACTATCTAGTTTTAGAGATGGCAACATTTTGGCTCCTTGTTATTATTTGTTGATTTCTTTTCTTACACCCTGGTTGTGAAAGCTTTCTGATACTTTGGTTAAACTATTTTTTTTTGCCTGGCAGTTTTTATTATTTCTCTAATTTACAGATGGGGAAATTTTGGTCTTGCCTCAAACCAGTTTTGATATATTTAAAGTTTATGTTAAAATTAAGATTTTCATGCTTAGTACTTCTTACCTTGTTTTATTTTGGGAAGTTGATTGTCTGGCAGAAGGTGGCACTTGACTGTTGGAGCAATCATCACCAGCTAAAGTGGCCAATACAAATGTTGCTTCAAGCATCCCTTCACTGCTGATCAGATAAGACATTGGTCTAACACAAATAAAAGACAAATTGTTTCATAATTATTGAATTTTCAAAGATTCAATAGAATTGCTAACACAATTACTAATAAAAGTTGCTAATGTTACAATTCTACTTATGTTTACATAAAAATAATAATAAATTGAGAATTACAAAATAAAATTAACAGAATTACAGAAGGAAAATAAGAACAGTTTGATTACTTACTTTCCAGGAGTATCAAAATTAATCTTTACTGGGAGATTGGTAACTTCAACAAATGATAATATAGCCTACAAGAACAAACAAGTGAATCAGTACATGGTAATATTAATGATAATATTAACTGTTTTCTTATAATGAAGCAGACAGTGTAACTGTTGGTAGAAATTTATCAAATCTTTCTATTAAAACAATTTTTCAGTAAAATAGGTGTCCAGTAACTGTTATTGCACTTTCCAGTATGGATGGGGATTTTCTTCCTAAACTTTTGCTTGAAGTTGTGTGGAATATCAACATCTTGATTATTATTTTCACTTCTAGTTACATGTGCTACCCATTTTAGTTGTTGAAAGTCTTTGAGTGATGTGGTTTCTATTATCTGGTACAGTTCTTTGTGATTCTGTAGCACTAGTCCACAAGATTTGACGATCCTTGCTAAGACCTACAGGCTTTATTGACTTGAAGCTATTTGTAACCATTGATCTGAAAAAGCAGTTGTATACAGCTGAAAGTTTTGATATTTCTGAATAAGTTTTTGAAAATTTTGAGATGAAGGGAGAAAAAAAGACTCTCACTGTAAGAACCTGCTGATATTTTTTTATGGGCTGTGATTGGACAGTTCAAATGTCAACCGTTCCCTTTGAAGGGGAAGGGAGAACTACTACTGGACAGTAGCAGGCAGTTGGAAGCTATACCTCCTAGGAATAGGAGGTTCGTTTCTCTCTCCCTGCTGAAATGGCAGGCAGCATTTCCCTAAATTAAAGGATGTATGGGTAACAAAGTTGCTAAAGGCAAGTTTCCCTTTAAGTCTTCAGAGAAAGTTTAAAAAGAAGTCCTCTCGAAGAAGCCCCAGAAAAGCAGAGCTGGACGCTACAAAGTTTGCTGTAAAGAAAGAACTGAAAAGTCCCTAAGTGTTGTTTGGGGCTAAATGCAATTAAAGTGAAGGAGAAGAAGCAAACACGTGCTGTTACAAGAAGTTGTATTACCGCGTGTTTTAAGGAAGTTTTCCCCTTCCTCGGCTGTATAGTAAAAGAAAGATGAACTTTCCATTTGGACAGGAAGAAAACACGAAGAAAAAAAGGGAGCTTGGTCACCAAAGAAAGAAAAGAAAAATATATAAAGAAAAGAACTTTGAAAGGACAGAAACTGTAGAGTAAAGGCTCTTTTTTGTTATCATTTACACAGCACGTGGGCTCAATCTTTTTATTATTTTGTTTTGTGCATTGCAATTTTTAAAGTTTTATTATTCTGGTATTTTTTTTTATATTTTGTTAGTCAGAGAATAGGTTATCCTATTCTCAGCAAAAAGGGTCAAATTTTTGCATGCACCCTTGTTTAGTTGGTTAGTAATAAAGATTTTTTCCTTGTATAATTGAATTGGATTTGCATTCTTTTTTTTTTTTTTTCGTTATTGCTTTGGGCTGTAGTGGAAATAGTATTGCATCAGGTTTTATTTTCTGAAAGAAAAGAAAATTTCTGAATAAGTTTGGTGCCATGTTTTACATCCATATGAAAGTCTTAGTCTGATCAAACTATTGTTTGACTCAAATTTTTAGGTTAATGTTTTGGTTACCTAGCAATTTGCTGTGTTGTGTTTGTACCTCTCTATTTTCCAGTAAGATGAGAAATATTTTTTATACACCTAACATTTACTAATCCTACTCTTAAAAATGAAACTACTACTTAAGGAGTCATTAATTACTACCTACTTATGAAAGGTAAGCAGAATGCTTTCTATGCTAAACTAAAAACTTATGGGCAGTGATGTCACAAGTTATCTTACTATTCCTGAATCTGTTAGTGATTCTGTTGGCATAGAACAACATTCAATAACAATAAAGTCAAACTTTTAATAAGGTTTAACTATACTTTCTAAAACCAGTATTTAGCCATATACAAATTCATGTAAAATTTTTAACAATTAGGTAATTGAAAAATATAAGTAACATAGTTTCACAGTTGTTTCAATGCAGGTATTTGGAATATTTCCCAAGTGATGTTTGCTGTGTCTAGTCTGAAAGTAGACATTCTCAGGATTTCAGAACTGGTCTAATTTGGCTCTAATTCCAAGTATTTGTCAAGTTATGATAATTTGAAGATAATCAAAACTTATACATGTTTAATCATTTACATTTTGATGATCAGTTTTGGATGGTTGCTTTTTTTTCCTCTTCTTATTAGGAAAGTCATTGGAATCTTGTTGAAATGAATAAGTAACCAGCTTTAACCTGATGCACTTTCTCAAAAATTACCTATTTCAGATTCAGTCAAATCAACAAAATTCTTTTGCCTACTTTTTGTTTCTGACCTCCAATTTCAAATAACACTAAAAAAATAAATAAATAAAAAATAAGACAAAAATTATTTTCATTTTTCCCAAATATTAAAACAATTAAAATCTGCAAAATATAAGAAATTGTTCTTCAGAGGATTTTTAAAATGTACTTAGTTCCTTTCATACTTGGCTTATGGCCACATCACATTAAAACACCGGTTCCTATATGATCACCAAAGTTAAGCAACGCTGAACCTGGTTAATACCTCAATGGGTGACAGCTTAGGAATACCAGGTGATGTAATGAATAATGGCTTGGAATTGTTAATTGGAGTGGAGAGCCAAATTCCAATTCCTGGTGGGTTTGTTATATTAACTTACTCACAATTACTCTTGGGAAAGGTATGAATCTATCTCTGGGTTAATTAGTAAGATTTGTATGACCGAATTATTATGATCTCAAAAAAAGAATTTGTACAATCTAAAAATATTTTCTGGCTTTAAATAATCTGCAAAGGGGTTGATAAGTCATAGAAAATGAATGACTGAGGGTTTGAGTATACTGGTCTTGTTCAAAGAATTGATAATGTTAAATTATGCATTCTTTCCCAGAAACTGTAACTAAAGTTCACTCAATATAGTTGCAGTATAAACTACAGGTTGGCTCTGTGGGTTCAATGCATGTAGGGGGGTCTGGCTAGCTGCCCTGGCAGAAAGGTGTGCTCAAAAACAAATATAATATATACTTGGGTTTAGTTTGAGTTTTATGATCATTTTTTTATGCAAAATATAGGGAGTTGCACTGTACACAGGTAATGTTTTTGAAGAGGTTTAAAATCATACAAAAAAAATCAGGGGTCACACTATACATAAAGTCGCTTTATACACAAGCATATATGATAATAGCCAGCCATTCACACATTATATATATATATATATATATATATATATATATACACACACACACACACACACAAACATACACAGAAGGTGCGATGAATAAATTGTCGTTTAAATTATGCAAAAATAACACTGACATTTCATTTTAATAGATATATTTACCAAAATTACACAAAAATATATTGAAATATTAAATAGTAAATTTATTCAATAAAAATGCTATTGGCTTCAACCATGACCTCCAGACGAATTTGGAATCTCCTGCAATTTTTCTGGACAGTGTCCTTGATTAAGTTGGTGAATGCTGCCATAATCCTTGCCTTCAGTTCATCTTTAGTATTACAAGGAGTTTAGTTGGTCTCTTGCTCAACTGTGCCCACACATAATAATCAAAGGGGTTGCAGTCTGGGGAGTTAGGTGGCTAGATGTAAGGGGTGATGTGGTCACAAAAGTTTTCTGATAGCCATGACTGGGTTTTCCTGCTGTGTGATATGGTGCAGAGTCCTGTTGCCAGACATAAGTTCTTCTAGCAGCCACCCTCTTGACCCAGGGCAGCACTATCTCCTCAAGGCACTTGATGCAGGGCTTCATGTTCAGTCTGAGGCTCTGTGGGAAGATGAATGGAGATATAATGTCACCATCACTAGTGATCACTCCAAACACCTTTGTAATCATCATTAGACTCATCCAACTCTTTCTGAATCCTCTGCACTCTCCTCAGATTGACACGCAAACACTCTGAAATGTTTGTATTGGAGCTTCTGGTGAGAATGCCAAGCAGTACAGCATGCCGTTTCCAAATTTCTGGCAGAGTGAATTGCATCATGGTTCTCTTTTTCTAACAGACAGTGCTCAACTGACTCTACAATACTCTGCAGTCGACAAAATCAAAAACAAGCAACACACATACTCAAAATTAAAAATATAAAATGGCGACAATTTACCCATCGCATCCTGTATATATATATATATGTCTTATATACCTTTCAATTCAGATAAAAACTCATCTTGATTGTTATATTTGCAAAGGAAGCTGTTTATTATAATCAAGGACAATGTCATCAAACAATATTATCAAAATCAGTCAATCAAAATAACGTAAGTTTTAATAAGTCAAATAAATAATAAATTCAAGTTAATAAATTTTAATTAACTTTTTGATTATATAAAGTGTATTTATAAGAATGAACATGAATTGTTCCAATTTGCTTAATATTATCAGCTCTTTATTGTTATCTAAAAGATGTTGGAGTTTTTGGGTACCTTGGTATACTAGTGAGCCAGCCAAAATGAGCTGACTCATTTTATAGTTCACTAATAGAAAAAATTAACCAATCAGAAGGCTCAAAATATTCAATGCGACATGTATAAAGGCGGCCATTTTTTTTCCGGAATATTCACTGCCAGCCTTTGATATCGAAGACTGAAGAATTACGGAACAGCTGCTGGTGGTATTGGTGATATAGTCAGATTCAGTAGAGTGTCTGACTCGTGAGTGTTAATCTTTAACGTTGTTTCATTGAACAGATTACGTACTGCACTGGATTCTATATTCATAGACTATGGTGAACATGGTCAACAAAAGACCTGTCTTAAATTACAATAATTGGCTTCCTTTCTCTTTTTATATATAAAATTTTTTAAAAATTAGAAGATCAGCCAATCACGCTACTTTGGTTTCAACCTTTCAGTATCTTCAGGTCATCTGGGCTAAATAAATATAAATATTTAGCCCAGATTGCCTGAAGATACCAAAGGTTGAAACCAAGGCAGTGTGATTGGCTGATCTCCTAATTTAACATTCAGAGCTTTTGAATTTAAAATTCAAAAGCTCTGAATGTTAAATTTTTATTTTATTTTCTCTATACTACTGTTTCCTGGTCTAATTCAACTTTGACCGTCCCATGGTGCTGGATCGGCCTTCTGAGAACCAGACCACGAAGGTCCCTCGTCTTGGAACAAATTCTTCGTCGACAGCGATGAAGCCGGTCTCTGAGTCGACTGAGTCGACTCCACCCGCAGTGAACTCCCTTGCCCATGCTGTGAATTTGATCTCAAGGAAGCCACGTGGGTTTTCTCTAGGTGTCTCTCCGCCAAGTCGAACCAATCCGGACGCGGACGCACAATTGGGTAAACGAAATGGCACCAAATATAAATAGAACAACGTCTGAGTAAGTTGTAGAAAAGAAAGTCTTTATATACAGAAGAATTCGGAGTACAATCATCAGTTGTCTTCTTCCCAACCCCTGTTCCTAATTAGCCGACTACGGAACGGAAGTCTCGACTAATTACTTTAAGGGGTGATTTTCAAGTTTTCTTGTTAGCGGTATTTCTTCATTCCGGTCGGAGTTCTTGGTTGGTGGCAATTCTAAGTGTCTTTGTTTTTCTTCACACCGAAACCTCACAGAAATTGATAAAGACTGTCTCTGATTGTTGCAGAGGTTGGCGGTATTTCTTCACTCCGGTCGGCTATTCTCCGGCTCTAACTGAGCTGCAACTCAACTGCACTGCCTTCTTAGTTACACCCCTGGGGCTCTGTATTTATGCTTGTCCATTCTTTACTGGGATGGGGATGACGGTCATTGGGGTGTCTATGCAAACCTCATCTCAGACCCTTGTTAGCCAATGAAATCACAGCTTCAGTTCTCTCTTTTCTTTTTTTCTTTTCCCGGCCCCTCCTGGGCCTTGGTCTTGTCGAAATTACGGCATCATTTCTTTCTGTCTTCTTCCCTCGTGACACAGCCAATGAGATAGCGTTATCTCTATGACATCATTCTTTTCGTCTTCTTTCCTCATGACACAGCCAATGGGATAGTGTCGTCTTCATGATGTCACTCCTTTTCTCGGCCCCTTCTTTCTTTCCAAAATACCAATTTAGTTTCCCAGGAAAATTCAGTTTTTTTTCATATTTCACCAATTAGCATAACCTTTGAACCTGCCATAGATAACCGAATAAGCCATTTCCTTATGACACACTTTATACATGCGTTTTGGCTTTGTTCAAATTTAGAATTTCCAAACTACCTGGCCTGTTTAAAATCTGTTAACAAAATTCACTTCCAACTCATTCCGTTGGGGGTCAGAGGGCATCCATTGTTCTGTGTTGACACATTTTTTTTTTTTCCTTTGGTTTACAATCCACAGCCGGAAAATGCTTTCTCCTTGATTAAACAATAGATGTATTTTTTTTTTCTATCTTACCAGTCCTGTTTCATAGCTGTCGTCAACAGTTGATTGACCCCACAACCTCATCCGATATGACTGTTTTACTTTGAGAATACCATGACTCTTGTGATAATTTTACCTGCACCTAATTCCGGTTGAATTATAACTCCCTTCATTAAAAAAAAATATCGTTTTTTTTTTCCTCTCCTTTTTTCTCTCTACTCATATTGGAAACAGAATAAAACATCACCTAATATAATTTTCTTCCATTTGGTCTCTAATAATCAATAGTATAAACTAATGCAATTTCTTCCGTTTGGTCATGCTAAATATTGTTACAGACCAATAACTTATCTCTCTCTCTCTCTCTATATATATATATATATATATATATATATATATATATATATATATATATATATATATATATATATCCAGGTATGGGATAAGAAAAAATGGAGTATAATTCCACTGGAATATAATTTCACCTGAGGAAGCACAACTGTAGTGCTGAAACATGAAAGCTATTGTGTAACAATTTTTAACATATTTTTGTCTTAGTCTCATATAATAAATTATATATATATGATAAAAATATAGTTTTAAGGTATGCTCTATTTATGGGTAAAAGTGTTCAGTATCTTAGATAGAGCTTATGCAAATAATAGTGGACACCGTGGTTAACACAACAGCCTGTTTCATGCTTCAATGCAATAGTCAACCCTGAAGATTGCATTGAATCATGACATAGATTGTTGCCACTTGGTGCTGACTTTAGCATTCACTTATACATATATATATGTATATGTGCATGTGTATACAAGTATGCTAAGTATATAGGACAATATGGAAAATTTCTACTTTGACATGTTTCACCTAAGACTTGGCATCATCAGACACAGAATTTTATTTCGACAGAAAAAATTCTACATTAGTGAGACAAAACATGATTCATATTACATGACTGAATGCTTGATTATTTTCTTCAAATGCATTGTTACAGATCAATCACATTTTGTCTTATTAATGTAGATTTTCTTCTTGTCAAATTATTTTTCTGATGTAAAATAAAGAAAATGTCCCCTCTGGTTGGGTTCAAACCTGCATCCCCCTTCGTAGAGAAAACTACTGTCTGATCTGGCACTCTTTAAATCACTCAGCCAAAACTTGCTGGCCTCTCAATTTCTCTGTTGACCAGGGAAACTTTTTTTTTTTTTTTTTTAAGCTTATCACTCCAAGCAAGGCTGGAAGCCACTAGCACGCAAGGGGTTACAAAAGGTTTGGAGGAAGAGCAGATAGGAGTGGTAAAGGAGAGGATGTGGAGAAAGATAGTGGATCGATCAAGGCAAGGGGGTTACAGAAGATTTGGAGCGAGAGCAGATGGGAATGAAAGGTGAAAGGATGTGGAGAAGGGAAGTGGATAGATCAAGGCAACTGGAGATGTCGATTGACGTTACACTTAAATAGTTGGAGATTGTATTTGTCAGGGAAACAGGAATAAGGAAGGGAGTTCCACAGGCGAGATGTGCGAGACATGAAGCTATTGGAGTAGAAGAGACGTCTACATCTAACAGTTTCAACGGTGAAGGGGTGGGAACGGGATCCCAGCCTCGTAGGACATTTAAATTCATGAGGCCTAGGAACCAGTGAAAGCAGCTCCTCGGAGCAGTTACCGTGAAAGTATTTGTAAAAAAGACAGAGCGAGGCAACGGTCAAGTGGTCAGTATATTGATAACTCCATTTATACTTGTCTAGTTTGTGAGATGCTTTTCTATGCTTGGATCAGTTGGATCAGCCTCTTTAGTTTTTCTCAGCACCCACATAAAACAGTTGTCTGCTTTGTTATATGAGGAAATTAAATGAAATTAATAAATAAAGTAATAATAATGAATAATAAAAACAAGAAAAAAATACATTTTCCCATGATGCTAGTAATAAAGGAACTGGAAATTTTATTATCCCCCTTGGCTTCATCAAACCCCCATTAGATGGCACTGTTTAAGTCTATAAAGAGACATGTTTCCTCCTCCTCTCTTTTTCTCCCTGTTGCTCTGAGATGTAGCAGAAGAAAAGACATCCCCGCTATGGCATGTTCGTTTACATTGTCCATTGACAACTAAACTCTCTTTCCACTTTCCAACACATGGTGTTCTCATGTGTCTTCCAAAACTTCCACCTATGAAGTAAATCACCCTTTTCTTTGGTCATTCCAACTCAGTGCAAAGCTGACTTGAGCTCAACCATTATAATGATGCTTCTGGGCCAAAAAGAAAACCGACACACCCAAGAGACATTGAGAACTTTGTTTTACTAGTTTATATAAAAAAGAGAATAAACTGTCCATAGTAGAAACCTAAATTATTGTATGCTTCTTAATTATTTACATGTGAACACACACACACCTAAAACATACACAACATGTAACCATTAAATTCCATAGTTATTATAATAAATAATAATGAACAAACAAAAAATATTTTTTGGAGAATTTTGGTAAATCTTTAACTAAAGAACCAAATTCTGAAATATTCACAAAATAATCTTACCCTGAGTTCTTTTAAACAGAATGTAATCTCTGTGCTAACTCCAATATCACAGGAATTAAACTCATCAAGATGGAGTTTCACTTCAGTGATCATCTGTTTCTTTGAATCTAGAAACACAAATAGACAGACAAAACAGAAGATATATGTGATTATATCAAAAAGAGATAAATTTATTTAAAACATATTTAATAATAAAAAAATGAATTATTTGCCACACTAAAATGTCCAGTCACCCACCAATTTCTGTTCAGTGGCTCATTGCTCACCCAACAGTTGATATCATCCAGGTTGGGAAACCATGTTAGAGTTTAATAGATGTGTAATTGCTATTGAAGTTGGGAAAAAATCATCTTCAAGAAGGATACACAGGCTCCAACTTCATAAAAACAAAGGCTGGCCTTAAAAATATAATCACTCTAAATCATTTATGATCATGGACATATTACACAATACCATTTTTATGACAAAGTACTTATTACTTTTCCTTGTTTTAGTCCAAACATATAGAATGGTGACAAGTCTAATGACAAAGCACTAATTTCCATTTGGCCTATGCTAACTTTAGTAAATATCTATAAATCATTAATTTTAGAGGAGTTCTTACCAGATTCTTCAAAATAATTTTTGAAAGAGATTTTCTCAGATGATACAACCAATGTCACTTCTTCTTGGTTATTTTGGAAATGAATAACTGCCTCACACAACATCCTAAAAAAAAGGCAAAAACATTTTGTGGAAATATCATTTTTCAAGTATTAATCTGTGTTGGTCTTAATGATTTTTACACCAAAATCAATAAATAAAATACATTACTTACTGATTTTTTTCAATCTTGACATTGTTCACTTGTTAATTCTCCAGTCATTGTTAAGTGTATACATTTTTAATTGTTTAACTATTTGAAACATTATGTTGTTACCGACATTATATGAAATTAAATTGTATAGGGTGCATCTTCTATGTGACATATCCCTTCAGAATATGGGCAATTATGGCTCTTCACAATTTCCTATCCTTTGCAGCTCTTAGTAAAATCTGTCTCTCCTAATCACTGTTCTGCCAACCATTTATACAAGCTTGATAGATAGGTTATGAGCTGCTTTCCTCTCTCTCTCTCTTGCTTTCAATGTCTTGTGAGTGCCAAATTTACTAAGCCCTCTTTTCACAGTGTGTAGGTAGGTATTTTATAAAATGTTTAGAATTTTTGGTATAATATGAAATAGGCTTATTTCATTTTAACCTTTACTTTACAAAGGGATTTTAATAGAATGGCTGGGTATTCAATATAATAATGTCTAGCATATTTTTTGAAAAAACATAATAGGCAGCAAGGGAATACTTCTTCTATGGCATCCATGTGTCTGAAACTCAGGCCACACTTGCTCTATGTAGACATATTATACCTTTTGGGAATCAGGATGATCCCTAGATTGAAAATCTGCCCTTCATCTGATGCTCAAACATCCAGCATTAGGATTTGTGTCTGGATGAGGAAAGAACAGCTAAAAATTCATATCTGTCTTCTATCTTCTTCTATTCTATTCTATCTTTCTTCTAAATTAATAAATGGCAAATTCTGTCTGTCCATCTGTGTGCCTGAAAAACCTTTAACTTGGGTCACACTTGTTCTACATAGACATATTACATTTTTGGAGAATCAGTCTTTAGTTGTGGGCCAGAGTCCCAATTTGCCATCTGCAGTAGCTAGCTTAAAAGTCCTTAAAAGCTAGTTATTAATAACCCAAATTTAAAAATGAAGCGTGATAAATGTTAAACTGGTACCTGAAACAAACTAAATAAAAATATTCTTTTAAGTTAGTTATTAATATATAAAAGATTTTATTAAATAGACAACAGGGGAACACTTTATTAATAAAGTGAAACCTGTGAAACCTGTGAAACTCAAATTAAAAAATGAAGCATGATAAAATGTTAATCAACTGACATCTTAAACAAACTAAATAAAAATATTCTGATGAACCTTGCATTGCTTTAGTCTTCTATTTATTATGTCATTATATTTACTATGAGATGTGTGGGTGGTGTAATGGTTAGTAGCTTGGAATGAGAAAGTGGCAAACTGAATTTGAATTTCAGATGAGTTTGTTACAAATACTCTTGGGAAAGGTATGAATCCATCTCTTCTCTCCCAATCTATGGGTTAAATAGTAGGTCAGACTAAGCTCTTCAGCCTTGATTGGCAACCAGTCCAGGAGAAGGACAACTCTGAATTCAAAACCGGTGGGGAATGGGGCTAACCTACTTGCTAAAAAACCATAGCAGCAATACCTAGTATGCTGAGAGCTGTGGGCCCTTGGAGTTGACAAGACTTTAGAGAATGATTCATTTGTTATAGAAGTCTAAATTTGAATGAGGGTCTCAACTGCAGAGTATGGTGTTCTTAACACAAAACCAGTTAGTGTTCAAAGATTTTGTTTTTTGTCTTTCATTTTACTTTTATTGACAATCTTGCTATGTTCCCACACTTCCTAACTCCCAAAATCTTTCAACACTAATACTGTCCCCACCCCTGGTCCTATAACCTTTTTTCTTCTATGTTCAACATCTCACTCCCCTTCCACACACCACCAATCACAATTTTTAAATCTAAGGTTATTTTCACATAAAGTTTTGCACAGTGAGAAATCAAACAGGGAACAGATTTTTTCTAACAATTCCACCTTCAAGCGGACTTTACCCACTTCAAGAACTAATGTTGGATAGTTTCCGCCGTCCCTCTGTTTATTTCTCACATCCGTTGATAAAGAACACAGGCATGTTCGAAAATTCTGAACTTGGAAACTCAATATCCATGCTTCATTTTTGTCACCTGGTTAATATTAATAGATGTTTTTTGTACTAATTTCATCAGTACCCTTTTGTTTGACTTTGTTTTATTGACCAACTTATCTACTCTATTTCATAAACTATATGAAGCACACATGGGCTCCTTTTTCTAATTATACAAGGTAACCAACAAAGTTCTGTCCGTTTTTAAAGGAAAAAAAGAAAATGCTTCACAATATGTCTAACTTATATTTAGTCTTCGAAGTAATCGCCATCGTCATCCAGCACTTCTGCCAACGTGTCTCCAGCTGTTCAATGCCCTTGCGGTAGAACTCGGGGGGTTTTGACGCAAAGAAGTCCGTGAGGTCTTTGTGCAAGTCTGCTTCATTGGTGAAGGATTTCCCACGAAGATGATTATCCAGGGAGTGGAAGAGGTGGTAATCGGATGGCGCAAGGTCAGGTGAATAAGGTGGATGGCACAAAGTCTCCCAGCCAAGTTGCTGTATGGTATCTCTGACCACACGCGAGACATGCCACCTGGCGTTGTCATGGAGGAAAAGCACACCTTTGCGATTCATCAGTGCTGGCTCCTTCTGGCGCAATGCCTGTTGCACACGTTTCAATTGCTGCGAGTATAGGTCTCCAGTGACCGTTTGGCCGTTGGTAGCAGTTCATAATGAACCACTTGATGACCTGTCCACCAGACACAAAGCATAATCTTGCGTGGGTGCATAGGCGGTCTTGCGGTGTGAGGGACAGCATCCTGAGGAGACAACCAATGTCTGGAATGCTTGGGAGTTTCGTACACTTGATTGAATAAGGATGCGGTACGGTGGTGAGAAAGCAGCAATACGCAGGCTGCCACTCGTTGTCCCTTGTGGACCTCCAATAGCGTTTGCAGAACCCACTTGTTCAGTTTGTATGTCTTACCTAGGCGGTGCAGGTGAAGTCTAACCATTTCATCGGAAACGTTGAACTGTCTTGCAAGTTCACCACACGTTAGACTACTGTCCTCTTCAATGGCCGCCTTCAGGACTCCGTCATTCAAGACCTGTGGTTGTCCACTGTGAGGCTCATCATGGAGAGACAAATCTCCCGACTTGAATTTTCGGAACCAACGCCTTGCAGTACATTCATCCACAGCACTATCCCCAAACGCTTGACATATGCAGTGACTTGATGCAGCTGCTGATAAGCCCACTTTGAAGTCGTAAGGCAAACAGCCCCGAACGAGATCTCTAGACACTTCCATCCTTCTTACAGCTGTCCGGCTTATAACTGATGGCCGGGCATGGTGCATGTGTTTTTTATAACGTCTGATGCTTTTACTTCTGGCTGTCCGAATTTGAAAACAATTGCTACACGCATTTCGTATATATTTCAACTTCATTCAATGACTAATCAAAAAACGGACAGAACTTTTTTGGTTACCTTGTATATATATATATATATATATATATATATACATATATATAAAAATTCACTGGGCAAGTTCAATTTGACAAGCAAACCAAACCAGCAACTTTGCCATTTTAGATCTTGGCTGGATGATCTACCCTCCCTCACACTGTGCAGGTTTGGTTTGCTTGTCAAATTGAACTCGCCCGGTGGTATATAGGGTATTCATCTTATTACAAGTCACTAGCTACCTGATAATTGTGTGAAAACGCATGAAACTAACAGTAGTGGCCAGTCATTGTCAACCTGGTTTTGAATTAATATTCAAAAGCTCTACCATTTCTTGTGACATGGAGCACTTTTATGTCAGAAGGCTGTTTTTGGGCAGACTCTGTTCAGAGCTGCTCATTTAAACTCTGGATTTATATATATATATATATATATATATATATATATATATATATATATATATATGTATATATGTATATATATATGGCAAAAAGCCCAAATCATAGAACATCTAATGAAGAAACACATTAGCAATGACTCGTGACAATAACATATAAACCATCACTGTAACTGGAGGTCAGCCAACATGTCAGCATTGGCCAGTTCAATATTTATTTTATCAAGAAGAAGGACAATTCTTACTTGCTAGGTGCGATAAGACAATTTTCACAGTTGTCACTGTTAAAAACAGCTTTCAGTGACTCACATTCAATAAATGCAAGATTGTGTGTCTTTACAATGCCTGTAAGAAAAAGAAAATCACATTAATACTTGGAATCAGTAACAAAATAAATGTTTTATAAACTCTACAAGTCAGATCAGGGTTGAAATAAGTGAAAGAAATAATCAAATTATTGGGAAAAAAATGGAAAACATACTTAACTGAGAAAAAACAGAAAAATGATGGATGAAATAAAGAAACCAAATACTTGACAGACAGATTTTTTTAAAAAAATTAACCAATCATATTAGTGACTAACCATGTCTGCAATACATTTTGAACACAAGCCTGTCATCCTTCATGTTTAAAGAAATCTTGCATTTTTCCACAGTTTTCTCAATTGTTGTTACAGATTTGAAGATATTCAAGCATGACTGGAAAGAGAAAAAAATGGTTGGTAGAGATTTGAAGATATTCAGAAATGACTAGAAAAAAAAAAATGGTTGGTAGAGATTAGAAGATACTCAAGTTTAGCATTAACTATTATCTTCCCCACATATCTGCATAAATTGTGCCTCTGACTCTGTAACCCTCTACCTCAAGTGGCATCTGGGCTTAGTACAGAGTCAACATCAATGTAAAAAAAACACAAAAATATTGTACCCAATAATATGAATTGTTTAAAAAAAAAGAAAAAAAAAAGTTCTAAATCTATGCCTGTTGCAACCCAGCTTAATTTTCCTTCTAAAGCTGAACATAGGTAATTTTTCTATCAAAGTTTGAAACTAAATTAACTATGTGGACATATATACACATGTGTAAGGAGTTTTGAAGTACAGTGTAACCTGGATATAAGAGAGTTGTCGGGACCGGAGAAGAAGTCTCTTATATCTGGGTTTGGTCTATTTTGTTTACATTAACACAGGCTCTAATTTGGGACCAGATAAAATCTCTCTTATATCCGGGTCTCTTATATCCAGGTTACACTGTATTAACTTTTTTCCAATGGTTTAAAAATATGTCTTGTTAGAACTCATTCGAATGAAGAAAACATATTTGCATGTGTGTGTTTTTCTAAGTAAAGGGCATTTCTTTCTGTAGAGCTATAGTCTATTAATCTCTAAGCAATAAAAGTAAAAAATCTGTTTATATACTTACACACATTGCTATCTTACATCGAGGTGATTCATTTTCATTATTTTGAAATGTTGTTTCATTATCTGATGGTCTGTTGTATTTATCAAAAAATCTTGGATCAAACAAAAATAAACCGAATGCTGATCTGGAAGAGTTGACAGTTTTGAATGCAAACTAAAATAAATAAAAAAAAGTATGAATAAAAGTTTCAAGAAATAAAGAACATTTTTGACAATTTGTCAAGAAAACAACGTATGGCAAAGAAACAAATTCTATATTTCTTTTGGTTGCATCTACAGTTCATAATTTGAAAAATGAAAGACAACTGAAATGTTTAAAATTGAAAGAGAAAAAAATATGCAATGTTCTTAATTTCTTTACACTATTTACATTATTCAAACTGTTGTCCTCATCTTTATTGCCATATTCACGTTTTGGGTATTGTACGCTCTGACCTTCAGGTGATATATGTTGGAATTTTGGTTGAAACATTGTGAATATGGCAATAAAGATGAGGACAACAGTCCAAACAATGTAAACTGTAAATAGTTACAATATCTCATCTCAGAAATATAAAGAGATCTTAATTTCTTATTTTATAAACATAAACAATGGAAAAGATGCATATTTGCTATGTTTGTATTTTATGTGAATATTACATGCATTATTATTGGATCCAGCCAAGTAAAACATCAGTTTTATCAAAATCATGTTTATTTTAAATACAGCTGTACTTTTTGACTACAGTAAAGAAAAGGATATATAGTTTGGTCAACAGCATAGCCAGGGCCAACAGTACATACACTAATTTTATATCTTGTGTATGATGCAACGCTCTTAAAATTAGCTTCAAAATTAGGTCTTCAAAAGTTGCATAATACATGAGTATATACGATACCTTGTTATGTAAAATTCAAAGAAGAATGCATCTGGCATCTTGACTTCAGTTACTTTCCCAATGTTGTAGCATAGCTTCCCTGTGCCTTTTCTATAAATATTTTCATGGTAATTGTTCTGATGAACTTTGCTCTGTGGTACTTAGACTTAATGAACAGTACTAGATTGGTGGCAAAGTCTCATTATGTTACAGTTGAAATAGATAGATGTAACCATAAGTTCTATGCTAACAGTTTCTTCTATTGCACTTCTTGCTTGTGGAACTCTCTTTCCGGCTTCTTACTTCCCAGTCAACTTTAATCTTCAAAAATTTAAATGCAAGGTCAATCGTTATCTTCTGCCTTCTTTATTCTTATACTTTTATTGTTCTCTCTCCTTAAACCTTTGAGCCCCCAACACTGCTTTACTGGTGGTTGAGAAAAATAACTTAATGCCCAGCCACTGGTTGGACGGTGTGTAAACACTTGTGTTGTGTTTTGCTATTGGTTGTTTTATTTTGAAGACCCAATCAGAAAAGCTGTAATATTCTGATGTCATCGAACTTATACCAACATATCCATGCCTTTTCATTATGTTTTGTGCATGTGTTTTGGATAAAAAAAGATCATTTTTACCATAAAGCATGTGAAGAAAGAAACATAATATTGTCTATGGCTAAATACTGATTGTGACAAACATATTTTAATATTGTCAAGAGTTTGATATTTAAATTTCATTTATTGTCACGGAATAGAACAGAAAAAAAAAAAAAATTAAGCCACCCCCAATTATCTCCCTTTGATACCAGAAGATAAATTATTGCAAACAGTGTAAGAGAAACACTACAATTATAACTTTCTTTGCTATATTTTATTGCTTGGCCATTTTTATAGTTTCAAAAAAGAAAAAAAATCTGTAAACAGTATAGCAACTATAAAATTGGTGATAGTCTGGACTTAACCATTACTATTTTATTAGAGTTGCTTGCATATCAAAAATATATAGTGAAAATAAGCAAGATAATAAAATAATTTTGTAATGTATATGATTATTATGATTAATATTTCTATAAAGTTATTAAATGTTAAAGAAATTTTCTAAAAGAATTTATCAGAAATATATGGCCAATTAAAAAAAAAGAATACTCCAAATGTCAAAAGTTGGAAATATTTTCAAATGATCATTTATACTCACCCCATTTTCTAGTGGCTCAATATACAACTCTTCTCCAATCTTTGCAAGAGAATGGATGGCTCGGGCAAAGACTGCAAATATATTAACATTAATGGAAAAAAAAAGAACACATCAAAAGTTCATTTCATATCGTAATATGAAATGAATCCATGATCTGTTATATTTTTAAACTTTTGGCAGTATTAAAGCTTCATCAGAGAATGATA
>OZ038511.1:34169772-34482272 GCA_964036315.1 Acanthosepion esculentum | reverse complement strand
ATTAAAAAAACTGATATGGTCTGTTTAATATTTTTATTGTATTTTTCCAATTTCTGAATAAAGTGTTGAGTATTGTGCTCAAAATTGTGGATAAACTGACTGAACTTTATACACAATTTTGACCACACACAACACCTTATGCAGAAATTGAAAACATAATCAAACTTTTATATATATATATATATATATATATATATATATATATATATATATAAAATAAATAACTCCTAATGAGCAAGGTACTACCTACCTAGGTTTCACCACATGGGATCATCAGAGTGAACTGGTTAAGGAGGAATTAACAATGAACAAATTTATTGATAAAATTACGGCTAAAACCTAAAATTAGCATAAGCCTAAAAGGACATAAAACATATGACTAAAACAAATAATAACCAGGCTTTCTTCTGCCTATGCCTACATCTATTAAAGATTTCTGCCCTCTGGTTTAATAAAATTTTTGGTTTGATGACGGTAGCTTTTGCTAACTTCTTCTCCATACATAATATACAGTACTTGTTGCCAGCTTTATACTTACAACATCCACTGAGTTTAAATAGATTTACATTATATATATATATATATATATATATATATATATATATATATAAAGAGAGATATGAAATCACTTTGTTTCTAAAGAACATTCTGTCTTTAGTAAATAAAATTTTCTCTAAGGACATTGGTAACTTGTAATGGACATGTTATTTCGCTTATATTTTGCTTGGTTCATAAAATTTTGAATAAAGTTGTAATGATTTCAAAACAAGTGATTTCTGAGAAGTAAGATTAAATGAAAACATTGAATGCATTAAATTAATATTTTGCAGATTTATGAGCAAAGTATAAAACTAGACATTTACAGCAAGTATTCATGTTATGCCTAAGATAAATTTTAGTCATACACAAAATAATATAGAATATTTCCAAAATAACAAAAGTTGGCAATACACCTGTAGCAGTATTTAGTCAACTTAGACTAATTCACTAATCTGATACAAAAACTTAAGTCTGAGTACACAAGGTGCAGACTGAATGCATTTCAGAATGTTAAGTGGGCTTGAACCCCTATCAATTGCTATGACATAGAGAATAAACAGGAAACAAATCTCAAAGTTTCACTCCAATGAGTCAACAATATGAGTATTATCTACAAAGAAATATTCTTGATATATTTTTCAGTGAATGGTAATAATGGCACTAGTGAGAAATAGGAAACAAAAATGGCACAAGTGAAATGCAGACTCTTTAAACAGCTTAAAACATATTTGATTTTATTATTGTTTTTCATAAATTTTAAACATATAAATTTATATTAACAAATGGAGGTAAAACAATTCTACTTTTTTTGTTAATATTAAAAAATATATGAGGTTATATTATATTTTTAAAATTAGATTTCCTACAAAACTAACTTTTTTGCCAATAGTGTCACTAAACTTATTTTTCCATTTGTGCCATTTTACCATGCCATTATTGCCTAAATTTATATTTTTCATATGATAAAGGAGAGACAATTTTTAAGGTTGTTAAGAACATAGAGAAAAGAGTAATTAATAAATTCTTGATTATCATGGTGTGATACTAAAATATGGAATTCAACTTCAGAAATCATATCAGTGTTTTACTAAGTTCCATATAACAAAAGTTTCTTTTAACTCAATTTGTTGTTTTTCAAGAAAAAAGAAAACCTCAAGTACACACTTCATATAAAATATTTTTTCATATAAAAATGAAAATTAGCTTTGAAAATCAATTAGTAAAATAAATACCTACTTTCAAACTGATATTGTTTTGAAAATAATTTTAAAATAAGTTCTGAAATGAAATATGTTTACTTTTTTCCTTTTTAATTCAATAAAGGCTTTAATCCTCAAATTTAAAAAATATATCCACTGAGTTTTTGTATCTGAATATAGAGATCTCTCAGATTTCACTTGGTGGGGAAAATGTTAGACATTTATTTATCTCTTGGTAAATGAAAATGTGCAAAAAAATATTAATGACAGTTTTATTGTGAACAAGACTGCTCTTTTGTTACATATTCTCAGCTGGTGAAGATAATGGTTGCATCTTTCCTTATCTACATTTTTAAAATGAAGATGTTTGTTAATATTTTTAAACAACATTGCGTTTTTGCAAGCAAAAAGAAAAAAAAGAAAAAACGTGTTTTTTTTTTTTTCTTTTTGCTTGCAAATATTAATCATTCTATATTTTTGATCTAATCCTTTTTTAAATGAACTTTTTTTTCTTAAACTTTCGTTTGTATCCATTTTCTGGAATGAGACTTGAACTTTTTCCACATATAAAAGTTTTAGAAGCTAATGCTTAAAGAAATGGAAAAAAGCACCGAAAAGTTTTCAGATTTATTTTGTTTGAAAATTAATGGTAATGGTGATTTTAATTTAGACAAATGATGCGACTCGGCTCAATAGCACTGTCAAAGATTGAGGACAAATTTTTAGTCTTCAGTTCTTAGTTTCAGCAAAATGTTCCGGTTCCCGCTCTATAGTGCCGTGGAGTCTTTGCTTTATTTATTACAAAACTGTAGGGAAGGTTCCCTCTTTCTATGAGACTTAGTGAAAAAGAAGAAGAAAGCACAGGAATGTTAAAGATAAAAAAGAAAAATTAAAGATTGTGGCAATCTTTTGTTTATATCGAGAAATTCAAAAATTATAAGGGGAAATTACTCTCACTTGCTTAAGTTACATCAGAGAGCTTGCATTCTCCATCTATGCACCAATAATTTAATTATCAAAAAGAAAGGTCAGGTACGAGTTCTAAAAACAAAAATAAAAGTAACAAAACTTCATTTATTAGTAATAATAAAGTGTTTACAGTGGATATTAGTAATAAACGAAATTATTAAATGAAATTCATTGTCAACGAAAACTTGACAAACTCTTCTATGTGCTCCTTCAGTCATTTTTTTCGATAATTAAGTTAAGTAATGTTGGACCAGTTGCATTCCGTCATGACCATACTCACAGTGGCATCAATCGAATTGATTTATTACAGGATGATTTTATCGCCTATTATATGCTTTCCATTCACCAGATCATGTTCCCGAAAGACAAGATTATTTAAAAGGAAAATTCGTGTTGAAGAGATACGGAAATCAAGAGACACACACACAAAAAAATAATAATGAAACCATTTTTAAAAATTAGATATTTTGTAATGTACAAAAAAGAGAGTAGTTTCCCTTTATTTCTTGAATTTACCGACATAAAATGAAAGATTATCTTCTGAGTAATTATTAGTATTAAGATGATTACATATTTCGTTTTTCTTCTTCAGTCACTGATTGATTGAATTTAAAGAACAGAAACATCTCTAATTGCAAACATTAATATCTAAAAATGAAATAAAATAAAACGTGGCTAAATTTACAATACACAACTTCCATTGCTAATTAATTACCTTTGATGTTTTTACCCGGAATGATACAGTTCATATTCGGGGAGGGGGGGAAATGTTTTTGTTTCTTTTTTTTTTTTTTAGCAAAAGTAATTTGCTGTCGGAAAACAAAACTTTACCCCCAATGATTTATACAAACTACTTCCTTTGGCAGTATCAACGCTAGTGAATGGTCAAATTAATTTCAATCAACCAATCACACATCGCCTACCGTATCGCATTGGTGATGAGTCAGGTGCCATACTTCTTGTGGACGTTTTTACTCTTGTAACAATTATCATTTATTCATATTTCGCGTTACTTTAAAGGATTCTTGACGTTTTGGCTGCGCGTGGAACCAAATCTTCACTGCCAATATGGTATGTTATTTTTCTTGAAGCTATAGTTTTTTTATGATATGACGATGGAGTTATTTTAAAATTAAAATAAATCGGCGATGTTTTTAGTCTCGGTGGGCGTGTTATTTTCTTTGAGTATGTCAAATTTTCCAATTCACTTTATATTTCTGTCTGTTATTATTTCTTCTATCAACACTAATTTAACATTGTATCATTGTACTTGTGGAGAAATTGCCATTAAAAATTCTTGAAATACAAAGACTTTTCTGAAAAACCAGTTTCGTGTTTATCTTTTCTGTTTTAATTCGCAGATTCCAAATATTTTTTCAATAAATTTTCGACAATCCTTGAATTTTAAAAGTTTCAATAAGTAATAAGTCTTCTTATGTTTATTTCCTAAGTTAATAATATGCTGCAAATTATACAAGTTTTAATGAACACCTGAAAAATGTGAGACTTTATTTTTAAATTAAAAATAAAAATTAACTTCATGTTTTAGTTTAAGAATAAAAATGAAATTGTGCCACTTTTTTGTTTTATTTCGGGCTTTTTTTGTCGTTTATTTTATTTTAATTACAAATTGTAGCGAGGGTCAGAATAAATCTGTCGAATATGAATGAAAATAAATACGTTATTATGTGTAGCTTACACAGACATACCGTTTCAAATTGATAATAAGCGGGATAGGCAAATAACAGACGAAAAATTATATAATTTTTCATTTGTTATATTAAAACATCTGTAACTAAAAAAGGTCTTGATCTGATTTTACATTTACAATCTTAGTATCGAACAATAATATTAAAAAAAAATGCGAAAACAAAAAACAAAGATTAGTGGAGGAATTTCTATTTCGAGGGTATATTTTTGAAAAGAAAATTTAATTTTTACGAGTTACGACAGTTCAAGAATGGATAAAATTAGTATGCTGGTGCTTTGCTTTGAGGAATTCTCATTATTATTGTACGTTACTCAGCAGACCAACGTGCTTTGTGGTATGTTTGCCATAATGTTTCGACTGTTGTACCCTCTACCCTTTTTCAGGTGTCTGTCATATTCGGAATTTGAACGATTTTAAAAAAAAAATTTTTTTAACTTTTAGAGGTCGTGTTCGCTTGACATATAGTGTCAACTACTTTGGTTAGTAGGTGCCTTATGTGATACCCAACTTTTAAATTTAAAATGAATTTTAAAAAATGAAATATCTTTCTTGACGCTTTTTAATTTCAAGCTAATTAGCTGCTAATTTAATATTCTCAATTAGAAAAATTTTGTGTATTTCAAACCAAATTGATTGGAATCTTTTTTTTTCTGCTTATCAGTAAATAAAATCAATAAATTCGTCAACAATTCTCTTTATTAAAAAGTAAAAACTCTTTCAAAAATAAAATATACTTTTCTGAAGCTTTATTTGAAGATTAGCTGATTTAAAGTTTAATTTAGTCTGAATTGAAACAAATATTACTTCTAGTTTATCACAAAAAGCTTCTTTTTTTAACACTGAGGTGGTGTTTTTCTGACATTGAGTGATTTAGAGGATATTTAAGTACATAACTATAAAAAAATTATTTAAATACAATGTGAATGCCTTTTTAATAATTTTTTTAATTACCCAGTAATCTTAAAAATTTAGGTATTTTGGTTTACAAAGACGTTTGTTGAAATGCTTTCAATAAATCACAAAATGAAAGTTATTTTGAATGACTACTCTTTTAGTCTTTTAGATCTGTTTGCATTAATGCAGGTGTTTCTCAGGACTCTATCCTTGGACCTATGTTGGTCCTAATTTTCATAAATGACCTTCCTGATGTCACAATTATTTACCAGTTCAAATGCAGAAGTTGGATAATGTGTAAAAGCTAGCAAGTGATATAATGAATAATATGACTGTACTGATGCATTGGTTAGACCTAAGAGTGATTTTACTATCACATGTGTAAATATCCCCACTTTCTCATTATCATGTGCCTGCCCCCCCCCCTTTTTGAGTGGTGCAGCTTCTTTGCTTGCATTTTCACTTTGCTATAAACCAGGGGCTGGTCAATGTGACAATCCACATTCTGCAAGCTATGTGTAAGTTTAATACTGGGTAAGCTACAGTAGTTGGTGAGGTTAAAATCTAACAGGTGCTAGATCACTCCAGGAAATGTTGGAGTTTCATGTGAAAAAATGTGTTATTGACACAGAGGCTGTGATAGCAGCTGTGTTCCTGCAGGTGTTGCTCATTCTCACTCATCTTCCCCGGTGTCAAACTAATGCAAACAAGTGGACCAGGAGTTGTGATCAGCAATCACTCCGGCATTAAAGTTGCCAAGTATTGTTTTCAGAGAGTGCCAGTTAGGAACACTGAGAGGTCATCATAGAACTTGAACTCTGGCTTTGGCAGATGAGGACAGAGTTGGTACATAGGTGCTAATTAGGCTGACTGATCCCATTGAGGAGTAGAACTGGAAGGATAGGATACACTCAGTTTCTGTTATAGATAGAATGATGCATCCCAGCAAGCTTTTTCTGACATCGAATCCTATTCTTTATTCTCTGGTAAATTGTCTCTGCTAGAAAAAGAATTCTCTCACCTTCCCACATCCTGATCTTGAAAGTCTGGTCTTTTGGAAGGTGACATTGTCCATCTGTAGTTTTCTTAGTTCCAAGTCAATGATTGACATCTTGCAAGGATCACTAACTTCTTGTTTGTCATCAGTGAAGCCAGTTGTTGTTCTACTTGTTGGCATTAATCTCCACACATCCAGTGAGGTTAATAGATATCACAAAGCAGCACCCTACTGGCTGAGGTTTATCCAACTTGCAGTGGGCAAGTAGCTGTCCGGTGAGGTGCAATGATCTCTCTCTCTGTTGGAAACAGTCCCTAGCATCCAGCTCTATGCCAATAAAATATTAAACTAACAACCAGTAGACAGCTGCTTCCTATCTCTTCAATACACAAGACCTGGGTAGATATGGAGGACAGACTGTTGCCTCGGCAGTAGATCCTTCCTCCTGATGTCACTGAAATGGTCCAGTGGAAAGATAAATGCTGATACATATGGTTCCAGCACCATTGCAGGAGTTGCCAGGACATTGTTGGATACAGTCATGAACTGCCTTAAGGTCTTCAACTCCAATTTTTTCCTTGGTATTGACTTCCAAAGTCTTTCCCATGAATCAATATGGCCACAAGGAAGCAGAGATTTTAAATCAGATTTCCTTAACTTAGGCTACTGGCTGAAGTTTACATGCCTTAGCTGCTTGATGTATGCATATATATAAATACATATTCATATGTCTCTTGAGAAAAAAGAAGGACAATAACAACAGCCTAGTTTATTCCGGTGGGGGGATAGTGTGCTATGCAAGGCAGAAAACATCTGAATACTTTGTCTTAGTCTGTAAAACAGTCTATTTTAAAGTGGTCATTCTTTGTTTAAAAGAAAACATCTGAACATATTTTGAATGTATCTGTTAGTGAAATGATCATTCCTTAACTAAAAGAAAATATCTGAATATTGTGTGTGCATATACTCAAATAATACTGAAAGATAATTAATTTTGGGAAATATTCTATAATTTGCACTTCTTAAAATTATATAATTAGTTTTGTAACATGAGATTGAGTTTTGGTTTATGGATATCTAGGCTTACTTTTTGATATTTGCTTTACACCAATGGCTTCCAAACTGCTTACCAAAACATGACCTTAACGACCCCCAAATGTGTAGACAAACCTAACGTCTCCCCTAAATGCATGATCAACCTCTTATTGGATTTTCGTGGTGTTAGTATCACATGTTAAATGATTATCTTAGAAAGTATGACTGATATGCATGAAATATATACTTTCAGTGTATTTTGGTTAAATAATTATTAATTACCGTTGCTTGTATGTAAAGTATTTTAAAATAATGTCTTTATTTTCATGGATAAATATTACTCACCTTCAGTCATCATTAAGTAACATAATATTATTTATAATCCCTAATTATACTTTGTAGGCATTAAGAATATTATAATGGTATATAATAATTATCAAATTGATTTAAAGAAATACTACCTCTGCCTCATAATAGCTATGGGATTTGTGTGCGTGTGTGTATATATATATATATATATATATATATCATTTAATAAATTACAGACATTGTCTGCTAATTTTTAATAAAATCCATTCATACTCATAGATAACCTTCTGTGTATTGATGTTAAAGGATGAGAGAAATGTGCTACAGATGTTTAAATTTCTTTTATTTTCACTTCCCAAGTACTTTTGATCTTCTCAAGATCATCTTCAGGGGTGCAAATGGTATAACAGAAGAAAAAATTCCATAATGGATAATTTTTTCACATTCTAATGAACGCTCAACACATTGTCAACCATTTTACATTTAAAAGCATAATGAAAAAATTATGGTAATGGAAAATAATGCACATCTTTTCATATAAATACTTATTCTAATGAACAGCATATAGTTTTGTACCACTTGCACCCCTGAAGATGATCTTGAGAGAAAATCGAAAGTGCTTGGGAAATGAAAATAAGACATTTAAACAGCTGTAGCACATTTCTCTCATCCTTTAACATCAATACACAGAAGGTTATTTGTGAGTATGAACGGATTTTATTAAAAATTAGCGGACATAATGTCTGTAATTTATTCAATCAGACATGTCTAAAAGAGAATTTGCTGCCTAAATGCACAAATTTTAAAATATATATATATTTGTGTATTTAGGCAGCAATCCTTCTTTCATGCACATTTCATTAAAAATGACTGACAAGGTGCTTTTATTTAGTTTTTTATATAATTTCTTGTGCAATCTAATGTTTTTCTTTTCAGATGATAAATTTTATAAAAACTGTCCGAATGTTCTTTTTATCCGAGCGCTTTCGGCAATACATTTAACCATTTTCAAGGATTATATTTCAACTGTTAGAATTAGAAATAGTTTGTTAAATGTATAGCTGAAAGCACTCGGATAAAAAGAACATTTGGGCAGTTTATATATATATATATATATATATATATATATATGATAAAGCTTTAATAAAAGCAAAACCTGTTAGATTTATAAATGTGTTTCATAATTTGTTCCTTATGCGATCATATTTCATTCATGAAATATGACAACTCTTGAGACAATAACAGTCACAAACAAGGAAACAATTGTGAAATAATGACTTTCAAAACGCTAGAAGTTTCTCACCTAAAGTTATAAATAAGACTCATTTTAAGATTTTAATAAAATCAAAATAATTTCATGAGATAAACAGAAAGATAAAATCATTCATAATTTCTGTGAAAAATATGACCTCTTTTTATCCCAAATTATCTTTGCACTGCATCTGAAATTTTGTGTGTTTCACGTTTCACCTAGCCACTGCACAACGTTGCCAACCTAACCAGTTTGAATGTAAAAATGGACAATGTATAGAGGCTAGCAGAAAATGTGATGAACAATTTGATTGTTCTGATGGATCTGATGAACAAGATTGTAGTAAGTAGTAGCAAAAATGAAAATATTATGAAAGGTTTTTATTAAGAAAAATTGTTTAGTTTTTCTAAAGCCATTTAAACTGATCAATCACTTATTTTCAATTCATGGGTTCATCTATTTATATCATTCAAAAGAAAAGATTATTTATTTACATTTGATGATCAGGTTGATAAGGTCAGATTGGCAGCTGATCTAAAAAACGACTTACAATCTGTTGTTAATTGGGGCAAAGAATGGCTTGTTAATTTTAAATGCCTCCAAAATGAAACTGCTTTCTTGTAATTGTCTGAGAGAACTCTGTTTACCTTTTATCAGCATGTCACTCCAGCAGAGTGACAAATTGTGCTTTCTCAGAGTAATGTTTTCTGCTTGCACGAAGTGGAAAGATTACATTGAATCAATTGATAGGAAAGGTGGTTCTCTGTGTTGCGCTAGACGATTTTTCTTGCCAGATTCCATCTTGCATATTTATAATACTATTTTGTCCATGCTTTGAATATTGCTGCCATATATGGTCTGGTGTTCCTGTAGTATAGTTAGAGATTCTTGATAAAATCCAAAGAATAATCAACAATATTATTGGCCCTGACCTGGTGTCTCAGCTTCAGTTACATTCCTATCACTATAACATAGCTTCCCCATGCCTTTTCTATAATTACTTTCATGCTAATTGTTCTGATGAACTTTCCTGTATGGTTCTTAGACTTTATGAATTTAAGTGCAAGGTCTCATCATTTTATAGTTGCAATATCTAGATGTAACCATAAGTCCTATGTTAACAGTTTCTTCTATTGTGTTTCCCAGTCAACTTTGATCTTCAAAAATGCAATGTCAGTTGTTATTGTCTGTTTTCTTAATTTTCGTTCTTTTATTGTTATCTCTCCTTAATAGTTTTTTTTATATTCTCTCACACTCTGTGGCTTTATTGCTTTGCTTGGGTGGAAATGATTTAAATCAGTATGTTTATATATACAAAAAAAACACAAAATTGTTTTTAAAATGTTTGGGAAGTCATTGAATTGTAGTGAGCTTTCTATGTGTGATTAGTAAATACAGTTTTAATTTAATAACAATATCACTTGGCTGCTACAAATTAATACAGAATTTTAAAAGATTTAAAAGTTTATAAATTCTAATTAAAATTTAAAAAGAAAGCTATTCTTTTCATCAGAAAAAATGTTTTTAAGAAAATAGTGCCCATAATATATTTTATTCATAAAAGCAATTAAAAGTTTTTCTAATTAAAAAAACGTCTTAGTTTTATTTTTAATATTCAGGGTAGATTTTCTACAACTGTGGGTCCTGTTTGGCCAAAAAGAATTTGATGATTTAAATTCTCTGAGGACTTGTCCTTAACAAATATAAAGATTATTTAATTGGGACAAAAAGAATTTCTCAATTTCATAAAAATTAAATGAGTGTGGGCTAACAGATGGCAAAAAAAAATAATTTAATTTTTGAATAAGTTCTGAAAGTTTGATTAAAAATCTGACCATTACCTGATTTTTGCAAGAATTTCTAAATCATTGTATTTTTCACCATAAAAAAAAAAGTTTCTCATACAAATTTATGGTCCAGTGTTGATGCCAAAAAAAATGATTTTTAACGAAAATTTCCAAGGTTCTAAAAAGGATAAAAAAAGTCCATTGCTCTTTCCACCTAATAATATAGCATGAAAGTTTTGATGATAAAATTTGGTTATTGGCCATTTCTTTTTTTTTTTCCATCATATAATTTTTCTGTAACAAAATTACTGAAGTCTTTGTCTTCTCCATCTTCTTCTCCGTAGTCGTAGTTGTCTTCTTCGTCTTCTGCTCAGTTTTACACTGCAGTCGACACCAAAACGAACAACATGTGTGACTTTTGCACAACTGGACAACTCTGCTTTACCCTCATAAACTCTCAGCTTTTATGCCGGTGAGGCATAAGCTTATGCAAATGAATACGGGCCTCACTCTCAGTCTGGTTGCGCACGTGCACTGCCATTTTTGTGTTCACCACCATGACGTTTGCCTCGTCGAACGTTCACTCATACATTTGTTACACTCCCCACTGATTCTTGATGATCATAGCACAGGCAAGGTCATGTTGGTAATCTCCAGCATGTGCTTCATTGCAAGGGTGGTTCTGTGGTTTCTCTATTTTGTGCTGTTTGTCGGCTAGGCAGTGTGATATACCCAGTGTCCTCAAAAGTTTCATCATCCACTTCGTCAGACAGGATGACGTTTGTCCGGGGTTGTATGTCCTTTGTATGGTGTGGGACACCGTTGACAACAACAGATTGTGGGCTGATACACCTCTGTCACTGTTCCTTCTTGGAATCTGGAAGTGCATCGATAATGGGGCGTTTTGACCCACACAGGGTCTCCAAAACGGTATCTGTTTTGTGTGGAGGCCGGTGACGTTGGTACTGGGTCGATATTCCTTATCCTGACCTCATATCTGTAGATCCCATTGGCAGGTGCAGCCAATGGAGATGTATCATCTTTGGGCGCTACGGCTTCCTGAACAGAGCATCCCATCCTGGCTGCAATCCATTTAACACTGCAGTGACATCGTTCTTCGATGCCGTTGCCTGCTGGCACATAGGCACACCGAAATTGCAGACGCACTCCCCAGCTGGCTGCAAACTCCTTGAACTCTCTGCTGGAGAATGCAATGTCATTGTCTGTCAACAATTCCTGCGGCGGACCACGCTCAAAGAACATAGACTTGAGCTAGCGAATAATGTTTTTGGAGTCCTGCTGCGACAACGGCGGCCAGATGGTAAAACGTGTTGGACCGCAATCGGTGATCGTCAGGGAGTGTTTGCCATTGTAGTGGGTTATATCCATCCCCAGTCTTTGCCAATTAGCTTTTACCGCTAACCCCCCTTTTGTCCAATGAACCGGGGACGGATCGATTGTCTGACACTCCTCACATGCCCTGATAGCCGACCTCACATCTGATTTTGTAATTGCTGGGCAAACCCGTCGGGTGAAATACGCAGTACGTTGGATGCCTGGGTGTCCACTACCTTTATGTATTTCCATAATCTGACTACTTGTCATCTCATCACTCCTCGCGGCACAAGCCAGGAGTACGGGCTCAGTCACGGATTTCATCCTCTCGAGCCACCTTTGTGGTACTTGGGTCATGGAATCTGCTAAGTTCTGGCTTGATAGGATCAGAGTATTTCCAATTGTCGTCGGAGCAACATCTCGCTAGTGGCCTTCGTACGTACTCGGGTCTTTCCGGTGAGTGTATCCACTAGCCAGTGATACACGCTCACTGAGTCTGTCTTTAAATGCATGACTTTGTACTGCCATTGCAACGCCAGATTGATGCCTTTTAGTACTGCATCAAGTTCAGCCAAGTTAATGTGCTGGGCATCATTCGCGGATCACAGCCAACACACATCCTCGAACACACCATCATCACATTCCAGGAGTATGCCGGTTGCCAGGGAACTTGCGTCTACCTATACATTGGCGTCTTGTCCATTTGCACACCATAGGCCCTGTGAAGGATCACTCTGCTTCACCCTGGTTATTGTTTCTTGGATCATTTGGTGCATGGGACATCCTCTGTGGTGTCATCCCATACTCGGGTCACTGCCCTTCACTTTATAACTCCTGTTGCTGCTCAGAGCCACCCATACACTGGCAGATGCCCAATCAGCTTCCCACATAGAGAGAAAATGGCACGACGTGTCACAACTTCTGGGATATCCGGAATTGCACTCCCAGACTTCCACCGCAAAGTGCCCCCGCCCCCAACTTCCAATACAAACACCCGGGCACTGTCTTCAAGTCGCTCCGGATCCTTGCTTTCTAGCCCAAACCGGGGAAAATGCTGTCTTACCAACTCTGGGCACCACGCTGTTGTTGATGTACAGATCGTCTATGTATGTTGATATCGCCTGTTGAACAGTCACATCTCTGGATAGAACAGCCTCCACGATCGACTGCATAATGGAGGAGGCTACGTTCAACCCAAATCCCATCCGAGTTAGGCAGTATCTTCGCCTTTTAATCATCACAGTTTGGAACGGCCATAGAGAACAGTGCACATGCATCTGAAGGTAGGCCTTTCTTAAGTCCAACACCGACACGTCAGACCCCTTCCTATGCCAGTCTCTCAGTTTTTGAGAGCATGCATCGGAGCGTACCGTGTACACTTCCATGTGGTCGTTTAGTTTACAGTAATCCATAACTGGTCACACTTTTCCTTTGTTAGGCTGAACAATTGCCATTAGCGGGATCAAGCCTCTTGGGGGACCGAGCTTCTTCTCCGGGTATGGTATCAGCCATCCGTTATGAATCCAACTCTGCAATTAGACTCCTTCCGCATGTTTTTTGGCACGGTGTATTCAGGCGTCTGATTGATCAACTGTTCTGGCGGCAGCTCACCTGACCACTTCCAGGTCGCTGTCCATGTTTTCTTAGTGGGGTCAAATTCCACATCAAAGTCAGGTCTTTCTATTTTTACTGTGACAGCAGCGCCGGCACTGGATACTTAATTTGGAAAACTGGCCTCACCATGCTCATTTATATGAACACCGCCCAACAGGCGTATAACGTCAAGTCCAAGCAGTACATCGAACCCCAATAGATCTCCATCCATGGCCAGCATTTCGACCACTACAGGAATCCTCTTATTCACCTGTAGATTGACACTGGTCACTCCCCTGCTAGTCATGCTCCTTCTGTCAACAGTCAGTACATCCATCCTACGTTCATCCTAAATCGACCAATGCGTTACGCATCACTCCATTGATGCACACGCACATCACTGGCAGGTTAGTTCTTGCATTACTCGGGGCGAGAGTGGCGCTCACATCTCACCCTGTCTCCGTTTTCCGAACATTTCAACATGACGTGACCCTCCTTCTGGCACCTGTAACATCGGATGTTGGGCTTTCGGCGCTGCCCCAGTTGTTCAAACTGGCAATGCTTTGTCAGATGGTTGGGCCTGGAACAATTAAAACAATGCAGCAAGCTCTTGGTGGGCTTGGGTAGAGACACTTTTTCTGTAGCTGGTTGGTCGACGGCAGTAGCAACCCTTTCATTGTTCACAACGGCTCTTGCCCGGCCAAGCATGCTCTCTGTGGGAATGTGGTCAACATTGGCAGGCGCCCGCAACAACTCCTGGGTGTGGGCAGGCATTCCAGCCATGAACACATACTTCAGTCCTCGGTCGGGCATTCCTCCGAACAGGCTGGAGAGTTTCTTCAATGCTGCATAGAACTCATCTACCGACTCATCTGGGTGCAAAGTGCATCTCAAAAACTGCTTGTACGCTTCACATGGGTCAAGCGCAAAGGCCCTTCGAAGTGCAGATTTCACCCGGGTCACATTGGTCTTGTCCGTATCCGAAAGTTGCTGGTAGACATCGAAGGCCCCTCCAGCCAATCACAAGGGGATTACTTGCTTGACCTGGTCAACTCCCAAAAGTTTGCAAATCAGGTCTACTCTTTCTAGCCAATCAACAATCGATGTTGTTCCGTTGTATTCTGGCACGAGCTTTAGAGCGAACTTTCCATCAGTCATAATGCTGAAATAGCTTGTAATCTTTCTGTAACGAAATTACTGAAGTCTTTGTCTTCTTTGTCTTCTGCTCAGTCTTATACCGCAGTTGACACCGAAATGAACAACACGTGTGACTTTCGCACAACTGGACAACTCTGCTTTACCCTCACAAAATTTCAGCTTTTATGCCGATGAGGCATATGCTTATGCAAATGAATACGGGCCTCGCTCTCAGTCTGGTCGCACACATGCACTGCCATTTTTTGTGTCCGCTGCCATGACATTTGCCTCGTCAAACGTTCACTCATATATTTGTTACAGTCCTCCTTTTTTAGCAAATTTTTGAAGGTACCTACAAAATAAAATTTTGAGACATTGACAAGCACCTGAAGGCGGCTGAAAGTTACAAAAGTCAAAACACTGAATATAACAACCAAGGTGAGCAAGCTGATTTGAATAGTAAAGCATGTGATAATGAATTTGGATTAATTTAGAGTTGTTTAGTTTACTGTAAGCAATTTGTAAGACATCTTTGGAAGTATTAATAAATGACGCTCTTCCCCCTTCCTCTCATTGTTTCACACAATGGCATTGGATTTCATCAAATATTGTAAATTTTTAGAGTTTGTATTTATTTGGTTGTGTCATCAACCTAATGAATAAGTAAGGAAAGTAACTGTTTTTTTTTTTGTTGTTATTTTCCCCTAAATTAATATATTTTTTGTTTGCCAGGTTGTAAAAACAATGCCTTTTTTTTTTTTTTTTTTTTTTTTTTTTTTTCATACAGTGATATTCACTTTGCACAAGGCTGGGAGCCATCCGTGGTAGAGTGTGACAGAGTTTATGGGGATATGTGGGAAGACAACAATTAAACCTAGACTTGAACAATTGTAATGATTGGGAAATGTCCTCTTGACAGTCAGTTCCACAGAACTGGTTTGCAGGAAGAAGCTGCTTGAGTGGGACTTACTTCTCTCAAATGTAATACAAAGGGAATTGAGGGATGGTTCATTATAATGTGCATGGCATGGTAGGTCTTAGTCATGAAGTTTAGAACTGGTTGAACTAAGGAATGTAGTTCATCTGAACACTTTCCATGGAAATAGTGATAGATCAATGAGAGGCTTGTGATGTTTCCTCTGTGAGAAAGGTCTTGTAGGGTGAAAGATATTTTGTCACCCACAAGGATATAGAGATACTTTTGGACCCACCAAGTCGAAAATGAAGAATGGGCAGTTCCTGCCCATATGTAAGTTAATCACAAAGCTCTCAATATATTCAAGTTATGGTACAATTGAATAGGAGGAGAAAGCTAAACAAAAAATCTTGAAGAAATGGAGTAATTGGAATAGAACCAAAGCTACATTGAGTAATTAAACCTATCAGTGTAAACAATAACCAAAAGAATGATCATAAGTAGTCATCTGTTTTACATTGGTCTATTGGCAATCTTTAACCTTCATGCCCACAAAAAAATTGAGTCAAAAGAATGTTTTTTCCCTTGACACTGCTAATTTAACTATCTTCACTCCTTGGCAATGTTTGTTTTAAAAAAAGTGATGAATAGAATTTTAATAAAACTTAAACCTATGAAAGTGAATTCATACATTTTCTTTGATGAGAATTTACAACAAAAATAATAAACACTATTTACTTATTGGATTGTTTATTAACGCTATTTACTCATTGGATTGTTTATTGGAATGGTTAGTGAAACAACTAATTGCCAAGCTATTCAAATTTTATTAAAAGGTAAATAAGGGTTTCCTTAGTGGGTTCAGATATTTTAATAATTTAATAAATATTTATAAATTTATGAATATTTTCATACTTATTTCTTTATAAATAGGTAAATGATAAATGTTGCATTGTGTTACTTTTAATATGATTGTATTAGTTTTTAGAATGTTGTAAATAATCTAATGTTACGGTTTTATTGCAATTCTAATCATCGCTTTTTAAAAAAAAAAACATTACTGAGGAGTAAAAGTAGTTAAAATAATAACTGTGTCAAGGGAAAAAAACTATCTATTTGACACACCAAAGGTTAAAGATTGCCAGTCTATCAATATACTTGTATAGAAATGAAAAGTAAATGCATTTAAATTTTCAATTATGTGCATCAGTAGTTGGCAGTCTGGCCATTAGCACCCATCAGTGTGTTTGACTGGCAGCAGTAAGTAAATATCAAGCTTTACTGGTGGGTGTTTGACTTGGCACCCATAACATTTTCATAATGGCAAGATTATCTTTTACTGTAATTACCATATTTCGCTATTAATGATACTCAATTTGTTGCACACTTTCTATGATGATGCACTTCAGTAATATGATAATGAAATAATGACTTGGAATCATGATTTGTGGGCATTTTTAACATAGATGTTCCCAACTGGATCCAAGATTTGAACCTGCGTCTATAAGGGGAGGAGACCATAGTTAGATCCAACGTAAAGTTGGTCTAAAGCATGTCATATGTAGCAATGGTTCCCTCTGGCCAAGGGGTTCCAGGTTTGAATCCTGCTGGGGAATGCATATTTTTCTTTAACAAGATTTCTCGAATATTCAGGCCGTTAGATAAAAACAAATAAATATACTGTTTAATAAATAAATGTAGTGTCTACCCAGATATGAGTATCCAATAAAAATAACGTTTAAAGTGATAAAATCTATCTGCTAAATAAATAAAAATTCATTATTTCCTTGGAAAATGATAATGAAGCTAAAAAAAAAAAATGAAAAACAAACAAGTTTTGTGTATACACAAAAGTATTGTTACCGGGTATCCGAATGTCTTTTATGCCTGAATGTCACCAGCCTTTGATGATTATATATTTAATCCTGTCATTATAGTATCTTTCTGTTTTATTCAGTTTGCACTTTTTTGTTCCTTGATAGAACTCTGAGAAGATGAATGAAAATGGGTTTGGCCTCTTTCTTTGGTTTATTCTTTTATAGAAGCCATGAATTTTTTTTTTATTTTTTTTTTTGTGTTGCTTGATTGTAATATGCTTGTTTTCATTGCAATTATTAAGTTTTTGTGCCACCCAGTAAATATTCCGAAATATGCATGTGGTATTTCATAAATATATTGAAAAAATTATATATATATTATAATAATAATATATATATTATTATACTATATATATATATATATATATATAAGTAGACCTAACTTTGAAATTGGAAGTTCCCAAAGTGTGTGTCATAACATTTTGGTGTGTTCCCAAGGGCATCATGAGATAGTAAAAAATGTTAATACATTTATATACTACTATTATAGAGGAAGCAAGTGAATTGGCTCTAAAATGGGGGATTGACTTACAATGTATGTATCAGGTTAGAACAAAAGTTCTGTTTTTTTTGGGTGGGGGGGTAGGTGAAAAATATTGAACAAAATTTATTAAAGTATTCTCTCTTTCTTTAGTAATGCTACTATGAGTAATTTATATAGTTTCCTTTCAGATTCTAAGAATATTATTCATAATATAGTTCAGAACTCGTCCTGTGTTTGTCTCAACTAAAGAACTTATTAGAAATATTGTACTCTGAGTTTCATAAAGGTGTCAATGCAAGTGCAGCAGCAAAATTCATCCAGTTCACTCATGGGGTCATTGCATTGAATGAAATAAGTTGTAAAAGGCGGTTTTCCCATATGACCATCCTACATGAATTGAAAAGGATTTGAAAGTGAGTCACACATAACCTGTCTCCAGAAAATCACTAACAAGATGTTGTTGTCAGTCATTGCTTACATGGCAACATCAAGTGCCCTTTTTCAGCAGATTTGTTACTGGTGATGAGAAATAGATCCTTTACCATAATGTTAAGCATCATTATTGGATCAGTGAAGGAAACCGACCTGTTCAACAATCAAGAGAACTTCCTCTGAAGATCATGTAGATTGAAATATTTGAGAAATCATGCATTAAGAACTGTTAGACAATAATCAAACAATGCTGATCTTTACTACCAACAACTTTGTCTAAAATAGCTTTGAACAGTAAATATCCAACTTAGTCAACAGAAAGGGCTTAATCCACCATCACAATAATGCCTGTCCTCATGCTGATTAACTAAAGATCTCTTAGAGGAGCTCAGTTGGGAAAAATTTCATCATCCTCTATCTTCTCCTGGCCTTGCTCTTTCTGATGATTACTTGTTTAGGGGTTTGCAAAACCATTTGGATGGCCTAAGGTTGATATCTAGAGAAGAGGTTGAACATGAATTGGTCTTCCATTTTAAATCAAAAACTAAAGAATTTTCCAAACATGGCAGCTATAATATATATAATTGTTGACAGATGAAATAAGGTTCTAGGTAGCAATAGATTATACTGATAATTAAATGTTGCTGTAAGCATTATTATCTTCATTTGTAATGGACACAATAAAATCGAACAGATTTTTTGTTACAGTTGGATATCATATAACACTGGACACTTACTTGTGTCTCTCTTTGTAACATCTGACGTTCAAGTTACAATGTAAATATCTGCTAAACTATACCTTTACATTGTAAATTGATGACCCAGTTCACTTGATTTGATAAGTAGCTTTTCTTCAAAACAAAACCTTTTTAAAAGAAATAAAGGTGAAATTCAGTCAAAAGTTTAAAATACATAGGATATATACAGGATGCAATGGATAAATTGTCTAAATAACACAAAAATGAAAATAACACCAAAAATATCTTGAAATATTAAAGAGTAAATTTATTCAATAAAATCACCATTGGCTCCATCCATGGCCTCTAGATGACTTGGGAATCTCCTGCAACTCTTCTGGACAGTCTCCTTGTTTAAGTTGGTGAATGCTGCCATAATCCTTGTCTTCAGTTCATCTTTGGTGCGACAAGGAGTTTTGTTGGTCTCTCCCTCCACTGCACCCCACACACAATAATCAAGGAGGTTGCAATCTGGGGAATTAGGTGGCCAGATGTAAGGGGTGATGTAGTTGTAGAAATAGTCTGACAGCCATGACTGGGTTCTCCTGTTGCCAGACATAGGATCTTCCAGCAGCCATCTTCTTGACCCAGGGCAGCACTACCTCCTCAAGGCATGATGTAGGCCTCTGTGTTGAGTTTGAGGCCCTCACCAACAAATTTGGGTGTTCTTTTCTTATCAGAGTGACTTTTCGGAGTTGCCATACCTTTGTAATCACCATTAGACTCATCCAACTCTTTTTGGATCCTTTGCACTGTCCCCAAATTGATACCCAAACACTCTGAAATGTTTGTATTGGAGCTTTCAGCATGAATGCCATGCAGTACAGCATGCTCTTTCCAAATTTCTGGTGGAGTGAATTTCACCATGGTGCTCCTTTTCTTACTGACTGTGACTAACTGGCCCTACTATACTGTGCAATCAACAAAAACACCATACCACACAAACATATGCACCATATCTTCATTCAGACATGTTTCATTGGATAATATAGACATATTATGTCTATTTTTATAATAATCCTTTCTAGTTCTCTAACCAGTTTCTTGATGTTAAAATGAAATTCATCAATGAAGACACTGTAGTTTTTTCTTACCCAAATACTTTCAATCTCCTCTGACATCATTCTCATGGGTGAATTACAAAGACAAACTTATTGTAACTAATCATTCTGATAGTTTTTTTTTTAAACACCTGTGAACGCACTGTTATAATTATTTTAAAATTGAAATTTATCTGTTGTAGCAATAGTTACAATAAGTTTGTCTTTGTAATTCACCTAAGGATGATCTCTGAGGAGATTGAAAGTACTTGGGTAAGAAAAAGCTATAGTGCTTTCCTCATGAATTTCATGAAAAAAAATCCTTATGCATTAAGGGTGCTGTTAATTGAAGAAGCAAGAACCATTGCTTTAAATATTTAAGCATCACTATACTATTGGTTTGGACTTAGTTTAACTAATGCCAACTAAATCATTTTGTTTGTAGTTATTACTTTATAATGTCACATATTCTCCACTTTGATTCACTGACTTTTTGGAGAGGTAGACAAGAAATTTTATTTTATTATAGAATTGTAAGAAGTAATTAAAATATGTTTGTTCACCTGAAGTAATTGGCATTATATAAAAAGTTCAATATAACAAAAAATTTTTCTTCAAACACACAATAATATTACTCAACTTAATATATTTTTGTCATAAACCAATATCACAATTCTTTTTCTCATACTGACAATTATATAGATCATATATTGCCAAATGGATAAACATATAGCAAGCAAAATTTTAATCACTTCTTATAAACTTAATTGAAATGAGCATTATTATATGAAAATGTTTCTCATTGTTTTCCTTCTGTTTCAGTTGGTGTTAGTCCTTGGCGATCTCCATATCCCTCACCGCTGTAATAGCATGCCTACCAAGTTCAAGAAATTATTAGTACCTGGCAAGATTCAACATATTCTGTGTACAGGCAACCTGTGTACGAAAGAATCATTTGATTATCTAAAGACGTTGGCTAGTGATGTTCATGTTGTACGAGGAGATTTTGATGAAGTAAGTGAAAAGAAAAAAATCCAAATTTTAAATGACTTAAAACTTTCACTAGGTAATAAAACAAAAATTTTATACAGAATCAGAGTTGGCAGAACGTTTGTACCTAGCTTAATTCTTAAATTCTATGGTTGATGGGTTTAAGATAACATCTATGAAAGGTTTCTGGGAGGTTCAGGTCTCCTCTAAAGCTACTATTTTATTTCTAACTTCACATTGTTTGCTCTTATCAAAAAGCTTCACAACATAGATTGCTGTCATAAAAGTAACTATAAAAAGATTGACTAGAATTAAAATAATAGTAAAAACTATGGACATTTAGTATTATACGAAAGTCAATATCTCTTAAAAAAAAAAAAAAAAAAAAATTAAACCATGTCCACTGTCTACTTTCTCAAAAGTCTCAGAATTAATGATTTTGTTTAAAAAAATGATATGTTCTAGCTGAAGACCCATTCTACAGGTTGTTCTTGTTCTATATATTTATGTATTGCCCAGCACAGGAATTTAACTCACATCCACCAGCAAATAGAAACTAAGGCTAATCCAACAACAACAAAGCACATCCCACCTGCTCTTTGTAATGAGTTCTGCCATGGAGCTCAATATAAGCTCATGGTATTTCTTCCAGAGAGTATATTCATTTGTCTGGTGAATCCCTGACAGATCACTTCAACATTGGTAGCAGAGCAGAGGTTCATCTTTTAGGTAAACAGCATCTAATGTAGCAATTACTTTTTCAAATCCATCATCTGCTGCGAATTCTGTAGTACCAATTGAATGAACAGATTCTCTAGCATCTCCATCTCTGCTTAAATAAACAGCAGGACTATGTCTAGATTTTTCATCCTTTGTAAATAATCCCCAAACTTCTACATCTGCTTTCCACTCTGTAAATGAGTCCCGATAACCAGGGTTGAATACACAGTTACTTAAAAGGAAGCCATCACTACTTAATATCAGGAACTATGATTCTTAAGCAATTTCATGTAGAAAGTCTAATTATGATCTTTGGAAAATCTTCCTTCACATGAACACTTAATATCTTGGAGGAATTTTATGAATGACTTTAGGTAATTATATTTTTGGTAGTAAGCAGGAAATTTAGAATTCTACTGAACTTTTATTGCAGCAATAAACACCAGTATAACAAAGCTGTTTTTTTGTAACGACTTAAATGTTAATGTCATCAAGAGGTTAATAGCGTCTTTAGATGTCATAGCTTTAAATAGGAAATTTTTCAGCTTGGTGTTTACTTTATATGCGTTTAAAACCTGTGTCACTGTATCTGACTTCATTTGCTGTACAAAAAAAGTTTTCCTGCCACTGAAGGTGACTGATCCCTGAACAATAGTGTTTGAATTTCATAGTTGTGTTGTCATATTTTTTTGTCAACAAAAAACAACTTTGAGTGAAATTAACAATAAGGATACTTGAAAAAGAATGCAGTTGAAAGGGAAGTGATATTAATAATGCAGAGTGCTAAAGGTTAACAAAAAGATAAAAGGGTTTAGGTCACCTGATTGGACACAGTAAGAAATCAGTTTAGCATTATATTTACATTTTAATATGAACCATTGATTAAAAAAAAATGTTTGGGAATTTTCAAAAATTAATATGCTAAAAGTATACCCAGAGTCCCTTTTAGTAATAATAGAAAATTTAGTGGTAATCCCTGTTTCATAGATTACACAAAAGCATTTGATAGGGTATGACACAAAAGGTCTATTTGATCTACTAGGAAAGCTCAGCTTATATGGGAAAGATATTAGAATAATTCTGTACATTTACTTGTAACAAACTGCTTGCATGCAGATAGAAAATTTGTTAAGCAATTACACAAAAATAGAAAGATGAGACTTAGCAGGATTTATTATTGGTGGGCACAATCTTAATATCTTAATAATATGATATGCAAATGACATTGTGTTGATGGTACACCCAGAAGAAAGACTGCAAAAACTCCTTCACAGGATAGCAAAGGAAAATGAGAAGAAATGATGATTAACTGTAAGAAAACAGAATGAATGATTGAAAGATACAAAGGTGTGACCTTTTGAATTGGATACATCAGAATTAGGCAGGTACAGAAATTTAACTTTATGGGTAGTGTTGTAACAATTGAAAATATATGACAGAAATCCAGAGACACATTGGAATAGTGAAAAATGCCTTCTGGAAACTAAGCAAAGTATTAAGACATAGGAAATTTATCCTCTGATATAGCAGTGAATGCTGGGTTATTTCTTTACATATAAAGAGGAGATTCCAAGCAACAGGTATGGTTCTATGGGCAGATACTGAGAATACCATGGACTGAACATGTAAGCAGTGCAGAAGTTTTAAAGAAAATGGAAAATTAGGACACTTATACTTAAAATCAGAAAAACAGTTGAAATTTCTGGGACTCATTATAATGAAAGAAAGTTTGGAAAACTTAACACTCCCAGGTGTACTAATTTGTGCAAATAGCAGAGCAAGGACAAAGGTTGGTAAAGAGTCAAACATTGCTTAGAGCTACAAGTGACAGGAAGTTGTGGAGAGCCATGATCGTCTGTCCTGAAGGGACATGGCATATAAAAGCAGCTCTAGCTGTACTTGATTTCTTTGATGGGCAAAATAGATATTTGTTTAATTATAGTAAGATTTGCATGAGATATAAAAATATCTTGATAGTTGCTTTTGCAATAGGTCAATAATTTTGAGAAGGGTAACTCTGTAAACTTGGACCTTTGTGCCTGCAAAAAAAAAGAAAAAAAAAAAAGAAGGAAAACGTAGTGTCAAAAGGATGGTTTTTCCATTAACACCACTATTATTTTAACTACCTTCACTCCTTGGCAATGTTTGTTTTAAAGTGATGATTAGAACTGTAATAAAATTTAATCATATGATGAAAGTCAATTTATACATTTTATAAACATATATCCAGTTCATTTTTTATTTTATTTTGATGAAATGTGTCTAGTTTCATTTTATAAAAAATAATATAAATAAATTTTCAAATTAATCTCCAAATCACAAGAATTAGATACATTGCCAGCTGCAAATGTAAAAGAAATGAATTGTTATTAAAAGGAAAACTGGATACTTTTTTTCTTTTCTTTTTTTAAAAACAGAAAAATGTGAAAGTGTGAAATTTAAAGGATTAAAAGTATATCCAGTTTATTTTATCATGAATTTCGTTTAATATTTTTCTCTTTTTTTTAAGAAAACTTGTAAAAACAGCTGAAAAGAACAGGGTGAGTTTGGACAAAATACAATGAATAATTACTTTAAACACTTTTAGAATGCACCATTAAAGAAAATACCAGAAAAAGATTTCAATTGTAATATCTACCTGATTTTAAAATGGGGTTCAACTAGTGATGTCACTTGGTCAGCAATACAAATTTTAATGTGTTCACAAGTTTTGCGCATAATGAACACAGTATACCCACATTTTGATTCATGCATATCATGTGTTGGATGGCTAGAGATATGGAACCAACTGATTATAAAGATGTGACATTGCTCTACAAGAAGGTGCAAATTACTTTTTTTTTTGAGAGCTGAATTTTTTTGGTATTTCACACATTAAATTTAGAAATTTCTTGTGAAAGACAAGTTTAAATCCTATCTTATGCTCACCAAATTGGTGAATGTCCTTTTTCTTATGACTTTTTTTTTTTAAGAGTGTTTTGATCTGTAGGGAGACATAACTGAGTGCAACAAGTTTGAAAAACACCAGTATGAATTTGTCAATTTTGAAAATGCATGAAAAGTGCCTGTCATTCAAATAGTGACAATTTAAAGACATGGAATAAAAATTAAATATCATACATGGGGAAAGAATTGTATCTTCATAAAGAGAAAAGATTGACCTTTGTTTATATATTAATTTTATCAAAATAGCCTTGAAAATAAATGATATATCAATTGTTGAAATTGAAGGGAATTTCACTATTTTGACTCATTTTCATGAGCTAGGTGGTTTGGTATATGTTGAGAAAAAAATTGTATAGTTTCATCTTTGGGTTTTATTAAAATTCTATAGTTTTTAAACAATAAAAATTATTGAGGAAGTATACAGCAGTATCAAGAGAAAAACCATCCTTTTGACACTTTTTTTTTCTTCAGGGGTATGTTTGTTAAACTTTTTAATACACCACTGAAAAACAAAAAAAAACATTTTTACTTATTTACCCATTTAGTTTTTCATACATAGCAATTTTTCAAAATGCACCAGCATACCAACAGTTATCAGAAAAATGTAACCTATCAGAAATTAAGTCAACATGTCTAGACATGTGGTTGTTCAAACTAAAATCATGTCAAGAATTAACATAAAAAAAATATTTTTGTCATCCTTGCTGTATTTGAGCACACAATGATTGGTTATATGTTCTTGGATTTTGAGTTATGATTATTAATGGTTTTAATTTAGTTACCCTCAGCATTTTCTCTTGTTAAAATTGAGTGTCTTTTAATATTTTATAGTCGGGAAGTTTTTTTTTCTCCTTTTGCAATGTTTTTGAAGAATAAACTTCTAAAATAGAGAAATGCCATAAACACTGAAGATCCAGTCTTGTATGAAATTCTATTATGAATGTTTTTGTCTCTGTTCTCACTTCTTGATCAGCACTTTGAGATTCATGTTTAATTCTAATGTTGGCCAATCCTGTGTTTCTGAACCACCCATAAAATTTTCTTTCTCAGTTTTGTTCAATCTAAATGAGCATGTTCTGCTTTTCTTTTTATTTCCCTCTATCAATTTTTTAAAGTTTCTGCTTTAACAGACGTATTCTTGCTTTTATATTCCCTCATCCATCTAATGAGGAAAATATTCTAAATTAAAGAAAATAAGGGAAATTGTATACGTCATTGTGGGATGGAAAAATAAATAACCCTTATTGCTGCATATGAACTAAAACAGGACATCTGACTCAGTGGTAAGATGTCTCTTTGTTAAATATAGAGATTATAATAAACCATTATCTTGAAAGTCATGCTAATCAAAATCAATGTATATATTATCTAAATTCTGAGTACATTCAACTTTCATAATCCAGTGTGAAAGAAAGTTTATACTTGTTTCATTAAAAGTATTTAGTTTGAAATCTATTTTATGCATTAGTCTCTAATGTCATGTGTTTTTGCATTTTTTTTAAATGAAGTATATTTAATGTTTCTAAATTGAATCAAATTTATTTAATGCTTGTTGTTTATTACATATTGTTCAGGTTTCTTTTTTTTTTTTTTTTTTTTTTTTTTTTTGACAATTTACATTTTTGCATTTATATAATTTTTTTTTAGTTTTAATAGAGCTGTTATGAATAGCAAGTTTATATTATTTTATCAAGATTGAAGGTCCAGGAGTAGCCAATCTTTTTCTTTTTCTATGACAATGGGTGACAGTAGTCAGATTTAATTTTAGCAACTTTGTTTAGTTGCTTCATTTCAGATAGAAACTAGTAATCTAACAACAGGAAAAACTCACAAGGCTCAATAAACTATTCTATTTCATAGAACATGTTTAACTGTGTGTATATATATATATATATATATATGTGTGTGTGCGCGCACTATCCTATAAAAAATGAGCATTTTGTTTTTTTTTGTAAAACCTTACTATCATTAGATTTTCATATGAGTCTTTTAATATACCTTTCCCCATTATTTATAGTATTGTGTCCATACAGAGATATTCTCCAATCACTGTGTTGAGTAGTGCAAGAAATATACTCTAGTTCAGTTGGAGAGACAAGTGACATAACAAAGACAAGTAGATTGAGATATCCTCACTAATATGGCTAGTGAAATGAGAACAATCTACTTCCATGGGATTGAATGAAGTTCAAAATTCCTCATGTTGCCAATTATGCGATACCAGAAGAAAGTCAGAGGGTTCAATGGCCATAATATTTTGATATTACCAAGATGAGAATGCTAATCAAAATAAAATAGGGTCTGATAATAATTTTTTAAAAAGTTTTGAATCAGTATCCTATTTACTACAAAAGACTCCAAACAAAGGAATTTCTAGTGAAATAACTTGTCTACTGGTTCTGAGTTAATATACATTCAATGTGTTAAATTGTTTTAATTGTAATCTTTTTTTTTTCTTCTCCAGAATTTAAACTATCCTGAGCAAAAAGTAGTAACCGTTGGACAATTTCGGATTGGTTTGTGCCATGGACACCAAGTAGTGCCATGGGGAGAAACAGATAGCTTATCAATGGTGCAACGACAGCTGGATGTTGACATTCTTATTTCAGGCCACACCCATATATTTGATGCCTTCGAGCATGAAAACAAATTTTATATCAACCCTGGTTCTGCTACTGGAGCTTATAGTGCATCAGAAAAGTTTGTATTTTTTTCTTTTCTTTGATTCTAAGCACAATAGAATTAAATGAATATGTTAAAAAATTTTATTGCATTTTTTATGAAAATTATTTGATTTTTATAAAAGGCAGTCTCATTTTCCCAATACATGCTTTGGGGATTTTTTTTCTTTTTTATCTTAATCCTTATTTAGATTTATATGGAATACAGGAAAATATTTAACATAACTTTGAAAATGAGTGATAATTGTAAATTTGTATTCAGTATTATTTCAATTCTAATCTGTTCTAATTACTAGTTATGTATGTATGTATGTATATATGCATGCATTAGCGTGTCATAACTGAAAATATAGCGTTTTACTGATGTTGCCTGAGTGGATGTGGTAATTTATTTGCTGCTCTTTATTTGTGCATGTGACAAGATGAGATCAAGTTATGCTAAGTGATACAGGGAGAATTAGTCATGATTTGACATAAGTGATATGAATATTTTTTTTTTTTTAAACTGAATTTTTATAATAGTTTAAATCCTCAGGTAGTGAAACCTTAATGCAAATTTTATTTTATCTATGAGAGGATTCTAGAGAATAGTCATTTTTGCTACAGTATTTACATTAGTCGGACTATTGTCCTCATCTTTGTCGCCATATTTGTCACAATGTTTAGGCCGTTGTATGCTCCGGCCTTCTTCAGGTGGTTGGAATTTCGAACCGAACCCTTTATTTCGATCACTGGGGTAAACTGTTCTAGTTCCACGAGCCATGTTTGATGGATGTCAGTTATCGGTTATCTCCTGGTAATTTTCCCTCTGAAAGTTCTCCACTGCCTGAACTGGGTATTGAACTCACACTCTTTGGGTCTGTCACTGGATCTAACCAACGCCTTTATCCACTGTGCCATGTGTCCTTGAGGACACATGGCACAGTGGATAAAGGGGAAAATTACCAGGAGATAACTGATAACTGACATCCATCAAACATGGCTCGTGGAACTAGAACAGTCTACCCCAGTGATCGAAATAAAGGGTTCGGTTCGAAATTCCAACCACCTGAAGAAGGCCGGAGCGTACAACGGCCGAAACGTTGTGACAAATATGGCGACAAAGATGAGGACAATAGTCCGACTAATGTAAATACTGTACATAATACCTCATCTCAGAAATATAGACAGTCATTTTTGCTAATTAGTAAATTGTTTGGTGTTAGATGATTGTGCTTCTTTCTACAACACTGATGTCAGAATAATGAACCTCCATGATTTTTTCATACTGTTACCATGCCCACCTGTTATTGTGTGACAGAGAAATATAAAGCAGTGGTTTACTTTTCACAAAAACAGAAGCTTTTATAAAGCTGTCATTTGCTAGATTGGGTAACAGTTGGAAAGCCCAATGCTACTAAATTTGAATTGATTTTCTTTTCATTAGTAGCATAGCTTATGTTTAAAGTGTAACAGAGAGGTTGACACACTCACACGTATGCACACACGCAAATATAACATTTATTGATTGAAAATGGAAAACACGATCTTCTGTGAAAGTTACAAACTGTGTCATCGCTATTAATAGGAAAGAATCTAGAACAATGATATATGAAACCTAAGAAGGCTGATGGATTTCAAATCAGGTTGGCGAATTGTTTATAAACAAATGCAAAGGGCAGAAGGCGATGTTTAATTTGGGTCATTAAAAGAAAAATAGAAATAGGCAAAAATAATATTTTTGATAAAAACATATTGAAGTAAATTGGACAGAGGAGGTAAGGTCAGTGTATGTTTACCGCATACTTGCAGGAAGTCGGTCCAGTGGCAAGTCAGAGAGGACTTCAAGAAACATTGTTGTTGTAGCAGTTGAATTGAAAAGTCGCTGAAACTTAACATTTGTCACTTACAACAACCAACTGAAAGGCTACACTTCCACGTAGGGCTGGAATTACGAGTCACATATCCTCCCAAGTTGATTTGGAACGAGTTAATCACACACCTCTCTCTGTTGGAAAATTGGTAGAGTAGTCCTCTGTTCTTATGTTAATTTCTGTAAACTTTTTCTACTGTTTTTGTTTTCTTATATAAAAGACATCAATATTTTTTACCCATTGTTGTTCGGCTTCTGCACATGTTGTTTCCTTGTTTTGCCACATTCTAATTTTCCTGCCGCCCACATCCCTAGTCGACTGTGAACGTATGGACAACACCACACTTACTAGATCTAAAAACTAACACAACATGGGCAGTGAGCGGGACTTGACCAGTTGACTGGTCAAACCATCTACGGGTACTCAGGGAGCCAGCTACCCCTGAGTTCGGTTCAGACCGAGTGAGTGCATCAACCCAAAGTGATAGAAAAATTTATTTGCTTTGGACTAATTTTTGAAGGCTCAATCTGGCTACCCTGTACATTTAAAAAAAAAAAAAAAAAAAAAAATTATATATATATATATATATATATATATATATATATATATATATATAATGATGCTCTATCATTGTCATTATTATTTTAGCAGAAATATTGCAACAAATCAGTTGATTAAATGTTCTTTTTTTAGCTTTAGTAACATAAAATACATTATGAAACTAAAATATCTGATTGCTTTTGTATATAAGAAAAATTTTTTAAAATGTTTTGTACCAATCATTGTCTCTGAATTTTTTTTTTTTTTTTTTTTTTTTTCTTTCCAGAAATGTCATTCCTTCTTTTGTAATTTTGGACATCCAACAATCAACAGTAGTTGCCTATGTCTATAAGCTGATAAATGATGATGTCAAAGTGGAGAGAATAGAATATAAAAAGTCTTAGAATGCTGAACATCTTTTTCAATACTCTTTTGGACTTTTTGTACATTTAATATATTTGAGCAATGGACAAGTATTGACCAGTACAAAAACAACTGGGATTGAAACTGAGACCTGACCTAATATTCTTTGCTCTTGTGGGAACCATTTATGAAATTGCACATTCATTTTTGATAAATTACTTATATAGCATGTAGATATTTACCAAAATGTGCATCATGGCTCCATTCAATCTGTAAATCTACTCCAGGCAGAATATTAATCAAACATCCCTTACAGAAAATTGTGAGAAATTTCTGCTTGGATGGTAGTTATGTCTCCATGTTAATTTGTTAAATAACTGTCAAAACACTGTCTGCTGCAACAAACTTTGAGTTTCTCTCACCTTGGTGGAGGACTTGTGATAATCACTAATAAATATATATATAAAAAAAAATCTGGGTTTTTCTCTTCTCTTTGTAATAGCTATTTCATAAAACTCTGACATGTTCACACTGATATCATTCTAACAGTTTGTTTTTCTGCTAAGGACTTAATTATTTCTCCCAATTGTAATTTCATAAAACAGGATGCTAAAAAATTTGATGCCTCTTCTATTTGGAACCTATTGATTGCTTGAAGAGTAGAGTGTAAAAGCAAAGTTTCAGTTTAATTAGAAAAGTTGTTAAATAAGTCATTTAAGCAATCACCATCTTCAATTCCATATCCTAGACCCCTTAAGTCTTAAATTTCTTTTTAAAAGGAAGCAACTTACCAAGAAAAGTTTTAGTATTGTTCTGAACTTTAAAAGTTCAATAAGATATTTATATACATCAATGGCAGAATATATATATTGCTTGAAATTTATATTGGCATGCTTCATTTTTATATTAACTGGTGAAATGTTACAGGTTAATTTTTGTCTATAAACAAGAGTCAGAGAGATTTAACTAAATACAATGACTGTAGAACAATTGTTACCAAGATTGTCTTTTAGATAATTAGTTCAACTCTGAATTAGTATCTTTAGTAAGGCCTTCTGCAGTAAAGTACAAGATATTGGTACAGGCATGATGCTTGCTTACAGAGAACATGCATTAGAAACAAAAAAAAAGGTTAAAAAAAACAAACCCTTCACTGTTTACATTATAATTATACACAATTAAGATGCTAAGAGTTGGTTTCTTTCAGTTTTTCTCCTATTTCATTTATCCTTTTCAGATAAGGCTTGAAGTAGACTTAATTTCATTTATTTTTGTCAATTCTTTTTGCTTGATGCACGGAATTTTAAATAAACAATTATAATGAATCTTTGCTTCTCTAAATGTTTAAGTTAACAGGATTTGTATGGATGTGTTACATTTACAATTTACTGAGTAAGGAAAGAAAAAACAAAACAAGCCTCGGTAGATGAGCTAAATTATCAAACTTCAGAGCCTTATCCCAAAACCTAATAATTTTTTGTTTCCAAAATGTTTGCAAATTCATCACGATAAAACATGGACAATCAAAATAAAGAGAAATATAAATAAGAACAATACACCCAAAGATTTAAAAGTGATTTTTTTTTTTCTTTCTATTAGAAAGCTGAGTCTTTCCATTAAAATGGACCAGAATAAATAACTTTGTTGATGAAGTTTTCCAGTGGTGAGTTCATAAAGTTCTACTGTAAAATAGAAAGATTGAAAGAGATTTCTTTAAAATAGAGAGAAAATGATTATGTTTGTAACATGTTTCAAGTGAGAGCTTCCATCTTTCTTCACTCAACTTTTTGTTTACATATTTTGTAGGTATGCGACAATACTGGCAAATGTAGCTTTCTCCAACTGTTGTCGTTGTTGATAGTGTTGGTGTGGAGATTGCAATAGTTTTAAATATTAATATTTGACAATTTTTTTTTTTTTTTTTTTTTTTTTTTTGAGATTCCACAAAGGTTCAGAGTGGATTAGAATTTTTCCTTCCCCTCTAGTGTAATAGTCTCCTCTTCTATCTTAAGTAATGATGATCAAATATTTTTCTTGCCAGAGAAGCAAGTATATGAAGATATACAGAAATCATATCTTTGTACAGAGAGAGGTGGGGGAGGGATGAAACTAGTACACAGATTAGTATTGATTTCCCTATTAGTATTATTATTATTGATGATGATGATGATGATGTGATATCGGACAAAATAAGCAACTAACATGCTGAGTGAAAATGACTAATGTCAAGAAGATAGTCCAAACAAGTCAGGATAAAAAAACAAAAGCATTGTCCTTTATCTGTACTCTTTACTTAAAGTACAAGTGCGGATGTTGGAGATGGCTAAAAAAAAAAACAACAGGAAAATTTAAGAACTTATGTTAGTTTCAGCTGTATAATATCCACATTTATATCCTAATGTTGACAATAACTGTGATGGATTTTTGATATTAAAGGGCAAATGAGACATGTAACTTTAGTTATACTGTAAATACATCAAAATTTTGGGTCTAACAAAATGTACTGCCTTGCTTTAACATTGAATTACAAAGAGAAAACAGTCAAAGCAATTAAAATTTCATCTGAAGCTAAAATGGAGGAAACTTAGATGAAATAGTTAAAAAATAATTTCTACTTTCATATGTTCTAAAAGATTTATATTACAAATCTAATTAGTCTTATCATTTAGTAAGTTTAGTGGTAGGAGGAGGAAGTATAAAATATGAATAGAGAATTCAAAATTATTAATAGACGATAATCCTTAAGAAAAAAGGAAGTTAATATTGATAGAACAGTGTTCTAGTTTAAACTTCACTGTTCACAACATGAAGCATCATTTACAAGTTTTGTTTCTATGTCAGATTATCAAGAAAGTTATCTTAAAATAAACTCCCCTACCCCATCAAATGTCACTGCTGCACAAAATTTAATCTCTAAAAGGATTTTCATATCATCATCATCATCATCATCATGTTAATAATACAATCTTTTGTTTTTGAAAGGAGAGAATTGGGGGGAGAAGGTAAGGAAAAAAATGATGTGGCCTCAAAATGATGAATGAATTCAACTCTCATTGGCTTGGGCCATGTATGCATCAAGTTCTGCATCCAAATGTGCTTTTGTTTTGGACATGTACTCATCCAATTGGTTGTCCAGTTCCTGTTTGACCAACTGGGGATTGCCTCCTGAGCCTGGCGGACCCCCGGGAGCATTGCCGCCTGTGCCTCCACCACTGCCGCTGACCTGGGAGCCGCCTCGACCTCTGCCTCCTCTCATACCTCTCTGAGAACCACGTCCACTACGGAATCGTCCACCTCCACCACGACCACCTCTGGAACGTCCTCCACCACGCCCACCACGGAATCGACTATAGCAGAAACAAAACAGTAATTAAAAATGTGATTAGTATAAAATTACCACTCAGTATATTCATGTACAGCTTAAAATTATAGTGAATATTTTATAGTCTTTATACTTTTATTTTCACATACTTGGATATGAATTCATAACAGACCAATATATTCTTCACATCCAATACAAAAATATATATATATATATAAATAAATAAACTGAAAAAGGTTAGAATAAAACCCAACAAAAAACAAAACATTTAAGTTGGTTAAACAGGCATTGTGAATTAAAAAAAAAAAATTGACATTGTTCTATTGACTGAATTTCCACTTATGCCAAATAGAAAATATTGTTATTTAAAGCTGAAAAGTGTTAAAAATCTCAAAAGAATATATATTCCTTATTTGAAAGATTATATAAAAGTTAGAAATACTAAAATATTTGTTAAAAAAATTATTCAAGTTTTGTTTTTTATCATTCTTCTAAGCTGACAATAATCCATCCAATCTTATTTAATTTTCAGGATGAAAGCAGCTATCTGGTTTCATTACCAGATTGGTGGTATGATCGCTAATCATATAAACTAGACATAAACCATAGATTTGAATCTAATGTCCACAAATTTAAAAAAAAAAAAAGTTGAATAGTTATGTCATATGTACAAATTTTAAATGGTTTCTACTACTGATTAACTACTTTCATATATGCTTTGATGATAATATAATGCAAATTCTGTCTACAAAATAAAAGAAAGCATTTGATTTTTTTAACAATTGTGAATACTGTTTCATAAAGCATAGCAGAAAATCAAATTAGAAGCAAAAATTAAATAAAATTCACTGACAGTAGAGAAAAAACTATCACTAATTACTGGCAGTCAAAGCAGCATTTAGGCAAGTACATATACTTGCTGAAAAGAATTTGTAAAACTTTCCTGTCAGTGAAACACAATTGCTTTTTAGATCAAACAAAATTTTAATAAGGAATTTTTTTTTTATGTTCTCATGAATAAACCATTATAACACATGAACAATTTACTAACAATGCACAAAATTACATAAAAATCATCATTTTGGTTTTACAAAGAGGATTTATCCAATTTAATTACATTCTGATTGATATTTGCATGTAATGCACATTTTGCATGGAATATTCTCCATGTCTTCCTGCTGCAAAGCACAGAGCAAAGTAAAAAAAAAAAAAAAAAAAAAAAAAATTGGTTCATTGTTTTTATAGATTTTACTGTGAGTTGCTAGAACAAAACCAGCTGACCTCATACAAAATATCTTACATGCCAAAACAATGGGAAGATAAAAATACTGAAAGAATCAGTGAATACTTCATTCCAAAATTAATAGAGAGCAAGTAAATTTCATTATGACCTATTTTATCTCTTGAAACTAGTAATAAAGATTAAGAAAACACAAACGATAAGTAATCAATTTTCAGTTTCCATTCTACATAAAGGGTGTGTGTTCAAAATACTTACGAAGGTACACAAACCACAGAGGTCTATTACAGATATAACTTTGTGCAGGAAGAAAACACAAGCAAAATATAAACAAAGGGTTGTGGCATAAAACAATGCATAGATAATCCTCAAGGGAAAAAAAGAAAAGAAAGAAAATTTGTAATAAAACTAAAGGAAAACAAGAGCAAACATCATGAAAAAGGCAACAACGTAAGGGGTTAGATGTTGGTTAAAAAAAAAAAAAATTGTGTGAATGAAGCATATTAAGCATTTGTAAGTTTTTCTCAGGCTATTCTCATTGCAGTTTTTGGATTGCAAATAGGTTAAAAATTAGAATTCATTTTCTTTGCATCTCAGATATTAAAAAATGTTATCCCACATTACCATATGTTTTATATAGTTAAAACCCACAAAACAATAGTTAACAAATTTTGCTTCATTTGTAACTCAAAGATACTTTTTTTAATTGATCAACTGAATAAAAGTAAAATGAACTAAATGTTTATTTAGGTGATTATTCATGAGATAAACTTTCAGATACTAATAATTCTTTTTTTTTCTTGACCAATTATCAAGTTATTTTTTTCAATATGAAGATTATAACTGTCTGAAAACAAGATAATCTCTCTGCAAATTTTCTTTATGCAACTACTATTCTAAGCAAATGTCAGATGGTTCCATGGTTGATTGTCTTTTTCTTTAAAATATGTTCAGACAATAATTGTAAAAGACAAGAAGAATCAAAGTTGAATAGAACAGTAGAATACATAGTGATTATAAAGGCTTTGCTGCTGCTTTATAAAAAAAAAGAAAAACTGTCAGAATAAAATAGGTAAGGCCATGTTAAGTTATTGTGGGAAGAATCCCTAAATTTTTAAATGTCTGCCACTGAGAAATCTATGTCATTAGAAAATAAGTGCAATTTAATAATATTCACTAGAAATTTTAACCAAGTTACTGCAATGCTAAATGCATAAAAGTTCCCATTAGCACATGATGTAAAAATACTTTTTAATATTTAAAGATTATAGTTTTCTGTAAAAAAAACTTTTGAATAGGCCTCTTACAAAATTAGATATACATTTTTTGTTCTAAATCACACCAAAGTTTACAATAAATTTTATTGCAAAGTCTTTAATTGCCTATTATGAATCTGTAAACTAAAGAGAAGAATATACTCCCTGCATAATGTTAGGATACTCAAAATTAATAGTAAATAATTATCAAAATACATAGGATGATTATTTAGTAGTCTTAAAATAGTGCCAAAATAGTACATTCAGTTAATTTGGGAAAAGCTCATTTTGATAGAGGCAGTTCCATCATCACGTTGTAAACTGTATCAAATTTATAATTTGATACAATTGATTAAATATAATAGTCTTTAAAAAAAACTTACAAATACTAAAAAGATGGAATGCATGTGATTAATGGAAGGTAAAATAACATTATGTCTATATTCATAGGAAAGATGAATTATCTTAGACTGGAACAGAAAGTGGAAGGGAAAGGGCTACTGACCAGAGTGAATAAAGCATGCATTAAAGATTAACCAATACAATGTCCCCCTTTTCAAAGTAAGCATTAGGAGAGAAAAAAAATTCTAGGCCAGATATCATCCAAAAGATGGATAATTTCCAAGCAGCTCACAATAAAGATAGGGTGAGGCTGTTATATAATTCATGCTGCAGCTTTTAGTGGACAGAAGCAGCAGCAGCAGCTGCAGCCAGCAGAAACTATAGGGAAAAAGAGGGATTGGTGGGAATTCAAGACATAGTTGTATTATGGATATGGAAGGCAAAATTAAGATGGTCACTAATTCAGTACATGGATACATAGAAATGAAAGAATCTATAAGAAAAACAGTTTACAAACCAATCCTTTCAAAGAAAAGGAAAATTCATAACTGATACTCTGCATTTTGAAAATACAGTTAAAGAATCTAAAAATGGTCCCAGGTGAATTTTCTCAAAGAAATTCAGATTACAAGCTGACATTGATTTTGAGATTATCACATTCAGAAAATTAATTTAAAATTTAACTAAAACAGCCTTAATAGACATAATTAAAATTCTCAGAATACAAGACAAAAAACTCTGCAGAGAATAATAAAAAGAATATAACAAAACTAAAGCATAGCTAAGTTTTTAGCAAAATACACTTCAGTTTAAAAAAAAAACACAAAAAAACAAGGGTGGACAAACGTGCCCATAACTTGATAGTTCTTAGCTGAATTTTGATCCGAAATTTTTATTGTTTTATATATTTAAATAATATTTATCACTGAATTAAGTACACTGACAAGGAAAGAGATTATTTGAAAAAAAAAAAAAAAAAAAAAAAAAAATTAGTAATATAAAATAAATATTTTCTTCATCTTTAAGCTATGAAAAAAAAAAAACCCACTAATAAGTTTGGTCATTTGGGAAGTAGTCTTTGATGAGGACTTTTCAGCACCAAAGGAACATTAACTTAATACGTTCCCAACCCAGCTTCAATCAGTCAGTTACGTGCCATGCGTGATACACGCTTAGGCTATCATGTATCTTTCAATGCATGTCTGACAAGGCAGATTTTTTTCCCTCCGCAGTAGGTTGCCATTTCTTTCTGTGGTAGACCAATTGCCACCCAAGGATATAGAACCCAGTCTGTCTTGCTATGTAGCCATAACTGAGGGGGGGGAGAGAAGAAGAGGATTCATACCTTTCCCAAACCCAGCTTAATGATGTATTTAAAGTGAAAAAAAAAAGGGGGGGGGGAATATCTGGCTTTTACAAAAATCAAATGCCAAAAACAGGCTCTAGGGAAGAAAAGAAGCTTAATTTTCAATCACTTCCATCTTCAAAACATTTTTTCAAGTAAGAAAGAAAATTTTTTCTTCTCATAATTAATGCATAGTGATTAAGATGGCATAAAAACAATTCACTTCCAAAACTTTTGTTTGAAGTGAAATGTCAGCACTGTTTGTAAAATAATTCCTTAATATTTGGGTGGTAAATTTGTTTTTGTAATTAAATGCTTATAGAAAAAGAGCAATAGTTTTTGTGATTGCTAGAATTTAAATTATGCAATCTTCCCAGCAATGATTATATAATGTTTGTTTTGGATATGATCTAGGTGTTGTTGCATATATAGGCATAATCCAAAAGCGACAAACTCATTACATTGAGCAAATGATACTCATGTTTGTTTTACTGATATATATGCTAACAAAAAAAAAAAAAAAAAAAAAAAGTAGGTATGACCATGAGGTCGCTAAAAAAAGAGCATAGTCTGATGAAAAAGATGCCAAACTTGCCGAAAACAAAATTTTATCGTCTAATTGTTTATGTTACTGTTAAGAGGAAAGAACAAAGTAATTTTTAATTATTTTTCAAAATTTTTCTGTGTTTATTAGAATATTCTAACATTCGATTGAAAAACCTTGTTTCTCATCATCACCGGAACTCTAGTAAATAACATGGCGAATTTTTGGGCATTTTTTTCTTATGACACACATTAATTTTGAAAATCTTACAAAAATAGAAATAACTGTCAGATTTTAATGAAACTTTCAGAAACTATCCAGGAATGATGGAAATTATTATAAATGTTACTTTTTTAAAAGTCATCATAAAAATATATTTTATATATTAACTACTTTCATATATGCTTTCTCCCCCATAAATAAATTAATGAAAACTCTAAAAATTTAATGTCAAAGCACGCAAGTCATTATATTCGTTAAAAACACAAGGCTTTGAGGAAAGTAAATGTTTTGTTTTTTTAAAAACCCGCCCTCGTAAACCTAAAATCAGCTCTGAATTGTAACATACAAAACTCAATGAAACAAAGATACTATTTAATTTTAAATGCTTTTAGTTGCTTTTATGTTTTTATCAATATGCATAATATTGTCTGAAGGCAAAAAACTTTCAATATAAAATGAATTTTTAAAAGAATTGTTATTTAAAAAATTATTTTATTATTTTTACATAAACTTGTTAAATATTGTAAAATTAGTGGGATGGTTCAATCCTTTATTTAATGTTTATTTTAAGTACATGTATCTGTACAGGTTATAAAAAGCACAAGGTTTTTACAATCAACGAACCTCCAATGAGAATAATCTGACTGTTCCTTGCCATATCTGTCAACAAAAAACGCTATAAATCAAAGGTACAGAGGCACGGAAGAAACATGATACAATAAAAACATCACGTGACTTGATTTTGTATAAGAATGTCGAATGACACTTAACGGCTTTTAGATTTTTACATTTACGATTGGCGAAACACATGTGGAGAAGTTTTACTTAAAAAAAAAATTCATGAACGTCTGATAACAATTGCATTGAATTTCTAAACCCCTGTTCTTACTTGGCTATGAAAAATAAAATAAAAAGTGTATGTGATTATGTAGAAAAAAAAATGTCTAGCATTCCTGAATAGTTTCTGAAAGTTTCATTAAAATTTTACAATTATTTCTATTTTTGCAAGATTTTCAAAATTAATGTGTGTCATAAGAAAAAAATGCACAACAAATCTGCCATGTTATTTACTAGAGTTCCGGTGATGATGAGAAACAAGATTTTTCAATCACAAGTTAAAACGTTCTAATAAAGACAGAAAAATTTTAAAAATAATTAAAAATTATTTTCTTTCCTCTTAATAGTAACAAACATTTTGGCGATAAAATTCTGCTTTCGTCAAGTTTAAGGCCATTTTTTCATGCTATGCCAACTTAAAATAACGAGGTAAATAAGTTGTTAACGTAAAGGTAAACTGTCACTTATGACCTTCCGTACTATAAATTTTCTCACGTAACAACGCAAATGTCACTCGTCAATCAACACCGCAATTCAGACCGGCTTTCTCCCAATTGAAAGAACATTTTTTCAGTGCAGAAAGTAAGCAATCTTTGTTTCAAAGTATATTAAATAAACTTTATAATTTCTAATTTTCTTAAAATTATTAAAAAAAAATCTTAATTGATTTTTTAAATGAATTTTAAACTGCGACATTCACTTTTGTAAACAAAAGTTAAAAAAACAGCTGATGATTGATTTTCTGTCAATTTTTCTGATTCAAAAAAATTCAAGATTTTTAACGAAAATTTTGGATGTGCTAGAAATTATTAAAAACTGTAAAAGAATACTTTGATCTTTCCTCTTTATAATAACATTAACATTTAAATGATAAAAAATTATTTTCATCAAGTTTAAGGCCTTTTTTATTCATGGTATGCTATTTTTTATCGATCTCATGGTTATACCTATATAGCAAAATTAACAGAAAATAAACCTTAAATGAGCTTTTACATCTCATTTTTGATTCCAGATTCAAAATTGAGTTAAGAAACTATTTTCAGTGAGTATAAATCCCAGATGGGTTATGGCTTCAATATTAGGATGGATGAAAATTATAAGCAATATTTAATAATGGAGAAAAAGAAAAGAAAAAAAAAAAAAAAGAGACAGAGGGCAGGGAGTTGTGAAGGGTCCCTTCCCAGTACTTTGAAAGAAGTCCAACAGATGAGGCAAAGAAGGATTGGGCCCAGCAGAAACTAAAATCAGTAGCAGCACAATTTGTTGCAAATATGTCAACAGGAAAGATTACCTCAGTGGGAAACTCTGATTGGATATTCCAGTAAGAGACCATTGCAGCCAATGGTGTCTCATCCCTGCTATAATGCCCACTGGTGCTCTGGTACAGGAGAGAAATAAGAGAGAAAGGAAGGAGACAGGTGGAGAGAGGTGCTAAGGGACATACACACAAATTATTAAGTTATTTATATATATATATATAAATGTGTGTGCATACACAAAAGAAAAGCAAGTAGAGGGAAAGGTAGCATGTCACACACACGCACATACATACATACATACATACAATAAGAATAGAGAAAATGAAAGGATAAAGAATCCTCTCATTATGTTCAGATGCATAACTGAAGAGAAAGATACTAATGAAAAGAAATAAAGAGAAAGATACAATTTGAGAATAATAAAGTGAGAGTCAAAGAAAAATAGAAAGAAAGGTACAAGAAAAAAGCAAAATAAAAAGATAAAAGCAATATATATATATATTATATATATATATATTATATATGGAAAAGACAGCAGAAAAAGATCAACAGCAAATATAAACAAAACAATAATATATACTGTCACACTATAACAATAAATAATTTAAAAGTCCAATGGCTAAAGAAATGTACCAGAGCAGCCAAGATTAGGACTGTGATAAAAGCAAACAGTGAATAATATGAAACTGTCACCATTAAATTATGAGGTCTGCCAGTGATCCAGTATTTAACTTGTTTACAATGCAATACAATATTTTATGCTTTTCATGTTTGATTTTATTATAATAAAAGTATACTTATAAGTAAACTGATGTCTAAAGAATTTCTGCTTTATCTACCTTTTAAAAAGATTATTTTCTAAAAGTCTGCCATAAAATCTCTTTAGGTATTTTTCTACACATAATGAAATGCTACAGAACAGCTTAATGAATAGTATGTTTGATTGGAGGCTGCAAGATCTACAACTTAAATCACTGAGGAAGATGCATAGAAAAGTTTAATTTTTGCAGCAGGAGCATAAAATTTAACACTAAAATGCTATAATTTTGGTACTAGAATAATTCTCTTATGAACATGAAAATGAGGCAGCAAGTAAATAATGATTTACTTTTAAACAAGATAGTTCTAGAGTCACCTGAAGACATATATTTCTTGCTACACTGGATGCCAAGAGAAAAACAACTGGCACCAAAATAAGTATATTTTATAGACAGTGGTAATACAAAAACAAAATTAAAAATTGAGTAAATATATTATGATATATAGACTTGAAGAGTTATGAGATGACAAGTTATGCTTTCATGATAGAAAAATGTATATTTTTTTTAACCTAGTAATTATATTGTTTTCAATAATTTATTCAGATATGAAAAAATCTTGAGTAGGCATGTAGATTTACAAACTTTTGCATTTTTAAACCATTAGATGAAATATTTTACAAGTCAAACATGACAAAAGTGTAAATAAAAATCCTCCTTCAATCTGGTCATTTGTAAAGAATGACCAAAAAAAAAAAAAAAAAAAAAAAAAAAAAAGTTCATCGAGCTTTTTTTTTTAAGAGGATAACAACCATTTTTTAATCTATTGCAAAGTTACCAAGGCAAATTTGAAAAGGATGTTCACTAATGACCTATCAATGTAAATGTAATAAAGTTATAAAGAAAAGTCTTCCAGAAGAATTATATAGATCTGAGCAACATTTAATTAATACTTTTATTGTAAAATATGTCAGTAATTAAGGAATTTAAACTGAAATTACTTAAAAAAATAAAAAATAAAATAAAATAAATAATTGTCTAGGATTTTTTTTTGTTTTACAAGTTAAATCTATAGATGATCTTTATTTCTAAGGGAGGTATGGGAATAAAGTGATATTTCTTTTTCTTTCACTTTGAACTACTCTGTCATCTGATGATCAGACTTGGATCTACATAAAATGCTTAGACAGAATATGAAGTTGTGCTGCTAGAAATATGAAGATAAAAAGATGTTAACAAAAATTAACCACCACACATATCAACACATCCAAAAAGTAGGATGAAATTTCACCCACAAGTTTTTTTTCAAGGAATTAATCAAGTATTTTCCAATACAAATATACAAGAGAGTCCAATACTTTTTTGTTTAGTCATATCCTCATTGGCTGGCATCATGACACGAAATTACCAATTCTACAATCAACAAACTCCATGAAATACAATAAATTTAATAAATTAAATTTTTCATTTATTTTGAATAGCAGAAAAAAAAACAAACACCAATATTCTAAATTCTTCCAAAATGGCTGTGGAATAACAGTTACAGGCAAATTGGTTACTTGTTTTGTAATTTTATCTATTGATTTAGCTGACTTCAATTGAGAATACACAAAGCATTTAATTTGAACCCTGCACATTATATAGCAAGGGATTAGTAAAGTCACAATTGATTAGTCGCTTTATAGTAACAGCTGACAGAAAAAAAACAAAAAAAAAAACAGTGAATCTTCATTTCTTCTTTATTTTTAGCAAATACATGTACAATAAAGAAGCAAATGGCAAAATAAATGCCCAATTAAACAAAGTATTTTATTTAAGGAAATTATTGTAATAATTTCTGAAATATACATGTTTTAATTTGGACTGAACTGTTGGAATCAACTACAAAACAATTCAATCAGTATATATATTTTTTAAATGTGGGAATGCTGCTGCAAAAGGCCCATGTTACTTTTAACAACCATTTAAAATTTGTGAAAACCATCTCTATTGGATATTTTTTTGAAACAGCATTAAATTGAATACAAAATTTTGAGTTTAAAAAAAATAAATTTTTGTGGAAAATAAAATCCATTTTGATACCACTGACAATTACATAATCTAAATATAGAGTGATTTGGTTGACACTGAACCTAGAAAATAAGATGGTTAGACAAAATCAGTGTGTTTGGATTGTCATGAGATTCTCATATCCTTGTTTTACTGTAAAAAAAAATTTTTAATATCAATTTATAGTACAAAATCAGAATGAAGATTACAGACTTAGCAATCCACACACACACACACAAAAAAAAAGGTCCTTATTAAACTATTCTTAAAAAAATCCTAATAAATATTTTGTAAATCTTTTTTGTTGATATTTTGAATGAAGCATATTCAATATTAAACTTATTTTAACAAATACAAGCACTGCCTACTAGTATTCCTTACTGAAATAAAAGTGTCACACTTATGCCTCAGCTTTTACAATACTTTCTATTTTATTTTGTAGGAGCTTTGAATAATTTTTTTATTACTTTTAGGAAGTTTCCCTAAAATTCTTGATCAGCTCTACAAACCAATATGAAAACACAGAACTGGAAGTTTGAACAAATAGAATTTGCTTGGCATATAATGAGGCATAAATAAAAAAAAAAATTATTTTAAAATTCCATATGCATGTTTATGTAAAATAAAGCTATTTTTTTAAAAAATAAATTTTCTTAAATTACAGAATGTATTATGTCTTTCAGACATCCAGTAAATTCCAAAATTGAAGTAATATCAAAATGTTATCTGCTTTGAATTGAGATTTAATAAAAGACAGATGTTGAGAGATCAATAAAATATATGAAACTAAACTTACAAATGTTAGAGCACATGCACTTCCTCTTCAACCAACTAAATGTAAATGTATTTTGTCCAAATATTTTTAACTCAAAACAAGAGAGAAGAATTCAAGATTAAATCTAGTAAAGAATAATTCATTATTACCAGCATAGACATGTGCAGAAATAGGTTGTTAAATGGGTCAATAGCAGATGAGTAGACAAACAAAAATTCCAATCTAGGTTAAAACTAGAACACCAATAGCCACAACCAGCACAATTGACTTCCGAGACAAAATTTCTTTTAAATAATAATAATAAAAAAAAAAAAATCTTCATGCAGTTTAATTTGCATTAGTCTTTTAGAGCAGAAACTAAATTAAAAAAAAAAAAAAAAAAATATCATGCATTTGATTTCTATTTGAGAAACACCTAACAAATATGAATAGTAATATTGAAAAAAATTTCTAGAAACTAAATGCATATATGTTTAATGAGATGATAAGTTGGATTTTACCTTTAACACACAACTGTAATAAGGATAAAAAAAATATTCAAAAGTATAGACAAAATATTTTTCCTACAAATAAAATAAAATGAAGCATTTTTCCCAAACTAGATATCTTTAAAAAGATAACTTTAGAGAGTTATCATTTTCAAAGGAATTTGGTAGGTGCATGTGTACATACACAAAATTTACAGTGTAGATTGCCACATTAAAAAAAGATTTTCTCTTTAATCTACAATACTGCTATAGAAATTAGATGCAGAACAGAGAATTTTAATTGAACAGACATCTGCACGCTTCACAACATGGTGGCTGAGGCAATATCAGTATCAGATAAACAAAAATAATGTAGTGCTTACTAGAAGCTTGTAATATGAAGAAGTTCAAACTAAAGCCATTATTGTTGATGAAAAGAATCCAAGACGCTGAGACCCAAGGATAGCAAGCAACAAAGCAAGCAAAACAAATCCAAAAGACAGGTTTTAATGGCAACAGCTTAGAAAGGAAACTGAAATAAGTGTCATATTCACATAAGCAGTCACTAAACATTATCTATGAAAAGAAAATTTGGTCAGATTTACAATCCACCACTCAGTTTCACTCCATTCAACAAAATAACAACTGTAATGTCAGAAGTAATCTATACAATGTATAATGGAAATTTGAAAAATAAGTAATTAAAAGATTAAATGATGAAATTCTGTTCTTAGCTATCTAAAAATAATAATTAGCATTTAAAGAGTGAAATATCAACTTGTATGAAGCTTTGCCAAAATTATGCTTTATATACCATCCACATCTGTCACTAGAACAATGTATTTTTTTCAACTTGCTTTCTGAAACCACAAATAGAGACATCTATAAAATAAAAACCAAGTAAGTAGCATAGTCACTTAGGACATGATTAATATGTTAAAATAAGACAACTGAATTTTTTTTTTTTTTTAACAGGCAAATTCAACCAGATTTTGTACATAAATTTTTATATTAACACCAAATGTATCTATCCTTTGGCAATACTATGAAGTTTTAATTAAACACTAAAAAGAAAAGAGGGAAGGGGATCATTGAGGAAGAGGTTAAGAAATCATAAAAAAATCCAAATGAAGCAAGCATCATGCATGAAACAACTAAAAGGAAAACCTCATACTTGTTTTCATCATTATTCTTGTTTTTAGCACCACCTCGTCCCCTTTTGGGGCGGTTAGGCACCCCTTCACGGTTGGGCCGGTAACTGCGATTCCTGAGGTTAGCAAATTGGTAATATGCTAATGAAACATGTTTAATAATCTGACATTAGTTTTTTTTTTGTTTGCCATGGACCATACCCTTGTGCCACTGAAACATCTGTTTACATTTAACCAAATCTGATCTCTCCTCCTCAGTCATTATCCCAGTGCCAGAATGAATGCCATTATTCTCTTTGAAATGCTGACAAAAATCACTTGAATTTTAATTTTCATCCAACTGAATTTTAGACTTATAAGCACCTTTACAACTTCAGATGTATGTTGGGTTAAATGATAAACTTTAAAAAGAACAAAAAAAAAAAAAATTTAAAAAAAAAAGAAAAAGAAAAAAAAGAAAAAAAATTCTCAATTCTAACTGAAGATGTAAATAAAAGCATCAGTGAGGCAAGGGAGGTAACCCTGGCGAAACACTGAGAGAAAGAGAGGAGAGTAGAAGGAAAGGTTTGTCAGCTCAGTTTGAAAAACATTAAATCACCAATGAACCAAGTCAATATTGAAGTTGCATATAAAATGATAATACAATCAGAAAGAAAAAATACTCAACATAAATTGGAAGATATCTATAAATGAAAGTGGATAAGCTTAATTATAGGAAAAATATATACATATTTTAGGATTAAAATGTTTTATTTGGGTATAAAAAGTTTAATTAATAGAAAAGCATATCAGGACAGAAATAGGCATGTATCATTACTTCTAGCATATTTTGAAAAAACTTTAAATTGGAAGTTACATTTTACCATGAACAGATTTCATAAAAATGATAATTTAGTCAGATTATATATTAAATGATCATGACCTAATGCTGTTATATCTTAATGAAGCTTGCTTGACTTTCTTTTATGAATGAATGAAACTGTGCTCTTTGAGTGCAGGTGGCAATAAAACTGCACTCAATTTTAATTTTCTTTTTAATCTTTTTATGTATTTATTTTTACCCCCCACATGAAAATTGACTAATACAAATCTTGTCAGTAGCCTAGAAAGAAGTGTTATGTTGTACAACTTAAATTTGTGCCTGATGAATGCTATAAGAATGAAACACCAAGTACTACAGTATAAGGAACAAATGTGTATGTGTGTGTGTGTGTGTGTATAAAAAAGATTATTTTTCAGTTTTCCCTCAGTCAATATCCTGTATAAAATCCTACAATTTTATCATTTTCTATTTATCAAAATTTACAAGTCTTATCATTAGAACATCAAAACCACACTGAACTGAAAAATCATTCAAAAGATCTAAAACAATTTTTGTGGGGAGGGGGGACCACGCGGGTGGACAGAGGGGGGGGGATACGATTTATACGAAAATAAACTCCATGAACAATACGAAATTTGTGAGAATTTCTTTGCTAAGCTATTATTTGAAGTGGAGATTAATTTTGTAGTTAGGATAAAGTGTTATCATACGATTTACAAGTCAAAATATAAGAAATATTAATTTATTCTCTAATTTCCTAATATATTGTACATTCTAATATTAAACATTTGAAAAGAATTCTGCATGTATTGGGTTGTCTGGAAAGTTCATGCAGATTTTTAAGCGAAATTAAAACACAATTATGCCATTAAATATTAATTCAACTAAATATGAACCATTTTGTTGCACAATCTTTCCTCTTTCCTTCAACTTAAAAGATTCCATCTTCCTAGGATTTTGGTGGTTTCTCAGCAAAGAACTCATTAACAAGGTTTTTTTATGTCATCAAAAGAATCGAATGGTGGGTGAGGTAATGTAGCCGTCATGCCAAAAAAGACCAGCTGAAACAAGGCAGTTGTCTCTCATACAGGGCAGTCGTCAGAAGCAGCCGATTGGTTGAGTGGGAGAGTTTTACATATGTGTAGGTGCACTCCATTAATTTTCTTTTCTTTTAATTGCTCTGCGACACCATACGCATGCAATGCATGGGCGTTTTCGGAGATGATGTCGCATATCTTTGCTCACGACAATCACAAGGTAACACATCCCAACCAAGCTACGACAATCTATGCCATTTCACCAAAGAAATGCACTATCCTGATGGAAAGCAATACCTTCCTGTTTGCCAACCCTGGGCGTTTTTCTTACATTGCTGCCTTTAGTGATTTGAGTACCCAAGTTTCAGTAAGTGCTCATGGAGAGTGGATTTTGATAAATTTAGTGTTTCTGCCAATTCTCCTGTTGTGTATTGCAGGTTATTCTCAATCAATGTATTGATTTGGTGGTCATCTGTAGTGGTGGTGGGTCTGCCTGAGCGTTCTTCATTAATAAGGCTACAATCACCAACTCTAAACTTAGCAAACCACTCCCATACAGTTCTTTCAGCTAAAGCACCTTCACTATACACAGCACGTCTTTTTTGTTGCTTGTGAGACATTTTTGCCTTTGCAACAAAAAAAAAATCAAGTGTCTAAAATGCACCTTATAATCTACCATTATCATAGGGATACAAAATTGACATGAATTAAATAATTTAAAACTTTCTTTCCCAAGAGATAGTTTGACGTGTGCTTTAATCAGAAATGTAAGCATATTAGTAAGCATATTATATCTGTCAATAAATATGACATGTTCTAACATGTTGGGACATCAACAACTAAAAATCAGCATGAACTTTCCAGACAACCCTATATATATATATATATATATATATATGAAATTTCTTAATATATTGACATTTCAAAACTGAAAATATTAATAAAAATGAAAAATGGTTTATTAAATATCACTGGCATAACTAAAGTTACCCACATGTGTATTTACAAGAGTTAAAAGTCCATACTAAAAAAAAATTTATGAAAAAGAACAAAAGTAAAATTAGGTTAAAAACAAACTTTTCAATTTATCAATATTTCTGTGGCCAAACATCAGAATACTTAAGTGAGTTGGGATGAAAACTTTTCAACAATGCTTACATATAAAATATACTGAAGATTCCACTCGGGTTAAAGCCATACATAATTAATATAAGGAAAAAAAAAAAAAATAATAAATAAATGCTTGAATTTCATTTAAGTAACTACTAGGCTTACATATTTTACCCACAACCCGTGACTATGGCTTAGGTAATGTGAATAAGATTTTCAAGATAAAATCTTAAAATAAACTGTTTCCATTTATTTTACAATCTATTCAATTATATTAAATATTCACAAGTAAATGAGTGACATTTCATTACTTGAAAGTACGTACAAATTACAAAAGAGAAAAAAAATCAATATGAAGAAAATTTAAACTAAGATTCCTATTTTAACTGAGATTTATTTATTAAAAGTAATCTGACTCAGAATTAACATAAAATGATTTTACAATGTTTTAAGTAGATAAAATTGCAAAAGCAAATTCTGTCTAAAAATGCTATTACATAATGATATCTTCATGAAGAAATCTTTTTAAAAACATGGATAATATCTGATCTAATAGCATTCACAATGTAGAAAAACTAGCAGATTATATTATTGTATCTGTCCGAAGTGCAAATGTTCAACAATACTGAAGAAATTTGAAAATCATTTTTTAAACCATGTCAATAATGACAATGTTTATTTACATTTCATTGTGTCATATTTGATAAAACCTTGAGTATGTTTACTTTTTAACATACCCAAAACTGAAAATAAATAATTCCTAGGTTTGAAAAATGTTAGATAAAGAGTATAAAAATTTCACTAATTTTATTAAAAAATTCTATCTGAATAGACATTTTTTTTGTTGAAAAATATATTTTTTTATGCCATTAGAGTATTTTTCTGAGAGATCGGTTTTCACCTAAAATTTGCTTTTATTTATTAAGATATCTGTCCTGAAAGAGAAGGTATGTCATTTTTAAATAGCAATTTAATATCATATTAAACAAATTCTGAATATATATAACTAAGGGATGCAAGTTGAAATTCTACCTGAGAGTGCAAATTTTTCTAAATATACTGTTTAATAATATAAGTATTTACAAAACTATATATGTAAAAAAAATCTTACATTATAGAATTTTAATTTTTTGTTAGGTCATTTACATCCTGTAAAAGATTATATTTCAACTTCTGTTATAAATTTTGTTCTGTACTTATTTGTAAAGATAAAAAAGCCTTACATCATAGCATTTTTATTTTCATTTCTTCTATATCCTTCTAAAGATTTTGTCTCTAATTCTGTTAGAAAATATTGAAGAATGAATAGGTATGATATAAAAGCCACAATATCTTTATTCTTTGATATAAATCAGTTATAATGATATAGGCCTACTCAAGTTAGGAGCATATGCGTAGGCTTTATGAAATTTGCAGGCCATAATCACTTAATTACATAGAAGTTAGAGGTGTCCAAAATAGAGGAGCCTGAGTCAAAGGTTTTGTATTTCAATTCTACAGCCCTGATTAAAACAGTAGATAATTCTATGTGTATGTAGGTTTGTGAAGATTCTTGTATGACTAAGTGGGCATCAAATGGTAATGTGTATTTGTAATTGTGTATGTCTAGTGGGAGTTCTATCTTCACTGTTGTGCGGTCAATCCATGCAAGGTTCCACAAGGTTCTAATTATGGCTGACCTCTTTAAGAATGGATTCAAAGAAAGATGGTGATGTAAACTTATATCTATCTAATACAAAGAGTACATTCTTAAAGAGGTCAGCCATAAACTAGAACCTTGTGACACATCGCTGCATGGGTTGACTGCACAAAAGAGAACTCCCACTAGACAGACACAAATAAACATTAACGTTCAATGCCCATTTAGCCATAGAAGAATCTCCACAAATCCACATACACAGAATTATTTATGGTTTTAGTACATGTGACACATGTCTGGCCAATGAGAGCTGACCCAGATGTGTGTATATATATATATATATATATATATATATATATATATATATATATATATATATATATACACACACACACACACACACAATGTTTATATACATAGATTATATTTGTTCCAAAGGTTGTCACAGCTGGTAATGGAACAAGCTCTCACTGTCTATAAAAGAGAATGGGCAAAGGTGGTAAACTGGAACCTCATAAGCAGCTACTTCAGGTAGATGGAGTACAATAGCCCAGGAAGGCAGTTCATCTAGGAAAAGGGGAAAGAAAACCCTGATTTTAAACCACCATTGCCTTGTAGTCATATCCAAAACACAGAAATGGCTATGGAAGTAAATCCAGACAGAAAACCCGGAGCTGAAGGCTGCCAACACTGACAACTTTCCAGCAACTCCTGCAGGCAAGCTGTCCCCAAATATAATGCTCTTTATTCCTTTGGATCTTGTTGGTATGGCAGAGAAGGGGGCCCATATAGCCTAGGCAGTACACTGCCTCCATATACCATTGTGTGTGTGTGTGTGTGTATGTATATATATATATATATATATATATATATATATATAAGCGCAAGACACTAAAATGTTAATAAGCATTAAGATCAACAAAGAGAGGCTAGCTATCCACTCTAAAATCTTTTAGGGAAGGCAAAAATTGATTTGACAAAAACATTTTAAATTAAATGTAATTGTTGGATCAGCTTTAAATACATCTGTTAAGAAACAGGGTAAAAAACACCAATACTTGCACTCAATCTCTTATCAGTTAAATGTCATTTTAAGTAAATACACACACAATCCTTTAATTCAATGAAAGTATTACTTATTGAGGTATCATACTTTGCTAGTGCAAAGAAAAACATTGATTTATGTATAAAAAAGTTTTTTTGTCTCTTAAAAGTGCAATGCAATTTTTTTCCTAATATCAGTATGTAATATGTACTTGCAAGAGAGAGACACATGAACAACATTCATTCAAAAAATCTTTAATTTAAAGCATTAATGTATCTATAATAAAATGCTCACACAATGCATCATGAAATTATATTGTTTTTTAGCCTGTAACCCCAAACTATGGTAACCAAATGTGCTCTCTGAAATTTGATTGTAGAATAATGCAATATAGAGTAATCTCTAGTTTACATAAATATATTCACAACAAATCTTACAAATATTTATTTTGATAAAACACACTAAAAATAATATATACAAATTTTTTGTACAGTAATAAATTGGTAAATTAAGCATGTACATAAACCTGATATTTTAACCAAATATATAAAAACTTCATTCTTCCTTATATTGCTTGAAAGCTATAAAATTGATATGATATTTAATAGAATACATTTACATGTTTTACAAAAAGTTGATTAAGTGTTTTTAAATGTTCTTGACTATGAATAAAACTGATATTTCATTTGTATGTAAAAGAGTAGTGTAACTGGTTCCATTAGATTAAATTTAGTGATGAATGGATCCTACTGTTTGCAGGTAAATGAGATTATGCAAATTACTCTCAGTTCTTGAACTCGGGATTAAACATTGAAATAAAAAAAAATTAAATTAAAGAAAAACAATGAAATTCAAATTTTAAAAAGTTTGATATACCACAAAACAAAACTAGACACTTGAAATATGAAAATTTAAAAGTAGTCAATGTATTTCTTTTAATATAAATATTGAAGGTTACAAATTTTTAGTGCTCTTGAACAAAATCCGATAATTACATATCTTCTCCCATATAATGGCTCTAAACATGGAGATGCAGATGATTTTCAAATTTACTTTATAAACATTTTTAGTTAAAAGACTATAAAGTTTAGATATTAAGTCATGAAATACATAATTTCAAGTATTAATCAGTAAAAATAAATGCTTTTAAAATTGTAACCAAGTTTATACGAAAAATTAACCTTAGTCTATATTAAGAGAGTACTGGATTTCAATCAGTAATATAAAGGTAGAAAGTTAATTTGAGGAAATTCATTTCTTTTTCATGGTACATTGAAATTTGAAGTAGAAATTTTTTAAAATTGTAATATAAACATTTTATGGATCAGCAAATGTCATACAAACATGAAATGTTTATGTAAAAAGCCTGCTATCTTCTGGTTAGGAGTAGTAGAAAATACCACAACTTGTTCATTCAGTTATAGGATAGATAAAAAGAAAGGTTAAACAAAGTTGTCTAGATCAAATAAGGAATAAACACTTGCTATTTCAAGTCATTAAAAAAATATGGTTGCAATATCACATTCTATATGCCTTATTGCAATGGGCCCCAGAAAGCAGAGACAAATGAAGGTACTGCAAGCATACATTTTAACATGTTTACTTGCAGGGCCTTGTATGGTAAAAGACATTTCATTATGATAAGTACTCCAGTCTAGTGACTAGATTATGTGCATTGTCAGCATTCAACCATGTGTACCACTGACATGTTCTTTAAATACATAATCCACAACACTTATCTTTTCCAAAATATATTACACATGTTTAACAGTTATCAACATAGGTAATACCACAAAAGCATGTTTTATGCAGAAAAAAATGTTTTTTTTGGTCACTTAGCTATACCATGAATTAGTTTAGTTAACATCTTGAGCTGAATAAAGAATTGTAGGGAAATGGATATTTAAAAAAGGAAGATGAAACAATCTTCATATAAAAAGAAAGTTTTACCTTGTCCTTCAAGAAATTAGATAAATTGCGATGTCAAAAAGGAATTTTTTTAATTCTCAAATGACAATGTGCCAAGCAGATTTTGTGCTTAAAAGTCAATATTTTATAATGCAGTTAAACCAATAGAGTTTATTATTGTACTTTTATGAAATAGATATGGTTGAGAAGCATATATATCTTTTATGATTGAAAAAAAAATTACAATTAAGGTAATTTTTCAGTTGAAAAAAAAGAAAAGAAAAATATCAGTAAAACTATATATTCTTACAAAAAAATATTATACTAACATAGAAGCAGGGCATATAGTAAGTAAATATTTAGAAAAATCTTATTTCCAACATACTAATTTTTATCAACTATTTTGACCAAGCTGAATTTTAAATGGCTTCATAAGTACAGCACTAGTATTTGCAAAACGAAAAAAGTTGAAATTGCAAGCAAGCACTAAGATATATTGCAGTAATAATTTTCAGTTTCCATGTAAGAACAGTGGACTGATTACTGAAAGATATTAGTTTTCATCTCAGTTGATGGATTGTTTTCATCTCATTATCAAACACACACAGCATAATGTATTTAAAAGGTAATGCCAATATTTACTATAATCTGAGGGGAATCAAACTCATTTAGAAACAAAGGCTTTTATAAAAGAAAGTTGTATTAACAGTTGTTTTCTGAATAAATATTTTATCTGGAGTGATTGGTCTACACTATAAAAGCATACAAATTGTCATAAGAAATATTTGTGTAATTGTTGTGCATAAATTGTAATTTGTTTTTTTAAATTATTTCTCTACTCTTTTTGCATCCATATTAACATTATTACTTGGTAAAGATTTATCTAACCTAACATGAATACAAATTTTGGATAGCTTATAAATAAAAAACAAAAACGCATAAACCTACAAAGACGACTGTAATTCTTAACATTTACAGATTTGTTAAATGTTTGTAGTTGAGCAAAATATACAGGTTCCAAAGTTGGGCATAATTTTAATTCACTGAAGCAACTGTTCAGAATTGTGAACATACAAAAAATATCAAATGCTTTCTTGTGATAAAGTCTCCAATTTTTTTTTTTAAATTGAAGTACACCAATTTATAACCTGAAAAATGTAATTCCAAAGCAAAATAATGATGACAAAATAATTATAAATTCAACTATGTTATCTTGATACATTAAGTATTATTAGAGATAATTTAAATATTTTGCAAAATTAATGCTATTAAATTTGTAATACTAAGTAACTAGTCACAAAATTTTCAATTGTAAATCAATTTAATAAAATATTCTAATAAATAACGAGTACCTTTGCCTCAATACCTAAGTGGTGTAAAAACACTTTTCTACTGCAGAAGTTTCTCCCCCTTCATACCAACATAATATTAAAACTTATTGTAAATAATGCTAACCGTTTGTCTCTAAAAACACAAGTGAAATAAATATATAATTCTTCAGTAGCATAGAGTAGCTCTGCAGAAAAATGAAAATGGAAATCTGTTTCAAATTCATTTCCATCACTTAAAAAAAAAAAAAAAAAAATCCCCTCACAAAATATTAAAAGCTCTTAAAGAAAAATAAATCAGGAGGACAGACAAATAAACATAACATCTTATCAAAGTGTACAACAAATTTTTGTAAGATACTAGGAGAATTTACCTTGAATATGGTCCGCCACCCCGACCACCGCGGAAACGTTGTCGCCCACGGAATCTACCCAAACCACGACCTGAAAAAAGTGATTGAACAAAAAATTAGATTATATGGGATTTATTAAAAGCTTGTGAAGACAATAGAATAATGGAATTTTGTGTTTTGCAAACAGAAAAAAAAAAGCATTATTAATGTTAATAAAGTCCCCAGTGCAGCATGCAAGAAAACATGACATTTCCTGGCACACCAGGGAGATGCTGAAAAGTTCTCAGCCTGACTGGCTAGAACTTAAAAAAGGCGACAATGCAAGGCCAAGAAGTTTTCAGCACATCTTAATTTTTTCTTATTATAAATTAGAATACATTTGCAAAATGTTATATAAATTTTTTTAAAAAAAGCTAGACGAAAAATGATTTCTATTTGATATAGAGAATTTTCATGACAAGCTTGTTTACATGTGGAAAAAAAAACAAAAAAAAAAAAACAAACTATAAAGAATAATTTTCCATTTTTCTCAGGAATCATGCTGAGGAAAAAAAAAAAATTCAAATTATAGTCTTCAGTTACTCCATAATTAAAACATTTTGATAATCTGAAAACATTAGTAGATGCAAACAAACTTTAAAAGATGTACTGCTCCTATATATTTACTCAACATCATCACTCACACACACAAATTAGATTTTGCAGTATAAAACAAAAATGGGACTTTAATAATAGTGATACTAAATTAAAAGGGCATTTATTCAAGTTACCTCTACCACGTCCTTGTAAGAGAGACATATTTCTACCATCATCCATGTTTCCAGGTCCACCCATTCCAAGAGAAAGAGCACTCTGTTGTCTGGACAAGTTTGATCCTCGACCTCTGTTGGGCATTCCTCGCATTGACATATTCAAACCACGCCCTCTGAAGCGTCCACCACGAGACCGGCTCCGACCGCCACGACCACGCATCACTGACAGGCTTAAGCGTGATTTCACGTTACTCTTGCCGAGTCTTTGTTTAAGACTTCTCTGTAAAGGTCAATAAAAATTGGTTGATATTTGTAGAAATTTTGTCAGAGAAGTCATGCATATTGATTAAAAAGAAAGAAAAATTGACAAGTGCACATGCAAATAGTTATCTTTTTTAAATGATGAATCAATATTCAGAAAGTTGAATAAAACTTTGTTACAACTGTGGAATTATATGCTGACACTGAAAGTGAAGTTATTTGCTAGATAGTCTCCAAAAATTTTTTTTTTAACACTTAAGAAAAATCTATTAAGCTTTAAACACATTAAAATATGTCAATATTAATTCAAGTATCTATTATAATCATATCTAATACTTTCAGCTGGTTGGTGTCTTACAACAGTTTAATCAAGAACAGATTTTCATTTAAATGGAATGCTTATTTACAAAATTTTAGATATCAATTTTTAAGATAGAAAAATAAAACCAAAGATTTTAAAGTGCAGTTGTGGTTCCTAAGTAAATTCAATTAATGTTATTTTCTTTCCACATTTGTGTATGGGGAAACCACTGTATGAAACTGATTAAATTTATTAAAAAAAAAAAAAAAAAAAAAAAGAATATGTATGTTTTAAAATGTAAAATTTCTGTTTGCAATTTAAAAAAAAAAAAAAAATCTTACACCATCCAACAATACAAAAATATACACAGAAACCTGTATTGCTTGTTTTCTTTTTAAAGCAAAATAGATCAAACACAAGAAAACAAGCTCAGGAAATTGAATGATATCGTTCAGTGTGTATTGATAGAAAATAAAATGGTAATGTTCTAAAAGATGATACTGATTTTAACCATGCTAGTGAGAAGATATTGTGATAAAATATTCAAAATCTGTGTACATCTTGTGACATAGTAAAACTTATAACAGTACAGCATGAATGTCTGAGCTCTAGACAATGAAATATGCTGCAATAAAGTTTAGTATGGTGAAAGAGTCAATTGCAAGCAGGTTTCATGCAATGGAGGAGGTGCACATGTGTGCTCCTTTTGTTCAATTATTTGAGAGGAAATGGACTTTAGTCCAATTTCAGAGAATTGCTGCATGTGGTGGACAAGATATCTTGGTGGTGCTTGAATATGGGTAACTGTGATCAAAAGAACAGGTTCTGGATGATCATGTTGTACAGAGCCTTGCCAATTTCAACAGACTGCAGAGATCACAGCAAATGTGGCCAACCCAGGAGCATCAACATTGATTGTTAGAAATAATTTACTTGTTGTGGAACTAAGAGCATGTGGGCATCTAACCAGATTTCCACTTATGCCACAACACCATTGTGTACATCTCCAGTGGTGTAGTAAGACATTCACCTGGTGTATGGAATGACATGGCATGCTAGTGTTCAGTGATGAGAGCCTGTTATAACTTCATGCAAATGATGGCTGTTTGCATGTATAACAGACCTTGGGAGAAACACCAAGAATGTTTTCACCCACAATACATAAACCCAAACCCTGTCATGGTGTGTGGTGCTAAAACTTACAACACTTTCTTGCTTTTGGAATTTGTTGAGGTAACACTGAACAGGGCCATGTATGTCCAGAACATTGTTCAACTGTTTCTGCTGCCATTCCTGAAATGGGAAGCAATATGTCATTTCACGAGGATAATATCCACCCACATGATGCCCATGCTACTAAATAGGCTCTGCTAGATGTTTGACAACTTTCCTGACTAGAATAATTGCCAGAACTATTTCCTCATAAACTTATAGGGGACATGTCCAATTCTTTCAGTTAGCCCACCAATAACTCTTACTATTTTTATATCAATAGGCACAAGAGGCTTAGAATATTGTATTGCAGGATGGTATTATTTTTTAAACTAGTGCATGCATTGACCTGTACATATCATTTAATGTAAGCAAGATATATTACTGGTATGTTTAATCTTGAGTAAATTGAAACAATGTGTTACAATTTTATTTATTTTTTGTCAGTGTATGTAAAATTACCAGTTTTAGTTTTCTTTGGTTTATGGTTTCATCTGTATCTGTTTTATTATTATTTTAAGTATAATCCAATCTAGAAATGTGTATATTACAATTCTTAAATGACAAATTCAAAATGAAATTCAGGTATCTGGGTAAGTACTGACATTTGTCCCTAGAAAGAAAACCATTTGGTACAAGACCTTGTTTGTTGCAAAAGCTTGTATGAGACCATTTTAATTGAAAGTTATCACAGATGGTAACTCTTAGATAAATCTGGCAAACTTAGAAAATACAGTAACAGATAATCTTTGATAAAACTATTAATCTAGTTAATTTCAGTTTAATATTTACATAGTATATAAATGATTTTACCAACATATAAACATTCAATACTTCACACTTATACAGAGAAATAGAACCAATTATATTAAGCAATTTGGAATAACTAAGCATTCCATCAATATTATCAGGTTAACCTCCGCCTTTGACTTGTTGATAAATTGTTACTTACCCTCTTGATTTTCAGAGCAGCAATCACACTAGGTCTGTTGGCCATTTGCTGGGCCAGTCTACGGTTCCTGACAGACGCCTGCTGTTGAGCGGCCATCTTGGCCCTAATATTCTGCACTGACACGGCTGGACGGCTCTTCTGTATGTTGGTGAAGCTTCATTGGAAAGGAGGCAGTAAAGCACATTGATAATAGAATTGGTGCACAGGGAGCAAGGAACAAGGGAGAAGGGTGATGCAATATAGTACATACACCCAACACAACACACACGTGGCCAGCAAATTTTGCATTTTAGCAGATTTTGCTTTGCATCATTTTTTAATATATGAACTTTATTTTTAATTTATACATTTTTGTATTTTTTAAAAATATTTTTCATTTTCTTGCCAACATTTTATAATGGATAGAGACTGTTTAAGTAATAATCAAAAGGTAATAAAAAGATAACAGATGTTATCCCTAAGAAACCTGAAGAAGCTGAATACAAGTAGGAGGACATGATGATAATGAAATAGTAGCAACAATAGTAATACATGGAAAAGACTATCAACAATAAGAAATAAAAAGGGAAGAAACCAGGAATAACAGAATGAAAAGAAGGTAGTCTTTTTAAGAATAAATTGTAATTAGAATTTTTGACAGGAGAAATTATTATATGCTTTGTTCTTCAAACTAGCATACTTGTCTTAGTTGCTTTACTCACATTTCAGTTGTTGTAATCTGTGGCCTTCTTCAAGTGTGACTATACTCTGTAACCTTTGAATTTCAAATACAAACTATTATATCTGAAGAAAGCCAAAGGTTGCAACGACTGAAATACTAATATAGCAACGAAGATGAGTATACAGGTTCAAATAGCAACACATAATTGTAAATACATTTTTTTTTTAAATATTTTAATGTCTTGAACAAGAAATATGATAAACTGATGAAAAATAAAAAAAAAAACATTGGAAAAAAAAGCAAAAACAAAGTGTGTATTTTACCCACAACACAATAAATAGAAACTGATTAATTAATCATAGTTATATTTAGCATTTTTTGTTGGAAAAATACAGTAGCATGATAACTAGTATTGAAAATATTTTAAAATGTTTATTTTTAACTATGGAAAAAAAAAATACTAAATCTTCTCACAGAATGAAATTTTAAAGTATTTGTTGAATTCTACAAGAATCAAGTCATACGAAGGAGCATGCTGAAATAGAAGATAATATTGCAATGAAATCAGAAGTGATTATCCAAATTATTTTAAACATTTAAAATTTGTTTTAAAAGATGAATAGGCATTAACCTAACCTAATACACTTAAACCTACGAAATTTTGCAAGACAATACAATTTTTTTTTTTTAATACACACAACCAGCTTTTCTGCAGATAAAATATTCCATTTCATTTGGCTGAAATAGTAAAAAAATAAAATAATAGGTTTGAATGTAGAGCTAATGTACCTTATGGTAAAGAAAATTAACAATGTTGTTGAAACAGTTACTATTTTACTCTTGTCTATTGTATTTACAGATCATCTATTGATACTGAAAAATCTAAAGTAAAATAATTTCATTTTACTACTTTTTATTTTATTTTGAAAAAATAAAAATAACACTTTTACATGCACATATTTTATTCATAATAAAAAGCTATATGAATCTATTGAAAGGACATGTAACCACTTGTCAATATACCATTCCATTTTGGGTCAATTTGACTATTTCAGAAATACCTGCTGAACAGAACAAATAATCAGGGAAAAGTAGCAAATAGCTAGTACAAAGTTGCTCATATGAACAACCTTGAAATTGCTTACATGTTAGGCTGTATAATTCTTTGCAGAGAATAAATGCTGGACCATCAATACCAGTAAATTGGTTCAGTGCAACAAATTTGCAAAGAATATACTGAAACATTACAAGCTATTTCTGTTTTTGTATACACATTGCATTGCTGTAAACAATTAAAATGAATCATCAATATTTGTTTCCTCTGAACATAAATGGCAATGAGGCATTGATCAATTGACAATTAAAATTTTTTTTTTTTTTTTTTATATTGGGACAATTTGTATAATTCACTACTGCCTTAGGAAAAATATCAAGCAAGCCATTGGGAGAGTACATTTCTATTTTTATTAAGATTTAGAATAAAAAGTTGGGAGGCTACTTCAAACATGGGTATTCACTAAATATAACATTTGAAATAATAAAAATAAACCCATTAATTCTTTAAAAACTGCTTTGATAATGTTTTGGCTATGAAACAGCAGATATGGGTTTTTGAGAAAAATCTGAATGAGGCAGTGCACATTCCTTTAAACAAAAAAAAAACGGGATAAATAGAACCTTGGTGGGCTGTGATACTCTTTGTGGCTGAAAGTATGCAGGATCAAACAAGGGCTTCTGCTACGAAGGGGGATACAGGTTCAAACCCTGCCAGAGAGCACAGACCGATTGATGTAATACACACCATTTAAATAAAAACTAGGCATCTATTTCAAACATAGGCATCCACTAAAAATGTTTGAAATAATAAAAATACACAAGTATAATTTTAAAAACACTTTTTTGAAATTAAACGTATTAGAACAGTTGACATGGAAGAAAGCAGTTGCAATAATTAAAGCTTCCGACTCCCATTTATAAAGGCAGACTGGTTGTCAACACATTGGTATGTCTGTTATGTAAGATTTAGGTTAAGTGGCTATCAAAATTTCAATTTCTCTAGTAAGACATTGTTGCTTAAAATATGGAAGTAAATATACTATAGATCTTCACAATATTTTTACAAAACATATATTTAGAGGTTAAAGAGAAGCAATATAAAATTACTATTTACTATTTTCACTACAAAACAAAAAATTTATAAAAATGAAAGAAAAATTAGTTTTAAAAAACTGCTCAATCTATTGTATCTATAGACCAATTAGAAATAATTTTACTTTTTCATTTAGAATTTGGGCCTCCCCAGATCAGATCTTATTAAGATACCTACTTTTGACTATTTTTAATTATCTAAGAACAATGACTAGAACCTATTTATTCTGAAACAGGAAATACACACCCAAGAATTTGCAGATGTAGACAAATAGTTTCATTAAACTCAGAACATTTACTGATGAGACAAAACACGATAGACAAGACAGATATTAAAGAAAAATAACATTTTTAAAGGCAAACAGAAACAAGACACACAAACCTATCAACTAAAATATTAAAATGAAATACATAGAAACAATACAAAGTGAGCAAAATGAAAAGCAAGAATAAGGCATGTAAATGTGTATGTAGAGCTATTGTTAAAAAAAAAAAAAACATGAAGGAAGCAAAAACAAATGTGAATAAAAGGCTTAAGATTTGTTCTATAGTCTTTCTATGCTTAAAGAATTTCAATGACTAAAGATGCTAATCACCCGCTGAATTAAATCAGCATTTGAAAATAATGCCAGGCATCTATGCAAGTAAACCAGCAGTCAACTTAGACACGAGAAGCTATTTATAGAATTCAGTTCAAGACATACATCATTTGGGTACGCATGTTAAGAATGCATGTCAAAAAACAAAAAAGTGGGTGTAAACTAAGTTAAGTAAAAAAGAAAAATCTTCAGCAACAAAAAATAAACCTCTTTTAGATCATTTTAGTATTAAAAAAATACATTATTACTAACATCTAACATGGTCATACAATGGATCTTTTAACTTTTTAAGCACAGAAGACTAATCAAGGAGTGACAAGCTGCTACACCTGCTGTTAACTGGACACTATCATTATTGTCGACTAAATTTGCAGACATTGCAACAAAACAAGTAGTTAATAACCCTGTTCTAGATGGCATGAACATTGCTTAAAAACCCACAGCTAAACTACTAACAGCTTTTTCTCTTCTTTTAACTTCACTTGACAAATAGCAGCTTAAAGACTTCATTCAATCAGGTTACTGGAAAAGGTTATATATTTTACATTATACAATAGAACAGAATGACAGAAACTAGGATACCTTTCAAGATGAGGCAAACAGAGAACAAAGTAGCTATGAATGCTAATTCCCAAAAGGATCTAAGTCAGCATCATTGTTAGACTGCTATATTACTTTTGAACTCATCATTAATCATATGAAAACTTTAAAAAAAACAAACTCTTAAATGTTTTCTTTTCCTTCAACTGTGATAGTTATTAAGATAAATTAATTAGTAAATAAAGCTTATTAAATATGGCTCAACTGAAAAATTTAAACCAAGCAAGAAAATAGCAAGCTACAGTTATACACTCAATTATCACACACATCCCAAAGCAAGCAGTAAATAGATGCTTTTTGTACACACTGTAATGAAGAACTAAGATGCTTTATTTAAAGAGCTTAAATGAAAAAGCATTTTAAGGCATTAGCAAAGCTTAGAGTCAAAAAGATATAAAATGAGAAAAGAAAATGGTTTGCATAATTTTAAAATAAAATCAATCTTAGCAAAACAATCAAAATAAAAATGTGAAAATGCATAAAGAAATGCTGAGATTCTGTCAAACTTGTAGTAAATCACCAGTGTATATCTAAGTGGCGACTTAAGTTTATATTGTCTTAATTTTAAAATGTATCCTTTTTTGACATCCCTAAAAGAAAAAAAACTTATAACCATTCCTTTCAGTTGAAGGAAAATGTACAAATCTACATACAAACTTAATTTCAAAACTTCAGAATGGCTAATTTAAAGGAAATTGGACTAAAGATTTTAACATTATGCACAAAATGGTTGTGTGCATATATAAGAGTGGATTGCACAAGGTGAAGCCTTTAAACAAACAGAAATTTGCTAATAAGAATTTAAAGAAAAATGACAGCTATACATACGAAACTGCTGAATAACTATGCAAATGGAAAACAATTCACATTCATAAGAGCATTCTTGTTTAACAAAGTACATAAAAGATAAAATTTGAGAATAAGTTTTGTGAAAATAATCATACAAGTGAGAGTGTTGATATATTATGAAAACCTAAGAGATGACAAAAAAATAATCAGAATCCAATGACAGAGAGAGAGAGAGAGAGAGAGAGAGAGAAAGAGAGAAAATAAATGCAAGGACAGATAGATGTCATGCCTGTGTCTCTTACCACTCTCTCCAAAGACAGCAGGGCACAGGGGGTCATGACAGTTGGTTGGTGGATACAAAACAAGAGGAAAAAAAAAAATCACCATAGAAAGAACTGGACGCACCAGTTAGAGATGACATGGCAAAAAAAGTCAATGGCCACTCAGTAGCAAAGGCTACTGGTGCAAATTACATTCCCCCAAGGGAGTCCCTTTTCCTTGGATTTTTTTAATAATTTTTTTTTTATTATTATTTACACTTTTGCTTTTTCATTCTTGCTTAGATTTGTTGGCTTTACTTTCTTTTTGATTGTTAAAACAATCTCTTTGTAAACATTTTGACTGAACACCAATACAGATATACTCCCTGAGCATTTCTCCTTGGATATCGTGCTCCACATCCTCCACAGTGATGATATCTCACCTTTGGTGAAACTGGCTTTTTTCATTTTTTTTTTATTCTCTCTCCTTTCTTTGTTGGCTTTTTAAATTTTTCAAAAGGAAGGAATAGGGAAGGAATGGAGTTAAATTATTACAAAAAAAATCTAAAAAGGAGATATTGATTAATTACTTAAGATACATTGAGATGAAAAATTATGGAAAAAAATTAAAGTAAAAGCTAAAAAGTGACACTCTTGCTAAAAATTAAGACTAAGTTTTTTTGTGTTTTTTTTTACTGAATATTATATCAAAAGTAGAATAAATGATTGTACATTCAGTAGTAACTTAATAAAATCTTAAAAATAATAAAACCAAATGGGGAAAAACTAGATAGAAATCATTTCATTATATGTAAAATAGGCAACATTTTAATATACACAGGAAAACTCAATAGCTATTTAGAATCAAAGGCTGTCTCCAAGAAATTCAGCTACAGCTTTAACCTTTTAGCATTCAACCCATCCAAACACTGTAAACCTTACTGTAACCTTCCCCATTTATACTCTGCCATAATATATGATGACATCACAAATCACATCATAGGAAGCCACACAAACAGTGAAACTATGAGAGCAGATATTTATGGAACAAGTCTGAGCATGTTGAATGCTGATTATATTTAAAGCTGTAACAGTTTCTTGGCAATAGGTTTTGATTCAATGTCACAGATTAAAAAAAAAAGAAAGAAAACAAAAAACAGCTGGTATTATGCATGCTTGTGCCCATTTCAAATATGAGTATCCACTTTAATAATGTATTTTTTTAGTATTAAAAATGATGGATATATACTATGTATGTATGAACATTAGATCTGCCACTCTCTGCAATGAAAAAGCTTTTTGTTTGGCCTAATCAGAACTGAACACTTACATCACTTGCAGAAGTATCATTAAAGAACTTTTAAATTTAACCAAAATGGTGAGTGTATAACACTTCAAATTCCAGATACTGCAGAGAGGATAATATCAAAACTTTAGGTTTACAAAAGCATTTTCCCAAATAATTACAATAGATTAATTCAAAGCAATTTTAGAGAATATGGTCAGGCCAGGCTTAGGCCTGCTACTGCTAACATGTAACCCAGTGCAACCTGCTGCATGGAGAGATGGTTGGCATCTAAACCAGCTCCTCACTAGCTTTTCTGCTGGTGAAGAAGATGCCATGTCATCCCACAGAATGAGAAACCTACCAAAAGGTGGATGAGCTTCTTATAGGAACCAACATGTGTGTGTGTGCGCCATATGAGCTATGAGTGGAGTAGGGATTAGTGGGTTGTGTCATCATGTGACATAATATTCAGGAAGTATAGAACTGCAATTTTAGCTCTCTGCAGCCATTGTATGTTTTTGCACATTGTTTTATTAACAGCTCTTCAATTTTAGGCAGTCAAGCATTGGACACAGAACAATGAACCAATCTGAAGTTTCTGGCCTGAGTGGGGAAAACTCCATCAGAAGCACTTGTACTGCAGCAAGTGTATGGAGAGGAGACGATGTTACATTCCCGGGTTTTTGAGCGGCACAAGAATTTCAAAGAAAGATGTAGAAGATGACCCTCAAGAGTAGAAGGCCTTCAATGAGGCTAATGTTGAGCATGTGGTGCATGGTGATCATCCACTGACTGACTGATCACTAGTGAGCTGAGCATGAACTGCGAAAGTATTATGAAGATTATCACTGAAGATTTGGGCATGAGGAAGAACTGCGTGAAGATGGTGCTGAAGCAGCTGAACAATGACCAGAAATGGCACATCCAGGTTTGTCAAAACACCTTCAAGCAACCTAAAATCAAACAAGACTTGCTAGGGAGATTTATCATTGGTGATGAGTCATGGATTTTTGAGCATGACCCAGAGACAAATTCATTGGAAGAGTCCAGAGTCAAGGCCAAAGAAATCAGGACAGTAGAAGTCCAAGTCAAACTCATATTTAGCACATTCTTCAATGTGAGGGGAATCATACAGAGTTCTTGCCACAGGGCTAGACAATCAATCAGTATGTCTACAAATAGATCCTGCAGCATTTGCTTCATTTAGTGCATGAGAAGAGGTAAGTGTTGTGGCAGGACAACACACCGGCTCAGAACACCATGAGCATCTGGCAGTTTCTTGCCAAGAAGAATATTGACGTACTGGGGCAACCTCCCTACACACTGGGCAAGCTTCTATGTAATTTTATCCTTTTCCTTAAGCTCAAGGAGGTCATCAAGGGGACCAGTTTTCTGGATACGGAAGCCATCAAGTGGGCCATGATGACAAAGCTGCAGAGAATCCCACAAGAATCCATCTAAGAGTGCATGGAGAAGGATGGGAAAGTGTGTTAGACTCAAAGGGGATAACTTTGAAGGGGAAAACTTGTAGTTTGGATTTGACATTTTTTTTTATCTTCAGTCTCATGCCTTTTCTGACACACCTTGTGTGTGTGTGTGTGTGTGTGTGTGTGTGTGTGTGTGTGATAGGATGGGGTTTCAAGGTTTGAATGGCAACCTTCCTAGAGATGGTGTCTCAATAAAATAACCATGTACTTGGACTACCATGAGTGTCCGAGTTGGACATCAGGAAGAGCATCCAGCCCTGTAAAACTATACCTCAAATCATAATGACAGAGACCTTCTCTCAGGCAGGACCCACCTTGCTGTGCGTGAGATTAATCCCAGTCCCGCCTCAACAAAAAATAAATAAATAAATAAAAAATATGGCTATGAATGTTGAATGAAATAGCAAGTTCAGATGGTAACAGATAACAGGTTGGAAGGAAGGCTCTGATTGGTTGTGTGCCTCTGAGGACTTAAGACAAATTAGGTCTGGTCAAACAATAAACAGAAATGTGTATTTATTGGGCAGATCAATCCAAAGTTTAGAAGAGACATGTAGCATGAATACACTAGCTGTCAAGATACAATTTTTTCATCCATGCTTTCCCTTACTGTTTTCAATAGTATCTATTTGAAAAATAAGATATCTCACTCACAGTTACCATGAAAAATAGATATTCTACACAAATTGTTTTGCCTTACAATTCCACAATATTTTTCTTCATTTGATGGACCTTTCTTTCCAGCTGCAGTTGAAGCCATATAAAGCTTCTTGCTGAAGACACCACAGTGGATGTTTGATCTGGCAAATTCAAACAATGTAGCTAACTCAAATATTCCAAATCTCTGGCTGTAAATTACAAAAACATTTAATTCCTTGTTTGTTCAGTTAAGCATATGAGACCACTAGCAAAATTTTAAAAGCAAGAAAATAGTCTATTCATCTTTTTCATCTATCAGACTTTCCACATATACAATTTCATTAACACCACATATAGTCTTCAAAATATGTAATAATTAGATTCAGTATATTATTTATTTTATTTGCAAATACTCTCAAATCTATGCTAATGAAATGGATAAAATTCTCAAGAGATAACTGAATCAGAGCATATCTTATCTTTTTAAAGAGGTTTGTGCAAATTTCAAATTTAAATAGAAAAAAAAAAAAAGGCTAACATTTCACCAGCAAGACAAATTTAACCCTCAAATTGCATGATCTTGAATTTTTTTTTTTAACTTAATTTGAACTTAAAATTATAATGAAAGTTAGGAATGCACCACACTTTTGCTACAATATTCAGTATTTGGTAAATGTTTCTTGGTATTAGTGAAAAAGAGTTCTAAGATTCTATTTTATCTCTCTTGAAAGAGATTATCTCCATAGAAACAAGTTATATAAGGACCAAAAGAAACAGTAGAAAAGGAATCTGGGAAGGGTTTGAAGAAAGAAAGAAACTGATACTTCTCTTCAATGTTGAATTGTGGCTTTTTCTGTTCCAAGCAGTGCCAGTATCATCAGCTTGTTGCTCAGAAAGCAATGACGTACAGATTCTGGAATGTAGCTGACTCGGAAGATACACCACACAGGACCACCTACTGTCAGATATAGCAGCAGCAACAGGTCAGTAAGTGACCAATATATTTTTAAAAAAACCCCAGTAACTTATTTTTCTCTCTCTCTTAAATATTTAAAAAATAGACAGCTGAAAATGTTGGAAAGAAAAAGTATAGATCATTTTGCGCGCTGCTCCCACTCACATCCTCTCAGTATTAATGGTCTCCCAACTTAGATGGACTAAGCTTTGGATGGCTCATAGTCAAAGTTGATAATGACCAATATATAGTGGCAGAAATGTCAGATTTAAGCCACTTTTATCTTTGACATAAAAATAAGAAACCTGTGTATCAGTGGTTTCAAATCAATACAGGGTTTAATATAAAACTGCTGCTGTTGTGAGAAGGAGAGGAAAAGAGAGGGGGAGAGAGAGAGAGAGAAAGGAGTGAGGAAGGGAAGGAGAGTGAGAAACTGCATGATGCTTAAACCAGGGGCACAAAGAGAATGCTGTACCTGGCCTTGGGATGACACCAAGAATATAGCCACAAATATCACCAGTTAGAATTCTCTCCACGCGCAGCGATATGGCTTGAGCTTTTTCAGATATTTTTTTTTTCAAGGCATTTCTTGTTTTAAAGCCAAGTTGGAAATTTCCAAAGTAAAGGAAATTGGGTCTCACCGATCATTTAAAGACATTCTTGTTGTGCTTTTTAGCACAATCTTTGCTGGGACTTGAGCCATCTTGTTATTGATCTATAAAGAAAAAAAAAAAAAATCAAATCTAGTTAACATTGAAAAGCAAGCATTTATACCCATAAAAACAGACATTATTATAATTTTTATAATCAATAAATGGAACAGCAACCAGATTTCAAAATTTAAATGTTACATGCATTCACTAATGAATTCAAAAAAATGGTTCCACAAATTTTGACAATATGATTCAGTTACTGTTACAAGTTTTTTTTTTCCTTATTAAAAATACTAGAATGGCAATTTTTAAAGCCTAGCTTAGATGTGGCACAAGGCCAAAAGTATGGGGCACCCAGTGAGGACTGAACTCATTACTTAATTGTAATTGTTGTAGCGAGACAAGCTTGCTAACCATTACACCAAGATGCCCTACAAAGAAAAAAAAAAAAAATACAAGAATGTATTAAAATTCTTTAGCAATAACATTTTACATATTTAATGATATAAAAAAAATACAAGTAAAAAGACAAAGTTACATAAAAATTGTATCTCTGATAAAACCTTTTATTAACATGTACTGGATAAACTATAGGTAAGGCTTTCAGAGAAAAATGTACAATGTAGAGATACAATAGACTATCTGCAAGTACGCCTATAATTAAAATTACAGAAGCAATTTTTTGTATTATCCAACTAATTAAGATTAATGATACTATAACTTTAAAAATGTCACAACAGGTAACTTTAGTTTTAAGTAGGTATTAATTTTGCATCAGAACAAGCAAAGATTTAAGGCAGCAAAAACTTAAGCCAAACTTTTCAAGAGAGCAGAAGCATTTGATAATTTAAACCAAGTCTACACAAATATAGTAGAAATAAATAGGAATCTTTATCAACTGATCTTTATACCTCAAGTATGCAGTGCTGTTCTTACATCTAACTGTTGTATATCTTTCAATGTATATGATATTTGTACAAAATGTAGAAAAAAATATGTCAAGTATTTATTCATCCTTCACTGATATTACTGGGACTAGGATTGCACCACTTTCTGATCAAGTTGATCTTCAAAAATTTAAACGCAGTGTCAATAGTTATCTTGTCTTCTTAATTCCTGTTCTTTTATTGTTCTCACTCCTTAACAAGGTTTTATTTTTTCTTATATAATTTCACAATCAGTAACCCTGTGTCTTAGTAGCTTGTCTAGCTTTGGGTGAAATGATTTAAAAAACATGTTTGGCCAATAACAAACAGTAGCTAAGTTTCTAGTGGTTTAAGTTTGGGTCTTGTTTTTGGAAAATTTGGAGTCACTGATTTAAAAAATGGCATCTGTTTTTTTTCCTATTACACATTGATAAAATCTTAATCATATCAAATTTCCTATACAAGATATCCAAGTGTTGGTATTGTAAATAGCATCAGTTTTAAATAAAAAATCTATTACTGATATTCATTTTGATGCATAGACAATATAATATAAAAATTGGAGTAAAAAGTTTGGCTAAGTTAAGGAACAGTATGTACTTAATACATTTTTATTTTCACTTTTCCTAAAATAAAATTAAATCAACAGAATGATCTCAACTTAAAGAAAATGTTTGAAAAGTACAAATTCTTTGTTATATTTGTGGAAGTTTTACAGTACCAAGCCAAAACTGATATTTGGCTTACTTTCAAATTAGACTTGGCGATCAAGACAAACTGTGGGCCCTGCATCAAGTAAACCATATATTGAATTTATGGACAAAAAGGGAACTAGAGATAGGCAAGAATTTGACATTTCAATGATATGGTAAGATTCAAAAACCACATAACTGATAGTTATGTTTACCTCAGGAAAATATCTGGTTATAAGAAAACTTGGCAGAAAGTCAATTACCCAAATCCAGATTTAGCATTTTGCACAATGCCCGCATTAAAACTCTTACCTACTGCATGTTCAGGAATACAAACTCATAATGATGGAATTATTATTGAAATTATCTTTACTTGTAAAGAAGTATCGGGTTAAACTAAAAATTTTAAGAAATTAATTTTATATTCCTAGTTCTTTGTAAATTGAGATACAGGCTAATTTTTAGAATCAGTGTTGTAATGTTTATTTAAAAACCATAGTTTTTTTGTGATATTTCTATTTTCAACTGCTTGGCTGAAAAATGCCCAGAGCTGAATAGAAGTGTTCTATCCTGTTTGTAGGTAACCTAATAGTTATTTTTGACCTTCACGTTATCGCCCCCTCTGCAAGAAAAATAAAAAAAATATATAAAAAATAAAATTAAAAAAATACCTGTAATAAGCGTGTGATAGCATAAAAACTAAAAAAATGTAAAGGATGTAATTAGTTAACTGTTCGAAGATATAACTACAATAAAAAGAAAAAATATACCTGCTTTAATCTCTAAGATCAGAGGGATAAAGGGCCTTATCTTAATTTACTTGAAAAATGAGCTTAAAAGCTAAGCAAGTTGATTTTTCAGGTTACAAGTCACTGCTGTGAAATACTCAAGACTACAACTAAAAATAGGTTCCTCTATATACTTTAATGAAAAAAGTTGTAACCAAAAAACTTGAAACTTGCATAAAAGTTAAATTATCATCATTATCTTTAATTGGAAGAAATTCCAAGATTAATAAATTGTGCAGAGTTTATAGATACAAATTTGAAAAATTGTTTACAGTGTATAAAAGTGTGAAACAATCATTTATGAAGAAATAAATGAAAAACACACTTTCAAAATCTACAGAAAATTTAATCATCTGTTTTGAATTCATTTATGAAAAAGGATATTTTAAAAGAAGTTTGTGGAAATGATTCTAAGTCAGTCAAAAACTATTTATTTAATTTCATGAAATTTAAAGATTTTTTTTTAAGCATTAAAAATATCTTAATTCCTATGCTAATCAGTAGAAATTTGACCTGGAAGGGGATATAGAATATATGCCTTCAATTTGAAAATAAAAATTTTGTCAGTCATACTTCAATTGTGACTAAAGACATTTATAAATTTAAGTGGACTTTTATCAATCATGGTGTACTCAATGTAATTTTAGAGCATATTACAAAAAAACAAATCTGATACCTGCTTCCAAGTATGCATTTTTTTTATCTATTAAAAAAAAAAAAAAGACTAAACATGTCTTTTTATGTAGATGAAAATCATTGCTAATTCTTTAAAAGTATCTTGATAATTAGCTTAAAAGACTAGCTACTATAATCCAATGCTTTGTTTGTTTATGCAAATATAGAATCTATATGATCACTAAAATTCTTTTTAAAGAATGTAATAGAGGAGTGAACATATGATTGAATTTAATTTACATTCAATGTAGTAAACTCATATATATATATATATATATATATATATATATATATATATATATATACATACATACATATATATATATGTATGTATGTATGTATATGCATGCATGCACACAGGAATGAGTTTAGCCTAAGATAGGGGCAGGCAAAAAGAAATCAAACCTTAAAACCTTATTAGCTTGTAGAAAGAACGAGATTGTTATATTACTGTATAAAAATATATATATTTTCAACATAAAATCAAAATAACTATTGAAAAAATAAAATAAAACGTACAGTAAATGCCAAAACAATCCTTTACTTTTTGACATGAATATTAATTAGATAAAAATATTTGAATGACTAATTTTTGTTGCTTACCATTCAGAAGAACTTCCTCTACTCAGGCAATTTGTCAAAATCAAAAAACATTAATTTTCCATTATTTTAGAAGGGGGAAGGGCCGTTGACAATATAAATATGTCAAACTGATCCCTGACTTTTTGACATACATGTAGTTTTCTTTTTGAGAGGAACATTGTATTTAAGTATTGCTGTTTTAAAATGAAATTTATTATTACTATGCAAAGTGTGCCTATACATATGATGTTCATTTCATTTCCAGTAGACATAAATATTGCAAGATTGAAATAAACTTGTAACATTTGTTGAAATTCCTGTCATCTACTTCTTGTCTTCGAAAATATATCTAATAGAGCCCCAGTCAAATTTTTCTTGGAAAAAAAAAAAAAAAATCACCAGGACCAAATTAAGCATTTCCCATTCTTAATGAAAAAGAGAAAAACAAAAACAAAAAAAAAACAGCTTGCAAACTGTCAGTGATGCATTTCAAAATTTGCAGGCTTAGCAGAATTAGTTCTCAAAGTGACCACTCGGCAGCAGTGGCGGGCCTTTTAATTGTAAACAAAGATGGGTGTACAGTATATAAAGTACGATACATTAGCGTGTGTGTAAGAAAATAGCTGTGAGAAATATTATTTTTGTTATTTTGATTAATATATCTATATTAAGTACATATTCATTTATGCCATATATACATGTTTATAGTATTTACATTATGATCATAACTACTGGTAGTTACTAGTGGTTTTATAAAATAAATAATCCCTCCCCATCTACGGACAATCAGCTTTAGCAGACCACCCCTTCCCGCTATTAGCCCGTTGATCAGAGGTTTGTATATAACAACAAAATATACAAATCTTAAAAATCAGTTGAGATTAATTCAGCTTGTGATCCCATTCTTATGGATTAATGTAACATTATTGAAAATGTTATATGTTCATACAAATTTATTAAAGAGCACAAAATCAAACTACTTCAACCAGAACAGGTATTTTTATATTTCCTTGACAACTATACTGCACTTATTCCACTAAGCACATTACCTAGAAACAAGATCCTTTCAAAAACTATTCTACAATTTTTCATTAAAACCAGCAAATGAAATTCCAATTAGAACTTGGTAGCAATCACTTAATTTTTAAATCTATGATGCTGGATATAGGTACAGCTAATATTTGAAGAAATTCTATAGCTTTTGTAAATAATTTTAAAATAAGGAAGTATTTGCATACATTCACAACAGAAAATGTCACATCTCCATTACTTTTTGCCAGTGTCTATAATTTAAAATGCCTTCAACTTATTCAGGCAATAGACATGAAATATTGGATTAATGTTCAACTGTTATTTTAGTGAAGTTCAAAAGGTCAGTAAAAAAACAATGTGACTATATTTATCAACCACACAACTCCTGTTAGTAATGAGATATTCTGTTATGGCAACAAAATATCACTCAGTGTCAACAAGAATGGAATATTTGTAATTAAGGGAGATAAAGCTAATATACAGCTTTTTGTGGATAATTTCAATGATTTAAAAAGCAAAATTTGATTTGACAATAATTAATTGCATAGATAAAAGTGCAAGATCACTCATGCAGAAAATATAACCAACATAGTTACAAAATTACTTAAGACATTTTTTGATACAATAAACTAGTTTATTATATATATATATATATATATATACACACACACACACACACAAACAAACAAACACGTGCACACAAGCAGGCAATATTTTTCATAGCAAATGCACAATCTTTGAGATATTAAATCTACTCTTTGAAAAATCTAAACCAATATGTTATTCTATATAAAAAGAAAATTTTAAAGCTTGGTTTTGTAGTTGTGAAAATTATGTCAGTTATAAAAGTCAATTGCAAATATTACCTTGTTGATGTTTAATATACACAGAAATTATATATAAGAACCAATTAACTATTTTTTAAAATAAAGTTTGTCAAAGTTTAAAATTTCCTTTCAAATAATAATAAAAAAAGACTTAGATGTGCTGAAGAATTTCATTAATATATGCACATGTGCTTTCTTTACATATTAAGACTTTATAATTTATTATAAAACTTTGATATAAAAGAAAACTTCTTTATTTCACTCACAAAACATAAGTAATGTTTTTCTTGAACATTCTCAAATGCCATTGTTATTTGTTTTATTTTGATTTAACCATAATACAATTTAAAAAGTAATGTACAAACATTTACAAATCCAATGTTTATTACTATACAAAAAACATTGCATATACGTTACAAGCACTACTATACTACTTTCTCACTTAATTGCTATCAAAATTAATGCACTTGTCCCATCAATGCAAAAGCACATATACTCTCCCCAAAGAACATGACTGCAAACAAATATAGACACACTTGTACCAATGTGGAACCACATCCCAGATAAAGACCATTTGATAAGCCCAAACAGATGTAAACCGGAAGGAGCCAAGTTAGGACTATGAAGTAGGAGTAAAACATCCCAATAATATGGCTGAAATCACCCTTTTGTCAGGTCAATCATGTGTGGTGGTGAGTGTTGTGCAGGACAATACCCTTTTTGAAAATGCCTTGGTTTCTTTTGATGAACAGCTTTTCTCAGTCTATCCAATGTTTCACAGTATCACACACTTTCTGATAATACTGTATGAGGTCAGCAACAGCACATATTTTACATACAAAAAAAAAAAAAAAACATAATTACTATCAATTTCTTCACTCACTGCTGACCTTTGAATTTGGAAGGAGGTAATGATAGGTGCTTCCAGATCATGGAATACATCTGGAGTAACAGATATCTCAATACTAAATCTCATGCCTCATGATTATGTACACCAAAAAATCCCTATCAGCTTCCTTATACCTTTCTAAAATCTGAAAAAGAAGTGACCATGCAATAAACTTGTGTTTTTCAGTCAATTGCTTCAAGATCTAAAATTGGACTGCTGCTCTTGTCATGTAAAAATCTTAGACTTTGCACCTTTGTATTGATGCACTTGTCCCATCAGTACATGTGCACAAATTCTTACATCATACCCCTATTTCTTCCCACTGTTTTATGTGGAAGTTATTTGTTATGATGTCACATATGTATGCAGTCAATATTAAGGCTCTCCTGGCTGCGACAAGAAATATTGTATATCCTCTATTGTTGTTTCACAATATTTGAGTGAATAGATGCCTGTCTGTACCTTGCTTTTAAGCTATCCCTCATAGCAAGAAAATATTTAAAATCTTATCTAAACTACTCAAAACTGAACCGATAAGCACAACTGTTTAAATTTTCTAATGTCTTCTTTCCACTAGCTATAAGACATTTCAATAATTTACAATGTAGCTGGCTGTATGAATGACAACCATTTACTTGTCATCTTTGACATATCTGGCAGTACTTAATGTAATTTGAAAACAAGTAGATTTAAAGACTTGTAATGTTTTTATACAGTATTAATATAACTATGGTACAACTGAATGGAACTCACAATTGCCGTATATACAAAACACTTGGCAATTATAGATCACATAACATTTTTACAATACAAGAAGAAATATTCTTGCTCAGTTTTAACTAACCCACTGTACCAAAGAAATAATCCACATTTACAATAAAAAAACGGGATTAATAATGTTATGGAGAACTGTAATCTTCCCTAGAACAATCTAATTCATATTTTAAATTATTCCAGTTGCAAAGATTTTTATCATATGCTGTTGTGAGACAAAGGATTAAAGTTTGAAATACAGACTGAAAACAAATTGGAACATTTAAAAATTTTATTTCCATTTACAAACTCAAAAACTGAACATTCAAACAATTATTAATGATAAAAAGCGGTTATTTTCATATTACTGAATTTAAGATAATTTTTGTAATAAAGAAAAGTAGTATAGTCATCATGTCTATAAAAAATAAATATTTAAAAAAAAAAGAAAGAATGGCTGCTTTAAATGAGATAAAAAAGTACCAGAGTGATATTTCTTGACAATGTTGTAGACAAGTGGAATGGAGGCAGATTTTAACATTTATTTTTTGTATTTTCTTTACCAAATGAGGCTTGAAATCGTAAGAGCATAACGGAAAAAAGGTCAAAACTGCATAATGAACTGAAAGCACATTTTTAAAGAAAAAATAAAAGTTACAATTAAAATTACTTAGCAATTAAAAAGCAACAATTGCATGTAGCATAATGGTTATTGGTGGTAAGTGAAATCAACGAGGTGAGTTCAAATTCCACTTAGTTTGTTGCATTCACTTTCACACAAATGTCTTTGGGAGAAAAGCATGAACTAAAAATCTCTTCCTCCAGATAGGAGTTAAATAGAGTAGATTGGGCTCTCTGGCTTTGAGTGACAACCAATCTAAGAGGAAAAGGCCTACTCTGAATTGAAATCCAATGGAGAAAAGCAAACCACTAATTATTCTCCAAGAAGTCATGGCAATTCACAGATAATAAAGAAATGGGATCTGTTAAATGAAGAGCGATGGTTGCCTATGTCCTTAAGGGCCATGCTAAATACCACATCAATGGTTGGGTCTCTACAGGATGGTTTCAGAATTACTCCTTACGATACCAAGATTAGCCATCAACTGTAATTTTAATTAAAAAAAAAAAACTGCGGGATTTATCTATGACTATCAAATTTAATTTCAATAGTTTCTCACATGTTTATACATTCAATCTGATAGGAAGAATAAGTTGAAAAATAAAAAATTCGTAGATACTTGTTAAGAAAAATTATGTTCAACAAAATTTTTAACGATAAGCAAAAAAATTACTTAAGTTTTAGTTAAGTAATTTTTTTGCTTATCGTTAAAAATTATGTTGAACATTTTTTTTTTTATTAAAGACGGTTAACGTTAGTTAATCAATGCAAATATATTGATTGCATTTTTGCTTCGTTACGGTTAAAAAAGTATGTTTTAGTCTAAAACATTCTTTTTTAACCGTAACGAAGCAAAAATGCAATCAATATATTTGCATTGATTAAATCCAACGTTAACCGTCTTTCAAGTTCAATAAAAGAAAACTCTAGAATTCGACTTGTTTTTTTCTGTTTTTGCTTACTTACACCTCCTATGGACCAACAATAGGATTACAAATGAGAACAAGAATTTAGCGTAAGTAAGGAATTTTTATAACACAACGTAAATTTTTCTTAAAAAGGCATTTTATGAAATGATCTAACTAAAAATGACTAGTTATCTGATTGGGTAAAAGCAGCATACCAAATATATTTACACAAGAAAAAGTAATGCAATTTTTACAAAACAAGAAAATCTTAGTGCTGTTTTTGACTTAAAATAAAAACCGTAAGCAAGTACTTTTAAATGGAGCAGTTGTCAACCCAAGTCGAAGCTGCTAGTTTTGAAACAGTACTAACAGAATAGATATAGCTGAAATTTAAATATAACCTTCACTTCAATGACAAGAAAAGAAATGAAAGAAAAAAAAATGAATCTGTTTTTTTACCTTGTAGTGTCCCCCACTTCCCCTAGAGTAATGTATTGCAGGCTCGGCCATCTGGAATGTAAGAAAACTACTGTGTAACCCAAACAAATGTTTTCGTTAGTTCATTAGACTAAAAAATGAGTCAGCAGCATTAAATTGTGCAATAATTTAATTTTTTTTTGAAAGAGACAAAAAAAAAAAAAAAAAGAAAGGGGGGGAAAAAAAAAGTTAGCTTGGTCAAATAAATTCATAACTTTTTATTTTTAATGGAAAAATGCTTTTAAAGAAATCCAATCCAACACCAACAATTCACTGGTTCTTAGTTTAAAGATCATCACCGCCATTGTTGAAATAAAATACATCGAATACTTTAACTATAAAATTTAAAAAGAATCATGAAAAATAAATATTTTCAGGCTTCAAAGTTATTTTATAATCAACACCAAAAATAAAAGCATTTTTTTTTTTAATCAGGAATGTTTACACAAGTAATCGCATCCATAACCATACACCAAGAAAATTGTTTTTTTTTCTTAAGAATTGCTAAAGAAAATGTTGTTTTTTTTCTGCGATCGCAAAGAAAAAACATTTTTCGACAATCAGTAATCAGAATATTAAAATATTCAAAATTTTTTTTTAATTACTCTGTCTCACAGAGTAATTAAAAAAAATTTTGAATATTTTTTTCTATTTTGTTGACGTGCATGAGTTTATAAAAATGAAGTTAACATTTTTCTCAATAAATTTCCAGGGCCGATTGTAACTGATTTAAATAAAATCTAACTTATTTCCAACACAAAAATTTAGAAATCAACACACCAGTGTGTGTGTGTGTACATGTTATGCATTAATCATTTTTCTTTTCTATTAATATACAACTTGGTATTTAAGACACCTGAACACATCGAGGAATGACGAAACTGATTCAACTGAGGATATTACCTTTCATGGTAACAAAACAATCAATGAAAATAAAACCGATATTGTCGAAGGTGGTTTTATAAAAAAAAAAATGTGATAATTAATTTACAAATACGATTTTAATTTTCAAAACTTAAAAATAAATAGCCTAATTAATGGTGGTAAGAATGCCAAATCTATTTTTAGATCGAAGATAATTTTAAAAAAAAATTAAATCTTCACACGAGTGAAAATTTACATTGTAAATGGACATCTTTTTTTGCGTAAAAATTGTACACCAATACCAAACAGAATGCGAATGGTATAATAAATGGTATTGTTTTTTAGCACTAGTTAAAAAAATCAAAAAAAAATCGCCTATATAATAATTAGGTGATTTTTTTAAAAACTAGTGCTAAAAAAACAATACCAAATTTTTCCTTTACAATTTCAATTTTTAAAAAGATGGTGAAAAATTGGTGTGCAAAAATAAATAAAATAATTTAAGATGGAAATAATACTGATTTATGAAAAATTCCTTTAAGAATTTCTAGTTACCAAATTTACGAAAAAAAAAAAAAATAGGCATCAACTAAAGAATTTATGTAAGATTACAAATTATATCTAAATTGATAAAAAAAAATAATTTTATATTACAAAAATTAAAAAAAAACAATAAATAATTACAAATTAAACTTTAATCGGATTTAAAGTAACGAAAATAGCATATTTGACCAAATATTTTTCAAATAAATTGGGGCAACGCTTACAAAATTTTAATTTGAATAGATATTTTAACTGATATTTTTTTTTTACACTATTAAAGCATATTAAAAGACAAACGTGTCTACCGTTATCAGAAAACATTTCATAATCTTAAAAGAACCGGGTCTAAAACTGACAGACAGATAGTTTGAGCAAGAAAAATAAAACACTTGACATACAATATCTTGCGTATATTACTTACATAGATACTTTTTAAAATCCACTGAAAACAGATTCTTAAATAATAAGATCGATTGTATGAACGATGTTAACTTATTCGCGTAACTTCACTTCACAGCTCATGAAAATGGCTGACAGGAAGCATTCACCGAGCCATAGTCTGAACAATTACTGCGCATGTGCTGTGAGTAAATTTCCGTTCTGTAAAAAAATAAAAAATGCAATAAACTAAAACCAGTTCTTTCATGCAATACTTAGGTGGGGGTGCTGAAAAGTTATCGGCCAAACTCCTTACAAAAAAAAAAAATGCTAATGTTTTGTCAGAATTTGGAAAATAGATTAGAACTTTTCAACACAACGAAAAAAATATATTTTCCTAATATCTTTCTTTATTTGAGTTCTTCTTGAGTTCCTTACTGCTTGTCCCTAAAAGTGAACTAACTTTTATTTAAAAATAAATTCTTTCGGATAAAAAAAGATCAATAATAATTTTCTGAAACATACAGCTGTCACTGATAATGAATAAAGACTATAAATTCTCTTTTCTAAACATTTTTTTCTCACTCTATTGTTCTATCATATTACACTTTAATTGTTAAAGCTATGTTTCAATAGGGCTTATATGAAATGTTTTGGGAAATTTGACCTGGGTTTTAAGGTTAAAGGTAATAGAATCAATAAGAGCAACAATTGATTGAAAGTTTAGAGCAGACAATTTTCTCTTTTAGAAGGAAGAATAAAGACTCAAACTCATAAAAGTAACAATAAAAGAAGAAAATATTTATTTACATACATAAAAAAAGGTAAAGGGATATATCCAAAATATGAGAGAAAGAAAGGAAGAAGAAAGTTCCTTTAAATTAAAGGAAGAAAGTGTTCATATAAAGGCTTGCTCAAAAATATTTCTCTGAGTGACTAAAAGTTCTTTAAGTAAGTTAATTGTTCTTCAGGGGTTTGTCGCAGTTAGCTCCTCCTCAGTTCCTTAATCTTTCAACAGGGGTCTCTCCCCCCTGGCTATAAATACTGGCTGACCCTTTGTCTCTCTCTCTCTCTTTCTCTCTTTTCGACTGAGGCCTTGGGCCGCTACCTCGTGCGGAGGCGAGGTAAAATCTCTTTTTATCTACTTAGGCCAATATGTGACCTCTCACAGATACAGTGTTTCCCAAATTCTGGGAACACGCTAAGAACAATACACGTACGTATGAACACTCACAACACACACACATAATTTCTCCATACAAACACTATGTAACTGTACATTTCTTTGTGTAACTTGTGTTATGAAATAAAATAAGACATATCTCGGCTGATTTGCAGGCAAATAAACTAACATATTCAAGAGCGAGAGTCGGATGTGAACGGGACAAGGCCCTGTCACAAAATGACCATTATCGTCGTTTACGTATAGGCCCAATGCACGAGTTCCGGTCGAAAAATAAAATAATATTTCAAAGTGCTTCTATTTTTCAACCAATAAAAATGCTTCCCTCCTAATTATACTCGCGTTGTTTTTTGAGCTCATTAAGCCATAAAAATGGTCACACCAGGAAGTACAAAGCAGTCAATTGGAGGCCGGGAAAGAGATCTGTCACAGTCAATCTGGGCAGTCAGCAGCAGTCAGCAGGAGGAACGCCACGCCAACCAGTGGGAACTACTATGAGAGACCAACCCGGATCAGCAGCCAGCTTATGAACTATACCACAATGTAGCTGTCCCAAAACCACACGTTCCTATTGAAATAAATCACGTAAATCTATTTCTGCTGTTGTCGTATTTCTGTCTTGCAACTATACGCTTGTCTATAACACTGGTGTCAGAAGCGTACAGCAAGAGAAATATGGATGACTACACGAGCTTCACCCGAGCCAAACTATTTACTCTCATCAAGGAACAGAAAACACTACTATTCAACTTGAAAACAGGACCAACACAGCCTTCCGAAGCCACGATACAAGAAATTCAAGCCGACATAAACTACATGCTGACTGACCTAAAATCAACTACTTTAACACCTCCCACTTCTCAAACAAACAGTGATTACAGCTTAATGATGCGCCAACAAACTATACACGGCATATTGAAGCTAGAGAGAACTTTTCACCCTGGACATGACGTGAACCAATTCATCACGGCTCTAAACAAAGTATACACAATCCCCGTCACACCAGAACTCAGCACCTATCCCAGCCTGGAATGCGAATTTGTCAATCTGCTAAAGATTTACTGGACCAAAGTATCTTTCAGCAGATGGTTGACTCAAAAAAGACATATCCACCTTCGAACAACTGAAGGAATACTTATTAGCAGCCCACGGAAGCCAGATGACTAACTTCCAACACCTCAGTCAAGCCTGGGATCTGGAACGGTGAGATGGCAAAAAATTAACAGACTTTGCGGGTCGACTCGAAAACACCTTTAGAGAGGCAGCCGTCCACATAAAAAACAAATACAAAAAAGACAAAAATACGGACTTAACAGTCGATGGATTTATTTCCATCATCGGCGCTATGCTAATGAGTGAAAAGGTGAAAATTTGGAACTCAAATCTTGTCAAGACAATGGACAACCACTATTCAGCCATTGGCATAGCCTCCGAGGCTCGAAGATACCTTGATCGCGGTGTAAAATCCAACGACACGACTTCACACGACACTGTGTATTTCACACAGAAACCACAGCGGTCAAACCAAAGAAACGCGCCACTTCGACCCAGCAGGCAACCAAACCCACAGCAGATGGGCCTCACCAACCCTCCCGAACATAGCCACCATCTGACATGCAGAAACCATCAGCACACACCACGAATCAGCATGTGCAAGAACTACCTCAGAGGTCGCCCCTGCCGCCATGGATGCAACTGCCTATATCGCCACCCACCTCGCACTCGGGCACAGGCTCATATCGCCGCAACGAATGATAATATACAAGCCATAAATTATGTGGAACAGGATTTTCACTTCGGGTAGGACAAGATGTGATGCCTCGTTCGCCGTGCCCCTACATCAGTCATCACACCTTCAAGGACTCACTCACCATTCACCGCTCGTCCAGTCCACCTTCAACTTCAGGGACATCACCTTCTCTGGCATCGCAATGCAAGACTCTGGATGCTCCACCTGCATCTTACCAATATCTCAGTTACCCAGAGAAGCTAAGAAACACATGAACCGCTCCGACGTCGTAGTAAAAGGAATCAACGGCAGCACCACCGCCCTTGGCGAACTGACTTGCGACATCACCATCGGCAGTCAAGACTCGCCAAAAAGGTTAACGTGCTGGTAACTACCCAAACCACACCGATCCTGATCGGCCAAAATATCCTATGTCACAACATGCTCGATTCCTATCTAATCGACAACCAAAATGCGACTATAGAATTCAGACGCACACTTTCCTCAGGATACACAACACAGCCGCAATCATATCACCGTCATCGTCAACCAACAATCCAGCATATGGCGCCCATACCAACGTCATCCGAAACCAGCCTACTATGGAACTACAGCCCAACATCCAGACACTGGATCAAAAGCTAGCCTGGCTAAAGCATAGCACGGGGCTATCGCTACCAAACCACCCAAACCGAGACGAACTAGAGGCCACTGCAAACTTACTCATTTGCTGCGCTGACGTTATTGGCACCGAAAGCAGCAGCAAAGGCACATTCATCCGACCCATCCGCATACCAACCAATGGCCAGTCTCGCAGCCAGAAACAACACCCGATCGCCCAGGCTTTGGAAGCAGACGTTGATATGGAAATTAAGCGCATGACCGATGAAGGTATCATTGAAAACTGCAGCGACTCCAAAGGCTTCAATAGCCCTGTATTTGCCATACACAAGAAAAACGGATAGATTCGCATTGTCACTAACTTTAAAAGAACTCTCAACAAGGTCTTGGTCGATCTTGACCCTTACCCAATGCCAAGGATCGACCACTTGTTCAACAAAATTGGCAAAGGCAACAGATATTTCACTTCCCTCGATCTACGCAGCGGCTACTGGCAAATTGAGATCGACAAGCGAGACTGATACAAAACAGCATTTACATGGAAGGACCAATGCTATCAATACACACGCCTGGCCTTCGGCCTTACATCTGCCGGACAAATCTCCTCCCGTTGCATAGCAGAAGCCCTAGCCACGGTCACATCCCGTGACAACATTTCTTCCTATATCGACGACAACCTGGTCCATGCTAGGACATTTAGGGAGTACATACTCTCCCTCGAACAATTTTTTACCGCCCTCCGAAAATTTGGACTCAAGCTGAATCCAGATAAATGTTCCTTCCTCGCATCAGAGGCAAAATTCCTCGGACACATAGTAAACAGCGAAGGTTTCAAGGCTGATCCACAATACGTTCGTGCCATCAGGGAAATGAAACCTCCAACATCAAAAAAGGAATTACAAAGCCTTATCAGCCATTTAGTGTGGATCAGACAATTCCTAGAGACACGTCTTCACGAAAAAATCAGGTCAGATATGTTTTCAAAACTTATGGATCCCATACACGAACTCAACAAGGTTAATAAACCGTTCATCTGGACGCAAAATGCCTTCAAATTCAAAAAAATCAAGGACCGTCTCTCTTCACCACCCGTCATCTCTGTTCCAGATTTCTCCAAACTTTTCACACTCATCACCGACGCCAGTGACGTTGCATGTGGAGCAATCTTAATGCAAGAAGCCGACAACGGGAAGAAAGATATCATAGCAGTCGCTTCCCATACATTCAACTCTACAGAACAGAACTGGTTCATAACGGAACGAGAGACATATGCAGTAAAGTGGGCAATATTGAAATTTGATTATTTCCTTCGCAACCACCCCTTCATCATCTTCACCGACCACAGATCACTGACATATCTGGACCAATGAGAGCTCAATAATGCCAAAATATGACGATGGCAAGAAGAAATTTCATGTTACAAATTCGTCTTAGAATATGTTGAAGGGGAATCAAATGTATGGGCTGACATGCTCAGCAGAGGTTGCGGACATAAGAAAATGAAAGCCCCGAACGACCCTACACCGGCAGGCAGGACATTCGAGATAAGTGGTTCAGACCTCTGTGTATACATCCCATCTTGGTGCCTCGGCGAGTTTAACGGTCTACAGCTCATTCCCAAAGCTCACACACCACAAAACACCCGCACCCACAAGCACATCACCAACACATTCTTTGCCTATCACTCTACCACCACCATCCCCGCTGAGAGAATCTGCAACCATCTCGGCATTGCAAATGAACAACAAAAGGATGACGCCCTGGCAAAGATCATCAGCACTCTCCAGTCACCCACTCCAAGTGAACCCCATATCGATCCTGACGACCACCGAGCTATGCTTTTCAAAAAACATTTGCACCAATTTTTTATAGAACCAGGCACCTCTGTTTTGATGATAAGAGACAGTAAATACTCTCTGAGATTGGTTGTACTATACAAACTACAATCTAAATATCTCTACCAGGCACACGAGGGCAACAACCACTGACGTTCTGTCTTTAGAGCCCAGCATGTAGATTTCTTCCTAGAAACAGGTTCCAAAGATGACTGGTGTTATTGTCACCAACCTGATGTAACACAGACAATGTCAAATATTTACTGACAAAGAGGTGCATATTCTCCATATTTATCGAGATCAGAAGGCTCAGAAATATCTCGAACTTTTGCCTCCAAAATTGCTATACAATTTCCCGGACCTCTCCTTTGTCAGAAAATATATTCTTATCCCTGATGAAAATCAAAGGTTTGGGAGCTGGTTTTGAAAGCAAGAGTCTGATAAGTTGTGATTGTTACCCCTGACTTTATGGCACCATGGTCAAGACAGGGGTTGTCAAATTCCTTTTTATATTTTCCAGTCTTCTCGTCCATCAGAAAATATATTCTTATCTCTGATAAGGATCAAGGCTTTGGGAGCCATATTAGGAAGCAGGGGTGAAAGTCAAGGGAAAGATCAGAAAAGAGGTTAGAACATAAACTTGTAAAACATTGTAGAAATGATTCTCAAATTAAATTCTAATAACGTTTTTGTTTAAATAATATTTTACATTGTCTGAAACACTTCATACTAATTTTTAATTTACTGTCCAAAGTATGTTCTGAAAGCATAAAAATCTTGCCATGAAATTTATCTAAACTTGAAGGATGAAATTTCATTTAATTGGCTTAATTTTTTCCTAGTACAAAGTAAAACTGAATTTTTTAGTATTTAAATGTTAATTATTATTAACTTTTGACAAGTATTTCATCTTAATTTCTGATGCATTTTTGTTACAATTTTGTTATCCTATGATCATCAGTAAGCAATATGGATAAGAATTGTAGCAGTTTTGCCAGAAACACATGCGTTGTAAACCCTATCAGCTTTTGGGCATGTGTAAAAAAACTGGGAGCATGTGTAGTGCAAATCCCAAGAGGCTTTCCTTCTTTTACACAATGCCATGGTTGAGGTATGATGTTAAACTTAGTACTCCAAGAACAGATGCACATGGCTTAAACAAGATACCTCACTCTTTAACTCAACAACAAAGTAAGTTCAACCTTTTCTTCATTTTCTACAGAGACTATCATAAGAACATTCCTTGTATTTACACTTTTTTGGGGAATTATCCTTGAACATTCTCTACACAAAAAAGTTCCCAAAAGAATAAATATTTCTATCTCATTTTATTCCATTCTCCTGTTTGTCTATTTTCTCAACTAATTCAACACTTGTAGTTTTCGTTTGTTAACATAAGATTCCTTCTCAATTTTAAACAACAACCCCAAACCTAGCACAACAGAATAAAGATAATACCTCCCTCTGGCAAGACTCAAAAAGAAAAATTTCACCATATGTTTGATGATCTTAGATCTGTAGGAACCAAAACTGCAATAAAAATAAAATAAGGACATAGATAAACGAATGTAGTAGAAGTGGATTGCTTCCCTTAGATATGTAGTCATGTGACCCTAGTCATGTGGTACATGTATAAAAAGTAGCACATTTTCAAAAATCTTCCTCTTTCTCATTTTTATGTTCCCTGAACAGCTACTGCCCAGCATGTAAGTAATTTTGGCACAACTGTCAAGCACTTACATACACTAGTGCGCACAGACACTCACATTTGCTCTTTCCAAAAATTGTTATTTTTGTGGAACTATATTGTTGTTATTTTAAACAAAAAATGTTGTTTGTTTGACACTGCTTTTAGTTGAGCTAGTGACTGCAACAGATCTGTAGATGCTGCCTGTGAATTGACTTTGGCAATGAAGACCCAGGTAACTTTTCTCCAGGCATGCATGATTTGCACAGGTATTAACATGGTGCCATTCATCCAATGACATTCAGTGGTGTGAAGTTTAAGTTCTAGGGAATTGAAGGAAAATCGCTTTTTTTATTTCCACGGAAGAAAGATCGTCTAAATTTTAGCAGTGTGCATAACCCCTAATGTTAACTGAGAGAAAACTTAGAAAACTTATCTATCAAGTAAGTAAAAAATTAGCAAGTAACTCTCACAAGCCACTCATTCCTACACATACAATACCATCTATACCTACAATATTATTCACTTTGTATTTTTCAGGTATATTATTCCATTTCACCAAATAAATTCTTTTTGTTTGTTTTTAATCCTGTTTAATCCTCTTGCTTAATTTATTTCAGCACAAACCAAGCTGACCATATTCCTTTTTGCTTTTCTTTGTGGGATTAACTTACTTTGTCTGCCAAAGGAATTTACTTAACACTGCTAGGTGGTATTTATTCAGGACTATAAAAGGAAGGAACATAAACCCTCTCTTTCTCATTTTTTCCCCAGGATGTAATAATAACACAGAACTTTTCCCCTCTAAGGTAGGCTGACTGCTTGATTCCAGCCCCACAACATGGCATATCACATGCATGCACACACACATACTACAACTAAAGACATAAATGTTTACTTTCCATTGATTTTTAGCTATCTGTATACATGTAAATATAATTTTCTCTTCTTCTTCTTTTACCTCTATTGAGTAAGTTACAATAGGTAGGTTCAGATCTAAAAAATCATAAGTTTGAAGTCATAATTCAAAGGGTCTAAATCAGTTTCATAAGTCCAACATCAGAAAATGCAAGGGGCCTAAAACAAGAGGGTAAAAAAAATAAACATCACAACTTGCAACACACAACTATCTTTTTCACCCTCGAAGAGCCAAACAATGCTATGGTCTAAAGTAGTGTTCTTTTATTGTGATAAGAAAGGTCAAAATTAGTCAAGACTGATAGGTAAACACAGTTACCATATTTTGAGGCTTACTAAAGTTGATCTGATCTTGATTCTGTTTTTCTTTTTCCACAGATAGCACAGAGAACGCACATTCTTTTTCAAGGTAAGACTTGGTTTTCTCCTTTGTTTCCACATTAAGCTATGTTGTAAATATATATGAAAAGCCCTCTATGTGTTGAACAAATCCATTGGGCCTAAAATTCTATAATACATAAGAATAAAGCTTGTTGTGGGCTGGTTATGCATTTCCCAACTTGTTGCAGGAGTTAGTAACGTCTTTGTCTGAAATTGGGAATAACACAGTCTCCTGAAATACCCACAACAAACATGGCAAACTCAGGATGTGAATCCATATAAAGAAATGTAAAGAAACAACAAGAACCAATATATATGTACAAACAAATGATAATGTATTAACAACAAAGGTATATAAGTGACAAAGACAATAATGTGTGTAACAAATGAATGTGGAAAATGTTTTGGTCCAAAGTATGTGTAGTGAGTGAATGTGCATGTATGTATGTGTTTGTGTGTATTGTTCATGCATTTCCCAAAGGGAAGCATGTTCTCCGTGATAGGTTACATGTTGACAAATAAGTGGATAAGGTGAGAAGAGGTTACAAAAAAATTATCACAGAATATTTATAGCCCAGAAAGCATCCCCTAAGAGCAGTTTCAAAAATTAGAAAGGGGTAATCTGACAAGCTCATTCTCAGGAAGTTGTGAAAGCAGTAGGCTTATTATTATCATGAATACTTCTTGATTCATTACCATTTCTCTCAGGGAGGCCCCATGCCTTGGCCACCTATTGGGACTCAAGCTCAGCCCAGACCTCAAGTAGAATTCATACATACTATCCATCACTAAAAATGCTGGTAAAATGTTCCTTGTACTACTTCAGTAAATACCTGACCTCCTGCTAGCCTCTATCTTTACAAGAGCAAGATCAGGCTGAAAATACTGCTACCATATATGGGCAGGCACTACCCAGTCTTTACTTTCCAGTCTTGATAGAACCCAAAAGTGTCTCCGCATAATTATTTTCAACCTCTTTTCCAGAGAAGAAACATTGCAAGCTTCTCACAGCTCTATTGCCATTTCATTAGTAAGTATTCAGAAGAAATTCATTCCATAGTTCCTCCAGTTCTAACCTTCCTGTCTAAGACCCTCCATGCCATGCACATTATAGTGAAACATCCTCATTCCCTTTATATTCCATTGGTGAGATGCAAGTTTCACTTGAGCAGCTTCTTCCCACAAACTGATGCTTTGTGGAACCAACTCATATATTGTGGAACCAACTCACATATTCCCTGTGCTTCTTTTTATGTAACCATGGGTGGCTTCTGGGCCTTGTACAGAGTGAACATTATTGTAAAAAAAGAAAATAGTTATTTTTTTTCAGCCACTTATAAAATTTTGATTTTTTTAATACATTTGTTACTGATTGAAATGAGTATGCATGAACAACCACTTAATTTTGTTAATAACAATGATAATATTAAGCAATTCTTTATAAGGAAACATTTGTCCTATTTGACCAAGTGGCCAGTCCTACTCTCAATTGAAATTTATAAAATCTTTCTTTTAAAACAGTTTTTCAGGAAAATAGGTTTCTCAGGTTGACTACCTGTTATCACTTTTTCAAGCACTGATATGGGCCTCTTTCCAAATATTTTATTTGAGGTAGTGTGAACTGTTAACAGTTGATTATATCATTATTTTGTCTTCACCTTACTTGTACTATCAATTTTAGTTGTTGATGTTGTTGAAAGTACCTCAAGTAGTGATGTTTTTGCCATTGGTACAATTTTTTGTGATTTTGTGGCACCAGTCACTGAGGTTCAAAGAAGAATGGCTTTTCTTAAGACCGACATGATAAATTTTCTTGAAGCAATTCTTTATTGGCCATTTATTATATTTTTGTATTAATTCATTTTTTTTTACAATCAAATGAATTTCATGCATGGAGTTATAATTTTATCTATCATTTTTGTTTGCATCTTGTTTATACATTTTTCAAATGAATGCAATACAAGTTAATATTTTTGATCAGTAATTTATAAGATTTCGGTTTGATCTTGCTTATTTTGGATTCAAATAAATAAACATGCATCATAAATTATATTTTTGATCTGCCATTTATAATATTTTGGTTTGATCCTATATATTTTGGTTTCAAATAAATAAAAATATATTACAAATGATATTTTTGATCTGCCATTTTTAATATTTTGGTTTGATCCTGTATATTATATTCAAATAAATAAACATACATTACAAATTATATTTGTCAGCCATTTATAATATATCAGTTTGATCCTGTATATTTTGGATTCAAATAAATAAACATATATTACAATTTATATTTTTGATCTGCCATTTCTAATATTTTGGTTTGATCCTGAATATTATGGATTCAAATAAATAAACATATATTACAATTTGTATTTTTGATCTGCCATTTCTAATATTTTGGTTTGATCCTGAATATTATGGATTCAAATAAATAAACATATATTACAATTTGTATTTTTGATCTGCCATTTCTAATATTTTGGTTTGATCCTGCATATTATGGATTCAAATAAATAAACATATATTACAATTTATATTTTTGATCTGCCATTTCTAATATTTTGGTTTGATCCTGAATATTATGGATTCAAATAAATAAACATATATTACAATTTGTATTTTTGATCTGCCATTTCTAATATTTTGGTTTGATCCTGCATATTATGGATTCAAATAAATAAACATATATTACAAATTATATTTTTGATCTGCCATTTTTAATATTTTGGTTTGATTCTGCATCTTATGGATACAAATAAATAAATAAACATGCATTACAAATTATATTTTTGATATGCCATTTATAATATTTTAGTTTGATGTTGGATTCAAATAAACATATAAGTTATATTTTTAATCAGGAATTTATAATAGTTTGGTCTTATAGTGCTTATTTGTGATGTAAGTAACTAAAGATGCACTACAAATTATATTTTTGATCTACCATTTATAATATCTTGGTTTGATCTTCCATATTTTAGATTCAAATGAATAAACATGCATTAAAAATTATATTTTTGATCTGTCACTTATAATAATTTGGTTCAATGCCACATATTTTGGATTCAAATAAATAATCATGCATTACTAATTATATTTTTGATCAGTCAACTATAATATTTTGGTTTGATCCTGCATATTTTGGATTCTAATGAGTAAATATGCATTACAAATTACTTTTTGAACTACCATTTATAATATTTTGGTTTCTAATGAGTAAATATGCATTACAAGTTACTTTTTGAACTGCCATTTATAATATTTTGGTTTGATCCTGCATATTTTGGATTCTAATGAGTAAATATGCATTACAAGTTACTTTTTGAACTGCCATTTATAATATTTTGGTTTCTAATGAGTAAATATGCATTACAAGTTACTTTTTGAACTGCCATTTATAATATTTTGGTTTGATCCTGCATATTTTGGATTCTAATGAGTAAATATGCATTACAAGTTACTTTTTGAACTGCCATTTATAATATTTTGGTTTGATCCTGCATATTTGGGATTAAAATAAGTAAAGTTGTATTTATAGAATTTTGGTTCTGTCTCATATACTGTGTATAGTTGCAAGAGAACAAACTAAAATAACAAAGTACTGCCGGTAAGGCAGAAAGAAAAGTAGACAAGATATGTTTAAATAAAATCCTCTTTATTGCCAATACAATGGATTATAGTGGAATGTCACTTTGTGGGTAAAGCAAGCAACCAGAAGGATGAGGGAGTTGGTTGTGTATGGGCCTGGTGTTGAAGCTTGTGTTGGGTTGGCTGACCAGGTAATAGGCATGTTGTCACAGAATTTTGTGAAAACCTGCCTACTACCTTGTGTTTCATGAATGGGTCCTTTTAAACAGTCAGGTGGATACATGACTTAGCATTTTTTGTTAGCAACAGCATTCGTGATTGGCTCCAGTATTCAAATTGTATTTTACATTTTTTTCAGGGGTAATTTGCTTTGTGAGTGGGATGCAATGCTCAGAGCCTAAGCACAGAGAGTAATATTTTTATTTTTAATTTTGCTTTTGTAGCATACACATCTGGCTGGCAGGTTTTGATGCAGTTTGAATCAGAAAGAGATCTAATTTGAAACAGACTATAGCATATCTTGCTTTTGTTTTAAGTTGGTTGGAATAGGTATATTCACACAATTGGTTTTTGTTATATTGCATGTCTTACTGATTAATTTATTTTTAGGGACTTTAGGTAGACTATAAAGATTGCTTGTTTTATACCTAAAGTTGATGAAATAGTCAAATTCTTTATATATTAGATAGTTTCAGTATGGGTGTATTAAATCAGTGAGTTGTTTCATCATTTTATACAGTTTGTATTGTTTAGCTTCTCCATATTCTGTATAATCTTAGTGTAGTGTTTTGCACCCATAACAACAGCTGTGTCTCATTTATCAGCTTCTTTTATAACAATATTTCTGTTCAGTTTTAGATCATTTAGTTGATTCTAATGTTGTCTGGTGAAATCACAGAATTCATCAAGGGCTGTATTTCTGCTTTTAGGGTTTGATATTATATATATATATAAGTGGACACTGAAGACACTTTTGGGGTTGATATTATATATATAAGTGGACACTGGTCAAAACCAAGTGGTGGCAGTCTGTTTCATGCTGTCGTCATTCAGTGTGTTGACCTCAGTGTCCACTCCTATATTTACACATGTACTATCCCTACTATTGACCACATTTACCCATAAATATACCATATATTAAAACTATATTTTTATCATATGTATACATATATATATACAGGAAGTACAAAAGTAGGTATACAGTAAAACAAATGCACAAATCATTGTATTATGTAAACATATCAATAATAATGTCAATAATGCTATAATACTGTTGCAGCCACCTATATATATATATATATATATATATATATATATATATATGTGTGTGTGTGTGTTTGTGAAGAAATATAGTCTTAAAATGTGCTATATTTATGGGATAAAGTGCTCAATATCAGAGATAGAGCATGTGTAAATATAAAAGTGAACATAGAAGTCAACACTTAGAGGCGACAGTCTGTTTCATGCTAGATGCAATCGTCAGGCCTGACATTAATTGACGTTATTTTCAGTTAACAATATGAAAATAGCGTCCCCTACACTCCGGTTGCTAAGAACACTCTGTTTTTTGTTTTTATTAATTTTCTTTGTTTAATTAAATTCATTTCGTTTCTTGCTTTGAAAAAGTCCACATTGGACGAAACGCGTCAGCAATTACTGTTTTCCTATTGTCATTTATTTATAAATATATATATATATATATATATATATATATATATATATATATAAAAATAAATGAAAGAACAGACATCAAATTTATAATCTACAGTTCTTTAACATTTATTTTTAAAAACCAGTGTTCGATACATAGTAAAGCATAATATAATATTATTATTTAAAAATATGTATTCATCGCAACACAGAAATTACCATGTTTTGGAACTAAAAGCTAAACTTTAAGTTAAAGTTAAAATTAAAGTTTTGTTCCATTCTCAAGAAATGTTGAATAGCTTATGAAAAAAAAAATTACTTTTTTAAACTAAATAGTATTATATAGTTTAAGTTGAAGGGTAAAGGGATTACAAAATTTTAAAAAGGGTGTTGCCTTTTTTGACAAATCAGGATACAAGTCTAATTTAAGATGGCGACATGTGAATATAGGTTAAGGGTTAGGTATGGGTTTGTAATTTCAGCCTGTTAATACTAGCTTCCTTATATGAGGATGTGTCATCCTGTCTGGTTTTTTTTAGGGGCATGCATAAGACACACTACAATACATTGGCATTTTTTTATTTTTTATTTATTTTTTTATTTTTAATAAAATACATTGAGGTTGTCATAAAGGGACTTCAAATATGATTAAGTCATATTTTATATATTTATATTTTTATTTGTAAAGATCTAAAATACTATATTTATTAGTATATTAGATATGGAGGCACGGTGGAGTAATGGATAACGGCTTGGATTGAGGAATCGGAGAGCCGAGTTCGAATTCCAGTCGAATCCATTACATTCACTTACGTGCTAACACCCTTGGGAAAGGTGTGAATCCTCTGCTTCTCCCTCCAACTATGGGTAAATAGCAGGCCAGACTGGGTTCTATAGCCTTGGACGGCAACTGGTCTAGGAGAAGGACAACTCTGAATTCAAAACCTGCGGAGGGTCGTTTGGGGACCTTGTGGCATTCGTTGCACCAGGTCCCTGTATTCGTCCCTCCAAAAAGTGTGGTTGGCCCTGCACAAAGCCTTCACCACTATAATCAAATCTTGTGTGGCTGTCTACAAAAAACAGTTATTTCTTTCCTTTGATTTAATAAATCTTTATTTTTTAGAAACTTAATAATATATAACTTTTCATGTAGGCACAAAGGACATTTTTTTTTTTTTATAATTCCCATTTTACTGTGGGGAGTTTATTTGTTTCTTTCTATATATATATGTATTTTAAGACATTTTTATGTTTATACATTCTTTTTATAGATACAAATATTTAAGGAAATGCTCTGTTTATAATAAAAGCAATAAAATTGACCTTGCTAATCGAATGATCCTTTGTGGCTCAATTGGTTAAGGCACGTCAGGCTATATGACAGTTCCGTATAGGATACAGGTTCAATTCCTGTCGGAGGACGAATATTTTCTATGAAAATTTCTTGGACATTCAGGCCGGTAAATGTTATTAATACTGTTTATTATAAACAGAGCATTTACTTAAATATTTGTATCTATAAAAAGAATGTATAAACATAAAAATGTCTTAAAATAATTGTCGGACTTTGTCCATTTCATAATATATATGTATGTATGTATATATATATATATATATATATATATGTATGTATATAATGAAAATGTTGTCAGACCAAGAAACTGTAGTATTAAAAAGTGCTCAATATACATATAAAAAGATAAAAATTTAACATGTAGAGCTTAGGAAATCAGCTGATTCTGCTATCTTGGTTTCAACCTTTCGGTATCTTCAGGTGATTTTGGTCAGTTGATTTTCTAACATTTTATTTTTTTTTTAAATTAAAAATTTATGACCCCTATATTTTTTAAAAATAAATAAAAAATAAATGAATAAGCGCATGATGTGAGATGTGGTAGAAGGTGAGGATATATATATATATATATATATATATATATATATATATATTTTTGTCATCCACAAACAGACTGTTTCGCTGTGTCACAGCTCATCAGTGTGGCTAGACATCCGGTTGCCTCTAGCTAGGATCGAAACCCAACTGAATTTGCGTCAGTCCGAACTTCTCCCACTAAGCCGTCAGCGTACGGTACGGGATGAAGGTGAATTTTAGCGTGTTTATTTTTAGATTCGGATAAACACACAGTGACTGACAGTGACTGACAGTGACTCAATTCTGTCGAAGAGTAGTGCAGTATATATATATATATATATATATATATATAGATAGATAGATAGATAGATAGATATTCCCTAGTATATAGTGCTTTTCTAAAAGCTATAATTTTTAATGAATGACTCCAAGGATGAGTAATTCAGTAGAAAAGCAATTTGCTATTGTGAATAGCACCTCCTATATGTATTGAACTTAGTTTTGTATGACACGAGAAATAAAAGCTAGGAAGATTGTATTGTATTACAGCACACTAGTAATTACACTGATGTTACAAGTTAGAATAGCTTGTCTATCTTGAAAATCATCATTAAAAGCCCTATCTTATTACCTGGGCTTGAACACCTATTACCAATGCAAGTGAAAAATACCTTTTCTCATTCCATAAGTTAGCAAAGTGATATAATAAAACAAAATTGATTATCATCTTAGTATGCATTTATTCTGGATTATTGGAAGTTAAATTAATATTGCCTCTTTTATTTATCTAATTTAATTTTATTATTACAGTATAAATCAATAAATGTCATCGATTTGTAAAGTCAGTCAGTTAAGAGCCACATGTGATACATGCTTGGGCATTCATGTATCTTTTGATACATGACCGATAAGGCAGAAGATTTTTCCCACAGTAGGTTGCTGTTTCTTTCTGTGGTAGACTGGTTGCTAAAGAACCCAGTCAGTTCTTCTATTTAACGAACCCATAGCTGGGGGAAGAAGAGATGGCTTCATACCTTTCCCAAGAGTATCTATCTGTACATAAGTGAATATAATGAATGTGACTGGTTCATTTTATATTTATAATAATATGTTCATTTTAAGAGAATTTCAGTAAAGTAGTTCGATGAGAGTATTTTAAATTTTTAAACATCACTGAATGTTTTTTGTTTTTACAAATTCCAAGGGAGGCAAGCCAACATGCATTTTCATTTTTTATCAACCTATTTTCTTTAACCATACAAAATGTTTATTGTCTAAGTAAATTTTTTACTTAATGCAAATCAGTTAACTTCTGGAAATGTAAAATAAATGATTAAATTAATTAAGATAATTTTCAAAATAATGATAAAAATAAATAATTATCATAAGTATCAGCATAATTATTAAAATCAGTCAAAATAAAAATGATCTAAATAAAATAAATAAAAGTTAAATATTTTAAAATCAAAAATAAAATTAATGAATGAAAAAATATACAAAAATATTTAGTAATTACCTAAAATAAGTAGAAAACAGTAAAAATGAATGAATTACTTAGACTCCGACAAGTAAATAAACAGTGAGAAGAATCAATTATCAGAATAATGAGAAAATGTTCAAAGGGAAGTAATTCCGAAAGACGACCAACGCCGGCAGTAAAGCTTTCTTCCGTTCTTTCTTCTTACCTATTTTTTACTTTTTCTAGCATTTAAATTTTTTAAAAAAATTTTACTACCCTGCACTCAAACATACACCTACGAAGTCTAAAAACTATGATTCATTTTCTGCATGCTTGTCCACGACAACACTACTTAAGATAGCTTGACAGAACATGAAAATAATTAGGTACGAATGCTAAGTTTTATTTATGAGTGTTGTTACTTACTTTTATTCTTCTATACAGAGGATCAACTAAGCAAACCAGAGGGAAATTTAAAGTTTTATTTATTTCCTCATCTAGAAATAAAAGTGGACACTGAAGTCAACACCAAGCAGCGACAGTCTTTTTCTTGTCTGAATGCAATTTTCAGGTCATAGCCTGAAGATTGTATTCAAGCATCACCTATGATTCTGTTGAACACATATAATGAAATAAGTCAAACACAATTATTAACATTTGAATCTGCGGGGTGCCATTACAAACAGCTTACATTAGACTGAATGGGAAGACAACTGTCCCACAACAAATCTTTACTGAGATTCTGATTGGTTGATAAGGCAGTGGGCTAAGGGAGATAATGAAGTTTGTATTTATTCATCACATCACATCTTGCCTCTTGAATAAGTTAGCATTAGTAAATAATTTTATGGGATTTAATTTTGTGAACAATCACAGGGGTAGACCACCCTCATGTTTGTTTGGCATTATTTTGGCCATATGCTAATGTGATTTTGTAATGTGCTGGTTTGTTGATTACATGGCCATTTCTGTTCACAATTCTGTTAGAATCTGGTCATGGTTCATTTGACAGGGACTGTTCAGCTGTGATTGTTTTTTTTCTGGCTGGGTTTCCAGGGTATTAGTGATGTTCTGGGTTGGAACTGATCATTAACCCCTCTCGATGGTCGTATGTACTTTCAATTTCTTCTAAATCTATTTCAAGCTAATGTTTCCATGCTGTATGTTCTCAGCTGATGTCCTTTTTTGCACTACTCACCAAGACTCTATGCTAGATGCTTAACTTGCAGACATGTGGGAGCACCAAAATCTTTTAAGCATTTAGGGCCCCTATAGGTCTTAATCTGGTCCTGCATTCAAGCATGAAACAGACTGTATACTGCTGTGTGCTGACCCCAGTGTCCGCCTTCATATTTACATATACACTGTCCCTGATATTGTGCACTTTTACCCATAAATATAGCATACCTTAAAACTATATATTTATCATATATATATATATATATATATATATATTTGTGTGCCTATATATTTATCATATATATATATATATATATATATATATATATATATATATATATATATATATTTGTGTGCGTGTGTGTGTCTGTGTATATGTACAATATAGGACACAGAATCCCAATAAAGTTTTGAAGAAATTTGACAAGTGGAAAACTTTCATTGAAACTAGATTTGATTATGTGTTTTGTTTTTCTAGGTTTCATCAGATAAAAAAAAAGTGAAAGAAATATGTGTGTATTTGGATGTATGCTTAAATAATATATTATTTATACTTTTCCAGTAAGCTGGTATTTCATGTATGACGAATTTATATATATATATATATATATATATATATATATTTCTTGTTTGACAAATTTCTTCATATATATATATATATATATATATATATATATATATATATATATATATATATATTATTTAAGCAACAAAGTTTAATCAAACAAGTTTATTTTAACTAACAAGGTTAGTGTGCTTAATTTTGTATTGTATTTTTCTTATTCTCCAATGAGATATTGCACAGTGTCATTAAAATTGTGGATAAACTGCCTGAAGTTTATACTGTGTTCAAGTATTTTTGACCTTCTCAGTCATTATTAATAACTGGGTGTTGTTGGTGTGGTAGACAACATTTTATTGGCCATATCCTACACTTATGTGTAGCAGTTACATGGAGCTAGACCAGACCAGAAAATCATTTGAATCCCAACAGTATCATCCTACAGTTTTTAATGTTTTTTTGGCAAAGAAATATTCTAGCTGCTAATAGGTGTGCTATGCAAGAAAGGAATATTCCCAGTTTGCCTTTCTCCATTATAGGCTTTATTATATTCATGACATAGCAACAGCTTAATACACAAATGGAACAGAATAGCTGAAAGAAAGGAATGACAAACATGAATTGTCCTCAAAGAGATTTTTATACTGTTATATGAAAAAAAAAGGATCTATAATATGTGTGTAAATGTGTGTGTATGTATGCACAGATATATATGAGTTGGCATGTATATATATATATATATATATATATATATATGTGTGTGTGTGTGTGTGTGTGTGTGTGTGTGTATTTAGGCAGCAATCCTTCTTTCATGCACATTTCATTGAATACCACATACAAGGTACTTTGATTTAGTTTTTTATACAATTTCTCATGATCTAATAATTTTTTTTTCTTTTCGGATGATAAATTAAATTATATAAAGACTGTCCAATTGTTCTTTTTATCCAAGCACTTTCGGCTATACATTTAGCCATTTTCAAGGTTGACTGTATTTTGAAAATGAAAACATTATATAAATACATACATACAACAAACTATTTCTTATTAACAGTTAATATATTTCAACCATAAAACTATGTACACCCCAGATTAACAGAAGAGTAATTTATGAATTACTTTTATATTAAAAAAAAATCTTTACATTTAAAAAGCTAGAGACACCAAGCAATGTAATGTCTTAAAAATAAATGCTTATTTCAGGAGAATTCTTTATTATTTTCCTATTTTTATATTTCAGGACTTATTTTTGCTTATTAAAATTTCAAGTGCACCCCAGGGTTTTTGTTATTCTACAAATGTACCCTGAAATAAAGAAACCTTGAGAAACACATGAAACTGATGTAACTCACTGGCTGTCACATGACTCTCATGACTTCATTTCAACAGAAGGGAGATAATCACCCTTTTTATCCGCACAGTGCCTTTAGAATCTTCCAGATAATTTTCCAATAAGATAATTCTATAAAGATTGAAATGAATTATAATCTAAAGGTGTATTATCTACAGCAGATGGGTGAACACTTCCAAAACAAGTTGTAATAATTTTTACTTAGACATCAAAATAACATGTTGTTCACAATTACCAGTTTGCCTTAACTAATTCTAAATGTTTTAATTGATTGCTACATTCAATTAATCTAATTTGTACTTGTTTAAATCAATTGCTTGGTTTTTCTAGGATGAATTTATAATAGAAGATACCCATTATCAACACCTCACCTTGTTTGAATGAGGACCAGATTAAGTATAGGTTATTTTGCTTGCTCGACGGTCTCTTGCATTTCATGTTGTTATAAAGTATGCATTATAACAGCGAATGTCATATGCTCGAAAACTGAATTCACCGAAACTGTTAGATCAAATCTTAAATTCGTTTTCACTGAAAAATCAAAAATTGGAAAATTAAAGGGAGATAACTTTTAAAAATGTGAATACTGCTTTTTAAAATAATATAGCTATTAAACATTGTGTTGTTTGTTTATGATAATGAATACCTCTTTCACCACTGAAGTTTTCATTCATGTAATAATTTGCTCAATATTTTGGCTTTATTCTAGGAATATTTAAGAATGAATAAAAAGTGATGAAAAAAGAACTTATTTAAATATTCATTATCTATCCAAAGTATATGTGCAAATAAATTATTTTAAAAAGTTTTTTGTACTCTTTTTATTGATTTATTTTCATATGTATATCTTAATTTAAATTATATTTTAAAATTTTATTTTTGTTGCCTGAAAAAAAGACACTCTATTTCCTGGCTTTAACTGATTTCAACTTTAAATAATCTTCTTAAACAAACCAACTGACCTATTGTCAATCATACATTATCGTAAATAAGCAACAATCAAATTAACGAGTATAATTTTTAAACGATACATAATTTATAAAAATGCCATTCAGATATAACAGTTATCTCCCTTTGATTTTCTATGGATTTTTTTTTCAATGAATGAACCATTTGAACAAGTGAAGATTCAATTTAATGGGTTTGGTGAAGCCAGTTTTTGGACAAATGACATTCACTATTATGAAGAAGACCCTTTCTCTATAAATTGTACAAATTTATTTCTATATTTGAGTTGCATTTTTGACTTTCTTAAAATAAAAGAAGCATAATGTGTTAAAAATAATACTTGTTTTCTTTCATATGAGATTGTAATGGCTGCCTTATTGTTAACAAGAAAATAAGTGGAAGTGACAAAACTACAAATGGAGATGATAAATGGTTGAGATAAGTGAAAGAGTTTTTATTTCCTGTGATCTACAAGGTTTGATCATTTGCTTACTCCAGGGTATCATATATCAGACATGGGAGGCTGAGAGTTTGTGGTATAACACAAGGTAGTATTCGAGATAGATTTGTGTGAGAAAATCAACCCACATATGTAGTTGAATGAGATAGACATGTCAGAAAAATATTCCACAAATTCTTGCATTGTAATAGTCAAGAGTAAGCCTCTGCTGTTACTGGTTTTGTCACTAGCTAAAGGCATCACTGTTGATAGAAGTGCCTTGGTGTCACTGCTGATGGCCTGAGAAGTCATGTAGTCTGCAGAACTTGGTTAAGCTGCCTGTCGCAGGAGTCTGTCAATAATTCTAGCTTAGTCAGTTCTGCCTTTGTGGGTGAAATCAGTGGCTTAGAAACAGCTTTGAAAACTGCACCAGCCTTTTCATGATGAGTCAGAAGAGATGTTTTATGACCTTGGTATTTTGGGGCTAAATTCTGGAAGCAGGTGTCCAAAGCCAAACAAAGTTGAGACCTGTTTTTGTTATATGAGTTGTAGATATTGAAATGAGAATTTCCATTTGAGTTAAAGAATTTGTGTTCTAACAGGGTATGACAGATTCAATACAACTAAATGCATGCAGATATAAGGCTATTTTCTAAGTATAGCTTAGATGTGGCACAAGGCCGAAAGTATAGAGCATTTAGTGAGGATCAAACTCACTTTTCAGTTGTAACTGATCTAGCGAGACAAGCTTGCTAGCCATTACACCACACCGAGGTGTCCCAATGCATGCTGATATAAGACTTGTCATCAAGCTTGAGACAATGTTTTTTTAGATGTAAAGTTTAATAAAGGTTAGCTTCTTATAATAAAAGGCATATAAAAATGATTTATTTTCTGTATTGATTTTTATTTAGTATTCATTCATTATAAATTAATCCTATTTTTTGTTTATGGCATAAATCTTATTTAAAACAAATTGTTTAACATATTTAAATATTGCATTTGCCATAAACTTTGCATGAAAACAATATATATATACTAGCAGCTTGGCCCGGCATTGCCCGTGCTTGATTCAAAAATCGTACGACTCATACAGTAATCACTATCACTTGACTTAAAATATTTTTGCCCTTCCTTGCCTTTAAAGGAGTGCCCTTTGCCGTGCTGATGTTGCTACATACCTTACTTCTTGCCTATCACACACTGCAAATTTTTTCTAAGCTCTATACTAAACATTAAATCTGTTATGAAAAAAGAACTAAACAAAATGAACACAAGACGATCAGCTTTAAAAAAGGACTCATAACTGGAAAAAACGAATGAAACAAGAATGTTAACAACAAATACTTTTTCACACCCAACCCAGTTCTGCGGAATCAGAAGCAACATTGAGTTTAAGCAAGCGAATGAGCCAATTGGAGTAAATTGCCATGCAGATTTAAATTTTTCCTACTTGTGACGAATGCAGCTATCGATTTTTTTGCATGCTAGTTAACATTCATGTCAGTCAGCTGTTGGCTCTCACGCTGGCCAATAGAATCTTCCTGCCTATTCGTGGCAGCCAGCTATAGGCTCTCATTCTGGCCAGTAGAAAATGGCCGCAAACTACATGAAAACTGCCGTAGAAGCATGAAAAAATCGATTATTTCCACTATCGATGGGAGTTGGGAAATGCAAAGTCGGTCTTGGCCTTCCTACTAATTTGGAGCATGTGCATGTAAATTTTGGTGCAAAACTGTCGAAAATTGTGGCCGTGCATTCGTTACACACACACACACATCCTGCCTTTTATATATATATATATATATATATATATATATATATATATATTGTCATCCACAGACTGTTTCGCTGTATCACAACTCATCAGTGTGGCTACACATCCGGTTGCCTCTAGCTAGGATCAAAACCCAGCTGAAGTGGCATCGGTCGCAGAATCTACCCCTAAGCCGTTAGCATACGGCAAGGATGAAAGTGAATTTAAACATTTTTATTTTTATACAAACACACAGTGACTGAGAGGACTTGATTCGTTTTACTGAAGAGTCTTGCATTATTACTCGTAGTAGTCCCTGTTTACAAACTCACACTTTCTCCCTTGAGAGCTAAACTGAAATAATATTTTGAGGTGCGCATATATATATATATATATATAGCAAAACAGTACTGTCTGTGAATGACATAATTTAGCTCTTGAAAATACATTTCAATTGAGCACTGTTGAGTGATAAGCTAATTCTATAAACAACAGCCACCTGCACTAATGCAAAGCTCTTCAGTAAAATGAATGGAGCACTTTGGCTGATTGACATTTATTTACATTTGTAAAAACAATACGCTATATTTAGTTGTGTAACTCTACCGAGTGAAGATAGCTCTGGCTGACACAAAATTAGTTGAGTTTCAATCCTGGCTTGAGGCATTCAGAAGTCTAGTCGCACTGAAGAGCTGTGATACAGCGAAACAGTACTGTCTGTGAATGACATATATATATATATATATATATATATATATATATATTAATCATTTCACTCTAAGAAAGGTCTAAAGCCAATATGACACCAGAGGTTACTGAATGTGAAAGAATATGAGAAAAATGTAAATAGAGAGAGAGAGAGAGCAATAAAAGAGCATGAATTAAGAAGACAGAAGATAATAATTGACATTGCATTTTAATTTTTGAACATCAAAGTTGACTAGAAAGCAAGAAGCCAGTAGAGGGTTCCATAAGCAAGATGAGTAATAAAATAAACTTTTAGCATAGAAGTTACGGTTACATCTAGCAATTTCAATTGTAAAATGATGAAAATTTGCTGCTAATCTTGTACTGTGCATAAATTTGTAAAGTTAAGGTACCAAAGAGAATATTTAATATTATTTTACTAAAAGATATTTTTAGTTCAATACTTAGAAAAGCTTAATTTAAATTATTTTTTAAAACTTATTGGAAACCTTAAAAATCTGTGTGGTATAATATTTTCTTGGACATATCTATGCAACTTTGAGGAAACACCGTCACTATACATTTTAAAAAGATCTTTTTGAATGCAATAAATTAAAACTAAATTTTCGTTTTTTCTTTCTTTTTTTAATTCTATGTCCCTTGAGGATGTAGATGTTTATGATTCTCCACAGATTCCTTTTTCTTTTATTATCATAACTTCCTAGGAAAGATAATGGAGTGCTTTCTCTTAGCTCTTTTCACCATTTGAATTCAGATTACTCTTTTTCCAAGACTGACTGTCACTCATTAAAGAGTCCTGTCAAGTTTGCTATTTAACCAAAATCAAGGGCTTTATAATGACAGCAGAAACAAAAACATTTTTTGTTCAGGGAAATAGATAAGTCATATAAGGATAAAGAAGCAAAATGTAATTTCATTAATTTATTTTTCAAGTGCATAATCACTATTATCACTTTTTAATACGATGTCTCTTCAGGGCTTCTTTTTTCTTTATTATCTGTGAATCACTATGACTTGAGAAAGACAATGGAGTGGTTTCCAGTTGTCTTCTCCATAGTTTTGAATTCAAAATTTATTATCTTTGAATTGCCAAGCCTTCTTGAGAAATATACTGGAGTGGTTTTTCATTGCCTTATCCACACTTTTCAATTCATAGTCTTTCTCACTTCAGGACATAGGCGATCATGGCTCGCCACAGATTCCTTTTCTTTATTGTCTATGAATTGCCAGGACTTCTTAAGAAAGATAGTAGAATGGTTTTCCATTGCCTTCTCCACACTTTTCTATCCATAGTCTTTCTATCTTCAGGACATAGGCGATCATGGCTCTCCACAGATTTCTTTTTGTTATTATCTGTGAATCACCATGACTTGAGAAAGACAATGGAGTGGTTTCCAGTTGTCTTCTCCATAGTTTTGAATTCAAAATTTATTATCTTTGAATTGCCAAGCCTTCTTGAGAAATATACTGGAGTGGTTTTTCATTGCCTTCTCCACACTTTTCAATTCATAGTCTTTCTCACTTCAGGACATAGGCGATCATGGCTCTCCACAGATTCCTTTTCTTTATTGTCTATGAATTGCCAGGACTTCTTAAGAAAGATAGTAGAATGGTTTTCCATTGCCTTCTCCACACTTTTCTATCCATAGTCTTTCTATCTTCAGGACATAGGCGATCATGGCTCTCCACAGATTTCTTTTTGTTATTATCTGTGAATCACCATGACTTGAGAAAGACAATGGAGTGGTTTCCAGTTGTCTTCTCCATAGTTTGAATTCAAAGTAGTCCTTATTCTGGACTGGCTGACACCCAAAGTTCGAGAGCCCAATGTACCCTGATATTTATTCGCCTGCAAAAAAAAAAAAAAAAAGAATTATCTTTAAATCTAAAATATGTTTTGTCTTTAAATAACCCACAAAGGGTTGATGAGTTGTAAAAAACAAAACAACCTCATTCTGAAAACTATGATATTTAAATCATATCCTGGGGTGAGGAGAGAAGAGGTAGGGTCATGCCTTTGCCAAAGGCAGACATTATGAAAATAGCAGAACCAAAAGCATTCTTTTACATGGAAATAGATAAATCATATAAGTAATCAGAAAGAAAATATAATTTCATCTGTTTATTTTTAAAGTGCATAATCATTATTATTATTATTATTTTAAAATGCTCTTCAGAATATAGGTGATCATGGCTCTCCACAGATTCCTTTTCTTTATTATCTTTGAATTGCCATACCTTCTTGAGAAAAATAGTGGAGTGGTTTTTCATTGCCTTCTCCACACATTTCAATTCATAGTCTTTCTCTCTTTAGGACATAGGCAGTCATGGCTCTCCACAGGTTCCTTTTCTTTATTATCTTTGAATTGCCATACCTTCTTGAGAAAATAGTGGAGTGGTTTTTCATTGCCTTCTCCACACATTTCAATTCATAGTCTTTCTCTCTTCAAGACATAGGCAGTCATGGCTTTCCACAGATTCATTTTTTTTATCATCTGTGAAGTGCCATGCCTTCTTGAGAAAGATAGTAGAGTGGTTTTCCATTGCCTTCTCCACACTTTTCAATTCATAGTCTTTCTCTCTTCAGGACATAGGCAGTCATGGCTCTCCACAGATTCCTTTTCTTTATTATCTTTGAATTGTCATGCCTTCTTGGGAATGATAGTAGAGTGGTTTTCTATTACCTTCTCCACACTTTTCAATTCATAGTCTTTCTCTCTTCAGGGCATAGCTGATCATTTCTTTATTATCTGTGAATTTCTAAGCCTTCACAGGAAAGATGAAATTGTTTACCCATTGCTTTTTCCACAGTTTTGAGTACTCTTTCTTCAAGTCTGACTGCCAACCAAAGCTAGAAAACCCAGTCTACTCTTCTATTTAGCACATAGCTGGTAGACAAAAGAGGTAGATTCATGCATTTCCAAGGGCATTAGTGCAAAAGTTAATGCCACAGAATAACCTGGAAATTGAACTTTGCTTCCTGATTGCACTTTCTATGCATATATTCATTATGCTACATATGCATTCTTCTACTGGCATCTAATGTTAACTTTATTGTTCACTGGTTCTCATATGACCCCAAAGTTTAGCAATGTTGAACCTAGTCAGCACGTAAATAGGTAACTTTTTAGGTATACTAGGTGCTGTAAGCTTGGATATATTGGTGATGTAATGGATAATGTTTTGGAATTGGAAATCTGAGAGCCAAGTTCCAATTTCAGTTAGGCTGGTTATATTCACTTATATGCAATACTATTTAACACATAGCTGGTAAGAAGAAAAGATAGATTAGAGACACCAGTGCAAATGGGAATGCAGCAGAATAACCTAAAAATTGAACTCCGCTTCCTGATTGCATTTTCCATTATGTTACTTTGGACATTTTAAAAATATAAATTGTGATATCATTGGTAGGACTTTGTTGTGGGAATAGGAAGTATTATCATTTTATGCCACCTGGTACATTTGTCGTATAAACAATATTTGGCATACTTATGTGAATCAGGGTAAAAAAGGGCACAAAACATGGAATTCAAACAAATAAAAATTATTAAATGTATTAACAAGGCATGTTACAGAAGGATAAAGAAAGAAACAAAGTTGAAATTATGAACAGTTCAATATAATCATCGGCCTGTGTCTCTGAAGTACTTACATGCCTCACATCTCTCAGAGTGAAAGAAAACATGTGTTGCTGCTCAAAAAGTAAAAGGGAAAACTGGGAGAACTTTTCAGATAATGCATCACCTGTGATTATTGTCAGGGGGTGGTAATCCATTAATTTATTAAAAAAATGCATAAATATTTTCACGAACTAATGATTACTTGTTTATATCTTACCACTCACTGCATTTGAACTTGGTACATAGAAGCAAAGTTTCAACTATTCTTATCTTGACCAACTAATAATATCTAAGTATCAGAAGTAATCAAATATATGTAATCAAAATATAAGTATTACTAACTATATTTGTACTTTCCACTCAAAGAAGTGCAAGTGGTGTAAGGGATAGCAGCTTCGAATGAAAAATTGGAGAGCCATGTTCAAATTCCAGTCGAGTTTGTTGCATTCACTTATGTACAAATATCCTTGACGAAAGGTATGAATCAATCTCTTCTTCTCTATGGATTAAATGGTGAAACTTGTATCTGGAAAACTCATTATTTTCCCCTCAAAATTGTTAATGCAATATTCAGTTGCAAAAAAATTCTTACAATCCCAAAATAGGTTTTATCTTTAAATAACCCACAAAGATTTGATAAACCATAAAAAATACAAATTAGTAAATCAATCTCACTTTACTCAGTTTTAGCTTCATGGACAAATTCAATATTCTTGACAGGAGGGAAACAATTGAACATTTTGAATTTTTACAGGTTTTATATATCAGGAAGAAAAGATATATAGCAGGTCGCCTCTTTCAGTTGTTGCCTGTTAAGAGTCAAGTGTAGTATCAGAAGGGATACTGAGAAGCAACCAGCTATAATCTTTTATGTGTTGAGATGAGGGGACTGCTGCTGCTACAAGGGCATGGCTAATTCAAACAAAGGCACAAATTTGTGCCACAAATTAACGTTTAAAAGACAATAAAATATAGGTTTTTAAATCATTATATTTGTCAAACACAATGCTATAAATGCAAGCAGATACAAAATAATTTGTAGAATAAAATATATTTGATGCAATAAAACATTATTAATTTACTTCACTTAGGTAAATAAATAAAAAATGCCATTGATTCAAATATCTATCCCCTTGTAGATATTTAGGATAATTTGCTTTTTACTCCTCATGCTAAATATGTAATAAAAATTTGCTGAATAGTTATATTTAGGTGTAAATGTATATGCTTAATTCAAAAATAGCAAAGGGATTTTGATAAAATCTACTGTTTTGGAGTTATCGACAATAGAAGTTTGGACTCATTCACGTTGCAGCAGCCATTATAAGTATTGTTGGCAGATATTTGCTGCGGAATAGCCTTTTTTTATTGCGCATGCAATGAGTCCTTAGTTGCGCAGTTATTCAGTCAAGTAAGAACCATAAAAAGACTATTAACAATGTAATCTTTCGCACAAATCTAATCAGCAGCTAATGTATGTAAACAACACCAGTAATGGCTGCCATGCTGTAATGTGAATGAGTCCGAAATTTTTTTTTCGATAATTCCAAATGGTATATTTTATCAAAATTTCATTGTTATTTTTTAATTAAGCATGTAAATTTACATCTAAGTATAACTATTCAGCAAATTTTTATTACATATTTAGCACGGGTGCTTATAAAGCAAATTACCGAAACATTATTAATTTACTTTACTTAGGTAAATAAATAAACTTATTCTTTGAGATTTCACTGTAAGTAAAATAAAAGTTTTTTTTCAAGAATTCACTGAAAGAAAATAATGTTTGTATTTTTAGAGCTTATGGAAATGTAACAATACATACAGATACCATTGGAGGTCAATCTGGTAAAACTTGGACGTACATGGTATCAGATGTGAAAGAGAACACAAAAGGGATATGCTCAATGGTGGATTTTTCCCCTTCAGTTAGTATTCATCTTCTTTTATGAATGTAGGATGGCTCCAGAGATCAGGTTTTGTTTATGGTATGAAGCCTTTTCATTAGCTGAAATATTTGAATTCTTTTCTTTTCTAATTGGAAGATATGCACAATGTTCCTGTACAGAAAACACTTCTTTTTCACTTGTATTCCATTGACAGAAGTGTCAACTTTCACTTTTATATCCTGCTCACTACAAAGAAATCTTATTAATAAAAAATGAAGTCATGTATTGCTGACAAAATGTCATATATAAGTGTAGGGCATTTTTTATGTGCAAGTCAGGCTTTGCATGATTACTTAACACCATAAGTAATTCTGTAAAAAAAAGTAAAAAACCTAAAAAAAATTCTTTTTGTAACAAAATACAATTATCTAGACATGTTTGTTATTTATACTATCATTTTATTCTTCAAGTCCTGTAGCGTACAGAAGTTGTGTGGCAATCTCAGGCATCCATATTGGGAGGGCAGCCAATCAAAGAATGAAATAAAAATTTAGTTTATATTTAACTTGAATAAAGTCATGGTCCACAAGTATGATGTATGATATAAATAAAAATGGCTTGTTCAAACGGAGTAGATACTCCCTTAATCTATAAGCTACTATTAACATTAAATCTAATCTGGAAACAAATCCATCTCTAACACTTAACTTAAAGACAGACATGAAATTGAAACTTTTACACATAGCTTAACACAAACCCTGAACAAACAATCACAATACCAAATCCTAATGCTAAAAATTACTTGAAGCTGAAAATTAGCAGTAAGCATCAACGTAATCTATCTATTCAATACTAAAAGTCTATGATTGCATGTGTGGTGTGTCCATCTGCTGCATAATGATTCATGAGTTGTTTACGCAGTAAGTATTTTTATTTTAACTTTCTTCAAACAGACAATTTTTTTAATTAAGATATTTTTAAGTTAAAGACAGACACAAAAAGATCCTGATTTGCTGTTTTGTCCAGTTGTTTGTAGAGTAATTATTTATATTTCGGCTTTCTTTAAGCAAACAATATTTTAAATATTTAAAAATATTTTTTGGCATATTTAAAAAATATTTTCAAGTGAATATGATTTAAAAATATTTTTTGGTATATTAAAAAATATTTTTAAGGTAATCTGTTTTAAAGTTCAGGTTTATCCCAGAAGTTCTATTCCTATTAAATGCTGTAAACAATCAGTAAAATGTTAAACATGAACTTGTAAACCAGACCAATGATGACAGGAATGAATTGAAATATTTAACTGAATCATAATAACATTAACTTTCATTTCAATGGAATATTAAAATCAACTTCAATGTTTTATAACCAAAACTGTCAGTGACTCAACAGGTCATGGGAAGTCTAGTTATTATTAAAAATACTGATAGCTTGTTTGGATAATGTCAGGTTTTATTATACAAATAAAGTGTAACATAAATTTTTATTGATAATGAATTGAAATCAAAATATCTCTGCTCTATCCCCCCCCCCAAGTGTCAAATTTATAAAGGTTTTTCTACCTATTTTTTATTCAATCATTTTATTAATAAATTAATAAAAAAGATGTAGGCCAAATAAACATTTGCTTATTTTTTTAAATTTTATATTTGCTCTGCATGACTGAATACCTCATACATGTGACAGGAACTGGTGATGCGCTCAACAGTACTTAAGTTGTATAAACATGCCTGGTCATGTGATTTATGATGATGATGATGATAAAGTTGCAAAGTATTTTTATCAAAAAATGAATTATTTTTTATGTTTAAGTAGAAATCAAAATTATTGTTCATTTTTTTTTTTGCTTTTATAGAAACCACACATAAAAGAGACTAACATAACAAAGCTAGCACAAATGAATTTCAACATTTGACCTGAATATTTTGAATATGTTGACTCTCTACTGCATCATATAATATTGTGTATATTTCTGAGATGAGGTATTATGTACACTATTTACATTATTTGGACTATTGTCCTCATCTTTGTCGCCATATTTATTACAATGTTTTGGCCATTGGACACTCTGGCCTTCTTCAGGTGGTTGGAATGTCAAACTGAACTCTTTATTTCGCTCACTGGGGTAGACTGTTCTAGTTCCACATGCCATGTTTAATGCCTTTATCCACTGTGCCACGTGTCCTCAAGGACACGTGGCACAGTGGATAAATGCATTGGTTAGATCCAGTGACAGGACCCAAAGAGTGTGAGTTCAATACCCAGTTAAGGCAGTGGAGAACTTGGAGAGGGGAATTAACAGGAGATAACTGATAACATGGTATGTGGAACAAGAACAGTCTACCCCAGTGAGCTAAAATAAAGGGTTCAGTTCGTCATTCCAACCACCTAAAGAAGGCCAGAGCATACAACGGCTGAAATGTTGAAATAAATATGGCGACAAAGATGAGGACAATAGTCTGAATAATGTAAATAGTGTACATATAATATTGATTATTCACCAGCAATGTCATCATTTGATCTCTGTTAGTCTCATGTGGTCCATCCCAAACTTTACAACCTACTCTTGTTATATTCAATGTTTCATCAGAAATATGTATACAACTGCCAACTCTGTTCAATGGTTCAAAATTGCTTCAAGCAAATGAAGTGTGTAGGCATAAGCAAGGACCATTCTTTCTCAAACCTTGCGAACTGGTGAATAAAGAACTGTACCAGATAAAAGAAACAACATCATTTGAGAACTTTTGACAGCAGCAACAACTAAAATGGATAGCACAGAAAGAGAAAATAACATTGAATAGAAATAAAAAATGGCTTATAATGGCTTATGAAAGCCAAAAGTATTCAGATAACCAAATATTGGAGAATTTATATTTAAATATGTACTGGAAACCAAGAATGTTGTACAAAACAGAAAATCTTTCAAAACATAGAAAACATTTTTGAATAAAATATTTCTCTTCAAATTTATTTCTTTATAAAATGGTAAATAATAAATATTGCACTGTACTTGGTTCATATATTTTTATAATCTTGTAAATAAATATTGCTGAGGGAATCAAAAGTGCATACAGTAATAGCGGTCTCAAGGGAATAACCATCCCTTTAACACACTGTTTTTTAGTGGACACAAAGGTTAAATATTGTTGAAAATTCTAGGTTAAGGATGTTTTCAATTTATTTTTTCTATGTTTTAAACCACATTCTTGGTTTGCAGAATATATTTAAATATAAATTTTCCAATGTCTAGTTGTCTAAGTACATTTGTTTCTTATATGCCATTATAAAAGAGTTTTAATTTTTGTTCAATATCATTTTCATCATGTTCAAATATGGCTTCTTTGTACCTTCATGTGAGAGTTGTGTTATTATTATTATTATTATTAATAATAATGAAATAATAAAGCCACTAAAACACAATGGGTTACTGAGTGTGAGAGAATTAGAAAACAGAAACATAATGAAGGAACAAGAACAATAGAAGAGTAATCAGCAAGACAACAAATGACGATTGACATTGCATTTAAATTTATGAAGATCAAAGTTGGCTGGAAAGTATGAAACTGGAAGAGAATTCCACAAGCGAGAAGTGTGAGAAAATAAACTGTTTGTATAGAGATTACAGTTACATCTAGTCAGTTCAACTGCAATTTGACGAGATCTTATGCAATTAAATTCATAAAGTCTAGGTACCATAGCAAAGAGTTCAGCCAAACAAATACCATGAAAGTATTTATAGAAAAGGTACAGGGAAGCTACATTATGGCGGTGGGAAAGTGACTGAAGCTGATTCTTTTTTGGATTTTAATGATTGGTTTTTCATTTTTTTATATCATATCAACCCTTTGTGGGTTATTTAAAGCTGAAAGATATTTTGAATTGTAAGAATACTTCTTCAGGACCAATAATATTGCTGATTCTTCTTTGGATTTTATCAAGAATCTTTAAATACATGGCAGGAGCACCAGACCATGTGTGGCAGTAATATTCAAAGCATGGATAAATGGTAGACTTATAAATATGTAAGATAGATTCTGGGGAGAAAAATTGTCTAGCACAGTATAATGAATAAATCTTCTTAACAGCAGACCTAGCAATGGATTCAATATAATCTTTCCATATCATGTCAGCCGAGAATGTTAGCATGAGAAGATGCAATGAGTCACTCTCATGGAAGTTAGCATCAGCCATACTGATGGGAGGCCAGAAAGGGTCTTTCAGGTGGTTGATAGGCCAAAGTTTTGTTCTAGAGGCATTAAAATGAACAAGCCATTCCTTGCCCCAGTTAACAGCAGGCTGTAGGTCATTTTTGAGATCAGCTATCAATTTGACATTATCAAACAGATCAGATTTATAGAGACAGGATTAAACGAGTGCGTCATCAGCATAGATATCAAATTGACACACTAAATTAACTGTTTCAAGTGAATGTTTGGGGAATTGTTGAGTTTTAAGAGATTTAATATTTTCTTTATGAATACTGTTGTCATATCAAATGCTATTGATTTAATCAATGAGCTTAAAATCTTTGAGACAAATGCTGTAACAAAAAAGGAACTAGGGAAATTTAACACTGTTTACCTACTTAAATTCTTTCAAAAGGTACTTTTGTTTGTATGGAAAGAACTTAATAAGTATATAATGCACATATATAAACCACTGGCTATCGTTCATTGCTTTACCATCTGTGCAAATAGGCAACAGTTGTGTTTCAGCAGCAATACCAAAAGAAAATATATATGCTGAGCAAATAACAGAAAAAATCGAATGTAGCAGGTGCAGTAAAGATTAAGGTAAGAAAGGTTGGACATTGAAAGTTGAAACCTTTTAATTGGTCAGAACATTTGCCATTGAAATATTGATTTTCATTTTTTTATATCATATCAACCCTTTGTGGGTTATTTAAGGCTAAAACATATTTTGGATTGTAAATATAAATTCTCCAATGTCTGGTTGTCTGAATACTTTTGTATTTCATATGCCATTATAAAAGAGTTTTTGATTTTTATTCAAAATTATTTTCAAATACGGCTTCTTTGTACCTTCATGTGAGAGTTGTGTTATTATTATTATTATTAATAATAATGAAATAATAAAGCCACTAAGACACAATGGGTTACTGAGTGTGAGAGAATTAGAAAACAGAAACATTATGAAGGAACAAGAACAATAGAAGAGTAATCAGCAAGACAACAGATGACGATTGACATTGCATTTAAATTTATGAAGATCAAAGTTGGTTGGAAAGAGTGAAGCTGGAAGAGAGTTCCAAGAGTGAGAAGTGTGAGAAAAGAAATTGTTAGCGTAGAGCTTACAGTTACATCTAGCCAATTCAACTGTAATTTGATGAGACCTTGCTACTAATCTAGTACTGTGCTTAAATTCATAAGGTCTAGGTACCATAGCAAAGAGTTCATCCAAACAATTACCATGAAAGTATTTATAGAAAAGGCACAGGGAAGCTACATTATGGCAGAGGGAAAGTGACTGAAGCTGATTCTTCTTTGGATTTTATTAATTGATTTTCATTTTTTTATATCATATCAACCCTTTGTGGGTTATTTAAAGCTAAAACATATTTTGGATTGTAATAATAATTCTTTTTTTTTGTTAATGAATACTGCATTAAAAATATTTTGAGGATAACAATGATTTTTACAGCTACAAGTCATACTATTTAACCCATAGCTGGGGGAGGGGATGGATTTATACTTTTCAAGGGTATTTGCGTGTAATTGAATGTAACAAATCTGTATGGAATTGCGCTCAGCTCATTCCAAGCTGTTAGCCATTACACCACCTGCACACCCACAAGTATTCATGAGAAATATATAAAAAGCAGAAAACAGAGTGCGACAAAAACTGAACAATTTGAAAGTTTGTTCAGGTTTTTAATAGTAGTGAAATGCAAGTGGAGAGATCGATCAAGAATTTCCAGTCTCGCACATCTCGCCTATGGAACTCCCTTCCCTATTACTGTTTCCCTGACAAATACAATCTCCAACGGTTTAAGTGTAGTGTCAATCGTCATCTCCAATTGCCTTGATCTATCCACTTCCTGACATCTTTCATTCCTATCTGCTCTCGCTCTATATCTCCCGTAACCCCCCTACCTCGATCGACCCTCCGTCCTTCTCTTTCTCCACATCCCTTCCTTTACCACTCCTATCTGCTCTTCCTCCAACCCTTCTGTAACCCCATGCGTGATAGTGGCCACTGGCCTTGCTTGGGGTGATACGCTTAAAAAAAAAAAAAAAAAAAAAGATCACCATGTTGTGAAACCCCTTTTTTCCCATATATTTCTGATCACATGTCTAAGCTGAAAGCTAAATTTTAACTGAATGTTTTCTTACCTCCCTATCTTCACAGTGAAGATAATAAGAGAAATGACAGTGTAAGGGAGAATACAATATGACAAATAAATAAAGAAAATTGGTCAAATCTAGGGTACATAATAAGGAAAGAGGGCTTGGGGAATTTAAAACTCACAGGACATATGAGCTTTTGTAAAGGGTTGGAAGAACAGGATCTTGAAAGAATATAAAAAAAAAACATTACTAAGAGTTACAAAAGACAAGAAGTTGTGGAGAGCCATGATTGTTCATGCCCTGAAGGGACATGGCACATAAAAGATGAAGAAGTTGCCCTGAGAGAATGTGTATGTTATAAAGGTGAATGATGTAACTATTCCATGTGAATACTTAGAAGGGTAGCAAAATGTTATATATATATATATATATATATATATATATATATATATATATATACATATATATATATATATATATATACATACATATATATATATATATACATATATATATATATATATATATATATATATATATATATATATATATATATATATATATAAACAAATTAAATTAAAAAGACCTGACAAGGTCTGTTTAATTTTTTCTTGAATTTTTCCAGTTTTCAAATAAGTTGTTGAGTATTGTGCTTGAAGTTGTGGATAAACTGTCAAGTAATTTTGACCATTGCAGTCATTATTAAGAACCAATGTGGTGTCTCTGTGTCTACATCCTGGTATTCTTTGGAAAACTGGTGCTTTGCAATAGACTAACATGATGTCATATGTAATGGTTATTGGGCACAAGGCCATACAAAAAGAATGTGTTTTATTTATTTTATTTTATTTATTTATTTGTATTTTTTCTTATACTTTATATATAAGATTCACTTTTTTTTACTAAAAATATCTTTTAAAATTCCCCTGCATCTTATATGCCATATGTAGTTTTAAAATTTGCGATAGTTGGCAAAAATTAGCTACCTAGCAACTCCTATTAGTTTAGACTTCAGAGTAACTTTTATATACCTATTGTCATTATTTAAAAGGCTTTTATGTTGATTAAGTTTTATCATTGATAATATTCATTATATTAATTTCATCACACTTAATATTAGTACTTTGTTTCACTAAAATTATTTGTAAAATATATTTGTTTCATTAATTTTTTTTCTTGTAATAACTTCCAGTTGCAGTGGTATAAATACAATCAGAATTTTTATCCCAATTATTCCAATAAGACATTTACAAGATGCAGGTTGTACAGGTCGTATAAAGAATATAAGTTTTTATAGACTGATGTTTTTTTCATATTATTTTTCATTTAATTGTAATCATGGCTTGTTTAACCAAAATAATACCTCATAAATCTAGCCTAGGCTGTACCCTTTACTAATAATTTTACTAATTAATAATTTTTTCTTGATTTTTCCCTGCTGAAATTGGGGTGCGGCTTATACATCCGTTTGTCTTATATCCCGTCAAATACACATTAAATATATCACATGCACTTCAAAATACTGTTTCCTGAGGTGAATGATATTTTATTTAATGTAGATTGTTTATTTTGTATAATAATAGCTTCTAAGATTTTGAGTATTTCCTTGCATTGGGTATTTTACTGTATTTTGATACTATCCACTAATATTTATCATATATTGATAGTTGTATTTTGGTTGTTCATGATGTGCTGGTTGATGTGTATATGAATTGCAATGAGTTTTGACAGGTGACAGGTCAGTCTACGAGAGAGTGTGATGCTTATGTGCTCAATGTAAGTATTTAATGTTTTTTGTTTATTAATGTTGAAGATACAATCTACCAGTGGGCATGAGAATTCATAGACTACATTATTTTTACATGGGGGATTTTGTAGGTCTGGTATTGTTGGTAATAATTAAATTAGATATTTTAAACTTTTATAGTAGATGAAAAGTCTTAGGTGTTTGTAAGGATCATTGAGTGATATGTAGCCTTAATAAAATTTAGAAAAAATAATGCAAGACCCCTCCCTGATGCAAAAAAAAATAAACACACCATTAATTTATTCTATCATACCCAGATGCACCCTTATTATAAACAGGATGAAAAAGCATTTAAAAATATAATTCGCTGGTACATATAAATAGCTGGGGGGGGGGCGTCGAGAGGTGGATTCATACCTTTTCCAAGGGTATTTGCATGTAAGTAGATATAACGAACCATGACTGGAATTGAAACTTGGCTTTCTGATTTTCAATTCTGAGCTGTTGTCTGTTTCACCATCTGCACATCCAAGCTTATGACACTTGGTATTCCTAAGTGGTCACCAATCTAGGTAGTGACCAGGTTTGACACTGCTTAACTTCGGGGATTGTACAAGAACTGGTGTTTCATTATCATATGATCATAACCCGATAAGATAAATGAACATTTATATATATAATACAATGTCTCTTCAGATTATGGCTCTCCACAGACTTCTTTTTCTTTATTATCTGTGAAGAGCCATGATTTCTTGGGATATAGTTGAGTGGTTTCCTGTTGCCTTCTCTACAATTTTGAATTCAGGGAAATGCTTCTCTTAGACTGGCTGCCATTTAAGGCTAGAGAAACCAGACTACTCTGCTATCTAACCCAAATCTTGAAGGAGAAGAGATAGATTCATATCTTCCTCAAGACCATTGGTGCAAAAGTGAATGCAACAGTCTAGGCCAGAATTTGAACTCCACTTTTAATTCCACCTTCTATACTGATGACCAATGAATTAACCATGCATCCATAAAAAAGCCATAGCAGGATGTAAGTAAGTTTTCTTGGCTTACCCCAGTTTTATCCATAGTTTCCTTTTTATATTTTCTTTTTCTTTTTTGTTTTATTCTATCTGTTATAGTTTTAAAATAACTTAAAAACCTACCAGCAAATTACTTAAAGGAAGGATGGAAGATAAAAGAAAACAGAAAGGAAAAAGTGCTGCTTACAACTATAAAGGATTCCACAGTGCCACACAGCAGCAAACGTTTTCTTGCTAAATCATGACATTTATTTTTACTGTAATGTTCACCCTGTACAAGGCCCAAGAGCCATTCTAGATAGAGGGTTACTGTGTAAAAGATACATTTTATGAGGATATATAGGGAACAGAATAGTTAACCTTAGATTTGAACAGGTTAAGATTGTAGTGATCAGGGAAGCAACTTCTTGTGAGTTGCTTCCACAAATTAACCTGTAGACACTTGTGTGGTGACATAAAATTTTGTCCATTTTTTTCTGCTTAATTCTGATGTTAATTCTACTCTATTTTTGAAAATAAAACTGTTTACTAAACTGTTGTAACCTAGGGAAGATTACTTAATAGAATAATCACACAAAGGTTGATAATGAATGATAATACTTAGGACAAGAACAACACATATAAGATTCGCTAGTTGTGCATAGAAGAAGTAGTGAATTGCTAGAAGTTAAGTGAATTCCACAATGAATCTCCAACTGCAAACTGCAGACAGTATCTAACAACTGCCCCATGCAGTCAGATGTGGCACAAGGCCAAATTTAATGTGGGGTTCCCAAGCCTGTAGGCTCAGCCAAAAATTCCCGGTAGACCCTGTATAAAATGGGGTAGGGTAGGTGTTTCCCGAGACAAGCCTCTGCCCTTTGGCATAGCCCCATTTGGGGATGCTCTCTGCCCAGAGGCAGAGATCTTAACCAGCCCAGTTGAAGACAAATCTTCAACTGCTGACCACAGACCAACACATACAGTATTCACTACTGTATTTTTGCAAATGGGGGTATACCCATTACTGTCCATAGGTATACTACAACATAAATGCAGATATTTTTCAAGTTAGGAATTAGAATATGCCAAAATAGATTAGGATAAATAATTAAAAAGAAACAAAATTTACTCATATCTAGTAAAAGTTTGAAAATGTATTCTTTGTTGATTTTTACACCTGTGCCCTGCCTATATAAAACTGTGCAAAAAATACATTATTTACTTTGGTGCTATGTATCAATAGATCCATTGTGTTGAAGTCAAAAACACTTTTGATAGAAATACATCCTTTTTCACATTTTTCTGACTTTTGTCTTTGTTAGCATCTGCATAACAGCTATGTATATACTTTTCAGAACAATTTACCTTTTGATAATTTTTTTCAAGGCTTTTGAATGACTAAACATTTGTATCTAAAATGAATGACTTATTGTGAAATTACATATCTTTGAAGAACTTTCATTCCAATAAACCTTTATATAAATCTGCTTAAGTGTTATAATTCCTTATATCAGCTTGTTGTTTGGTAAAACTGTTTTTGTTTAACACTTCCATTTCTGTGGACATACTTATACGTCTTTATAAAGCTTATATTGCTTGCTGTTCACAGACACGCAAACACAAATATATTTTTCAAGACATCAATCCCTAGTGTAACTACATGCTGGTTTCAAGAAAGAAGGTCCATGCTTCATATTGGTGTTACTCTTTTATTTAGGAAAGACACGGTGAAAACAAGAAACAAATATATCTCTCAAAAGGGGAAATGGACAAAAAAAGTACATTTCAAAGAAATACACAAATGAGGCAGACACTTTGCAAACAGAAACAGACATTGGACATGTAAAACACTTCTTTATTTACAAGTGGTGGCCATTAGTAATACTGATGGGAAACTGTAATTTTAAGGGAGTTGTTTCAGCTTAATCTACTAATTTATTGTAGCAAAGAATCTAGAATATATGGAAAAAAGCAATTTATTGTTAAAAAATAGCAAAATTTTTAAAAAAAGGCTATGGCATCTATTATGATCTAGAGATCAGATGGAAGTGCAACTAAGAATAATGTAGTGATGTATTGTCGGAGTTAGCTCCTCCTCAGTTCCTTAATCCTTCAACAGGGGTCTCTCTCCCCTGGCTATAAATACTGGCTGAGCCTTCTCTCTCTCTCTTTTTTCTGACTCAGGCCTTGGGCTGCCACCTCGCGTGGAGATGAGGTAAAATCTCTCTTTTTCGACTTAGGCCTTGGGCCGCTACCTCGTGTGGAGGCGAGGTAAAATCTCTTTTTATCTACTTAGGCCAATATGTGACCTCTCACAGATACAGCGTTTCCCAAATTCTAGGAATGCGCTAAGAATAATACACGTACGTACGAACACTACAACACACACACATAATTTCTCCATACAAACAATATGTAACTGTTCATGTCTTTGTTTAACTTGTTTTGTTATTAATATATATTTGTTTACCCATATATATCAGTCTTGTTTGTTTTCTTTGGACTTAATTAAAGTTTGACATTCCCATGTAGTTGGACCGGCCAGCAGGAAATTTTAACCTGATATCTTTTCACATCTTCACCCCCATGGTCTGCTACAGTATATTAGGTACCTCCACTAATTTTCAATACCTAAGGTTTAAAATGAATTTTTAAAAATGAAACACATTCTTGAAGTTTTCTTTTTAGCTTTAATTGGAAGCAAAATGATTAAATTTACTATTTGCAGTAAGCAAAATACTCTGGTGTACTTCAACTAAAAATTATATTTATTGGTATTTCAACCTTTTGGTTGCTTTCAGTAAAGTCATTAAAATTGGCCATTTTTTTTACACATTTTAAAGCAAAAGTTAATTCTTGGTTTTAAAAATCTTCAAAAAATAAAATATGCTTTCTTGAAAATTTATTTGAAGAATATTAGCTAATTTAAAGTATAATTAATCTGATTTGAAAAAATATTATTTATTTTAATAACAGAAATGGGTTTTTAAAACAAGCAGTAGCAGTGATTACACACTTGTCACCATGACTTTTCACTTGTAGATCACTTAACAAGTGCTGATAAATGTGTTTTTATTGTGTTCTACAGAGACTTTATCTGCTAAAACATAATTTAAGAAAATGATGAGTGAGCCCTTTCTTTATTTAATTTTTAAGTACTCAGTAATCTTAAAAATGTTAGAAAATATTCTTCGTAATCTAATTTTTGGAATGTTAACTTTAAATTTACTATACTATTTTCTGATTATGTAATGTATGGTCGACCATACTTTTGTGGGGTCAATCTACCCAGGTTTTAGGTGGAAAAATCAAATCAGAGTATCATGTCCACAAGTACAACACAAATTTTTATGCAACATGAAGAAATGATGTTTGCTGAAAAGGAAACAGACCAAGCTAAATATGACAGTAACATTTATAAAGTCAGATACATGTATTTACATTTTAAAAATCAATGTTCTTAATTGTGGGCATAGTTTGATTGTTTGAAATGATTTGTTGCAAGTGAGTCTGCAAAGTTTCAAAGTTTTTTTGTTGCAAGTGAGAAAATCAGGTGGTATTGTATGCCAATATGTGTGCATGTGTGAAGCACACACTAATGAAACGTGTGTGTAACTGCTGACTGATTGTGTGTGATAGCTGTGAACAGAGAAGGGAGAGAAAACTTACTTTCATTGTGGCATTGTATGTAGAAAAATCATTGCTCACATACCATGACAATGGTATGTGAATCTTTGTTGTTGATCGAGGTCTGGTCTGGTCTCGTTTGGTCTGGTTTGCTGTATTTCTCTAACTGTCCTTCAACGACTGTTATTGCAGATCTGGTTACTGGCTGTTGCTGATGAGCCATTTTTATTGCTATAGGTTGGTTCTGAATTGATATCTGAGATTTGTGCAAGAATGTACTCAGTAACCTGAATTTTCAAGGTCATTTGGAGTTCAGCCACATGGATTTAGTAGAGAGTACATTATGTGACTTGTCCTATCAAACCCAGTTCCAGAAACCACTTATTTAATTTGGACCGGGTTTGTACAGAAATACAAAAACGTTTTTCACATCTATTGGATTTTGTAAGATTTATTTGTAGGTGTCTCTTCACTTTGTGCTTCATTTATTGGTAGTAAAATATAGGAGTTTCAAATAGGGGCACATTATGTAATATTTTGTATGCATAAAAATATACATTGTATATTGTCAGTAAAAAAAGGAACAGTTGTGTGCTACTTGTATTTTTTGCCTTGGCATCATACTGCCAACACAAGTAGTATGGTTGATTGTCATGCATCAGTAAATCGCTTTTGTATGGAAATCATTGCAGTTATATATACATATGTCACTTCATAAAATGCTAATATTGAGTGAAAGAAATCAGATCAATACCATGAAGTTAGAATAGTTGAAAATACAAAATGGAAATTGGATGCAACTGAACATCATTATAAGCCATATTTATTAAAAAAAGTATTTTGTTGTGAAGTCCTTAGGCGTTTGGGTTACTACTCAATGCTCATGTGTAGTCCTTCCTCCTCCTAATGGAGTTATTATATAGCCTGGGTATTCCGGATATGTTAATTAGTTAATCTACATATCACTACATCTCCCTGTAATGAAGGAGTTTTGTACCCCTTGTTTTTCTTGTGCTTCTTCTATCATTTCTTTTTCAGGACTTCTTTCTCTCTCTCAGGATCTTAAGGTATTTCTTTCTCTGGAAGATCTTCATCTATCTTGTTTTCTTTCATTCTCATGACTGAATTCGTCCATTGACTGGTCTTCCTCAGTTTTTGAATCATGTTGTCCATCTTGATCATCGCCATGTTCATAATCAGACATTTCATCCTGCAAGGGTAGATTTTGTTTTTGTCAGCACTATCGTTACTTGAAAGCAGTCTACATAAAAAAATTCTACTTTTTCTTTCTGTTGAGATTTTTATGGTTTGTACCATCCTTTCTGCTATCCTATTCAATTGAGAATGGTATGGAGGTGTCTTGTAAGACATACATCTTATTTTCCTTAACCATGAGTTATGTTTTTCACTGCAAAACTCTGGGTCATTGTTGGTCACCAGGGTTTTTGGCATACCACTTCAGGAGAATGTAAGTCTTAAAATTTGTTTTACAGTAGAACTTCTTCTGTCATTCACATGAATTACCTTGGGCCAGCCTGAAAAAGAGTTCACTAATATTAATAAGAGTTCAGTTGGGGGAGGAGGGTCATGATATGATGTTGGTGCACAATCTAATTTAGGTAGCTGTGATTATTTCAGGTGCTGTCTGGAATAAGACAATCTTGAAACTATGTACTTTGAAAAAAACATAGCACAATAATAGTTATGCAATGCATTAAAATTAAACAAGTGATTTTTTGAATGAAACTAAAGACAGATTTTTTTTTATAACAAATAACCATTTACTTGATGTTTTTTACACTGTGTGGTGTGTTTAATAAAGCCCTTGAAAAGAAGAGAACAGTTCACTTACACACATTGAGCTGTGTTTAATAAATCTCTTGAGAAGAAAGGAGAAGTTTCTTGCACACATTGAGATGTGTTTAATAAAACCCTTGAAAAGAAGGGAAAAGTAGGTACTTAACTTTGTTGGAGAATCTACATCAGTAAAGCAGGAAATGTCATTTCAGTTGATGAGTGATTCATGTTTGAGTTCACAACACGGAATCCACTACTCTGTTTTATCTTTGGTATTTATAGTTTCCAGGTACAGGTGCTGGCTCGAAATGAAGCCCTTCAAAAATGTGTATCTGTAAAGAATATTGTATGTTTCATAATGTCTCCTAGTAACAGGGAGTGGACCAATTATATCCAAGTGAACTGTGTTAAAGTGAATAGTAGGCAGTTCAATTGGGTGAATAGCAGATTTAGTATGTCTCTGAATTTTGCTATTCTGGCAAGTTTGACATTCATTATACATTTCTTTTATTGTTTTGTCCATATGAGACAAACAAAAAATCTTGTTTTGATAAGTGTACATGAGGTTTTAATTCCTGAGTGTGATATTGCATCAATACAATCAAAAATAGATTTATGTAATTTACTTTGTATATATGGTCTGAGACCACAAGTAGCATTATCATAATATAAGAAACTATTATTATCAGTACTAAAATTGTTTTTTACATCTAGAAATTTTTGTAACTCAGGGCCCTTAAATTGTATTTATAGCTGGCAAGTCACACAGATCTACCATAACTGCTAGGGTAGGTTTAGACAAACAATCAGCTATAACATTTAGATCTCCCTTTATGTAGCCTATATAGTCTGTGAGAATTGCTAATTGCCGCTGCTGTCTACCTGACATAGCAGGCTTTAGACTACAGAATGCACCACACAAAGGCTTATGGTAGAGTTAATAATAAAACTTGTTTTCTTTCATATTATGTTTAAAATATAATGTAGCTGAATATGCTGCAAAAAGTTCTTTATCAAAAGTCAAATACCTACTTCTTAAGTTTGAGTTAACTTGTTAGAGAAGAAGACTATCAGAATTGGTGCTCCTTCTAATATTTGATATGGGGCTGCACCAATTGCCTAATTACTGATATTCAGTACAGTCAGAGCATTGGTGAGCTAAAGACAGAAATTCATTGATTCAGCTTTTAATATCGTTAAATGATTGTAATTCCAAGTCATTTAATGTAAATGTAGTATTACTGCATATACCTATTTTTCTGTTAAAGGCATGACTGTGTCTGCAAGGTTTGTGATTAATTTTCTATTTACTATGCCTAAGAAATGATGAAGTTTCTTACTGTCCTTAGGAGGGGCAAAATTCTGTAATTCATTAACATTATTTTATGTAGGTATAATACCTTCAGAGCTGATATTATAACCCCAAAAATTGACTGAAGTCACATCAAATGTTGACTTTGTTATTGAAATTTTTTATTATTATCATGTGGAATTTTTATAACAGTTTCAGCATCTTTTATGTGTGCTGAAGAATCATCGCTGAAAATAAGAATATTGTCAATGTATGTAAATACACAGTCAAAATGTTGAAAGGTCTTGTCCATGTATCTTTGAAAAGTGGATGCTGCATTCTTTAGACCAAATGGCATGTATTAGTGCAATCTGAGAGGAGAAATAAGTACTGTTTTTTTTTAATATCATCAGGGTGCATTTTAATTTGATGGTTTGCTGATACCAGGTCGATTTTGCTAAATCTTGTTTTGCTAAATCTTGTTTTGCTGCCCAGTTTATCAGCAATTGAATTAATGTTCAGGATGGGATATTTATCGCTTTTTTTTAATACTGTTTAATGTGCGGTAATCATCGCAGCATCTGAAATTGCCATCTGGTTTTTCACATGTAGGGGACCAGCCCATTCACTATCAGAAGGTGTAACAACACCATTGTTCTGCTATTTTGAAAATTCCCTCTTTACTACCTGGGTTTTCTCTTCTGATAGACATCTTGCCTTGGCAAAAGTAGGAGCATGACTGCCTGTAACAATTCTATGGTATACCTCTGCTTATGTGCTTACTGGGTTGGTTTGTGGGGATATAATATTGGGATATATTTTTTATAAAGCCTTTAATGAAAGCAGGTGTATTATTATTCACAACTAAGTTAATAGAGTCATTGAATGTTTGTAGTTTCTTTGAACACAATGTTGTGGAGCTGAGGATCATTTTCTGTTGGTAATCTATTAATAAGACAAAATTGTTTAGAAAGTTGAATCCTAGTAAGGAGTGTTAAATGTCCTCTACTATGAATGTCCACAGAAAAGATCATCAAAAGGTTGGTAGGTTTATCTTGGCTTTAATTTGTTTGTAGTAGCACATGCCTAAACCTGTAGCTGTGGTTAGAGAAACTGGTGTTGGCTCCATTGATAAACTGTTGACAAAGCTATGTGGGATGATAGATAAGCTAGCACTGGTATCTATTATGGATGAAAACTTTTTGTCCCCAACATTGCTGGTATCTGTAATAATGGCAGATTCAACAGGTATGTCATCGTCCAACTATTTAGTTTCCTGCTTTGTTTGGTGCTGGTGAAGATAGATGCAAACTTGGCTGTTGTATCAGGTCTCTTCTTTGGCCATTTGCACTAGGGTTCATGTGAATGTGCTGCATACGCATAATAAATGTGTGCTCTACATATTCTTTTAAATTATCCTTTTTGGAAATGTTTGAGACCGTAAGGTATTGCTGAGGTTTTAGCAGGTACTTCTTTCATCTGAATTTAGTTACACATATTTATTTTAGCAGTTCCTTGTATTAAAGGCATTAATTCGTTTGCCAATTTTCCCAGCCTGGTCAGATTTAAATCTTTTTGTGGTGATGGATGATGGTAATTCTTGTAAAAATTTGTGCAAAACTATGCCGTTGCCTATCTCCAATCCTTTTGCAATCAATAACATTTCCTGAAAGTAAAATGATGGTCGACCTGTATAATGGAGGTGGGCATGAATTTGTCTAGCAGTTCTAGCTTTGTTTGTTTGTGCATTACAATTAAATTGTTTTTAAACTCATAATTGTGAGTATCCAAAATGTTGCTAGATATTTTCGCGAATATTTCCGGAGGTAGAGACGCAATAACATTATAAAATTTGGTGATTTGTGAAGTTACACTTCTCAGATGGAATTGAGATTCAATAATTGTAAATCAACTGGTAACGCTAGTTTGCATGAATTAAGGTGTCTTTATTGTTATTTGTTGGACAGTTGGCTCATAGTGCTCTTGTTTTATTTTGTTTATTTATGTATTTTTTTGTATTATGTGTGTAATATATATATATATATATATATATATATATATATATATATATATATATATATATATATATATTGAAATTCAACATATATGTTGTTAGGGATTTGTCTTTTTTTTTTCTTTTGTGTTGGGTTATCAAAATGTGTTTTTCGTTGGAGTCACCAAATATGTTGAGCTAGTTTAAGGCGTACGAAATATGCAACAGCATAAATATATGAAAAGTTCAACCAAAACACAAAAGTCTTCATATAAAAACACTTGTGTGTGGATTTATATATATATATATATATATATATATATATATATATATATATATATAAAATTCTTAATACAAGTTTTTTTACATATATTGACCTGCAAAAGTCTTGGTAATGAAAACAATATAAATTTTGTACTTATCTGTCTGGTTGTTACAAGCCTGAAATTGTGTGTCTTGTTACTTTAACTTCAATGAGCAAAAAGAGGAAGATTGACTTTCCCACCTATCGATGTCTTGTATGGGTCTCGTTCAGATCACGTGATTGTTTTTATTCTCATAGGTATTTATAATTAATTGTTATTGCTATTTTTTGCTTTGGTTAAGGGAGATAACTTTTCGTCTCTTGCTACATTCGTATCCATGAATTTTGCTCTCTCTGTAATGACTAATCTCTTTTTTGATCGCATATTTTTCTGTATTATCTGACTTATTTTATTGAAAGTCAAACTTTCCAACTGCATCGGATGAACCACAGTTGAAATTTTCATAATGGCTTTGACACCAGCTGTAGCCTAAAAAAGATTGGTTATTTCATTTTCTCTTACTGTCTGTTAATTTCTTAGTCCTCATTTTATCCACAAACACTCTTATCCATGCATCCAGAAAATCAGGATTCTCTAAGTGTTTCCTATTGGCAATGCCACTATTGTGAATTCCTAAGTCCTTTGTGTTACTACTCAATGCTCATGTGTAGTCATGCATAGTAAATGAGCAGGACCTAGATGCCAATCTAATATCACATTTAAATTCATGTAGTTGGGGCACCAGGGAAAAAAAAGTTTGTCAGAACAGTTGCCATGAAAATATTTGTAGAAAAGACAGAGGGAAGCCATGTCACATCAGTGAGAAAGTGACTAAAGCTGAGATGCCAAGTCAGGATCTATTACATTGCAGATCCTTCTTTGGATTTTGTCAAGAATCTCAAGATGAATAGCAGGAACACCAGACCAGATATGGCTACAGTATTCAATGCATGTGTGAATATTAGATTTGTAAATGTGCAAGATGGACTCTGACAAGAAAAAGCTTCTGGCACGACACAGTGACCCAATTTTCCTTGCAGTAGATACAGCTATTGATTCGATGTAGTTGTTCCACTTCAAGTTAGTTGAAAATGTGAGGTCAAGAAGGTGCAGTGTGTTGCTCTCCAGCAGTCTGGCATCAGACATGCTGATGGTGGACAGGAAAGTTTCTCTCTAGTGGTTAAATGAGAGCTGTTTCGTTTTGGAGGCATTACTAGGAGTTTTCTATTGTGAAAGTGGAGTTTGGTGTTCCAGCATATCTTAAAGTAAATTTTAAAAATTAAAGTTGACTAATTTTTTTTAAAGATCTTATATAATTCAGGAGAAGTAACTACAGCAGACTAATTAAAAGGAAAGATTAAAGGGAGATAACAAGAAAAGCACTCACTACTCAATTATGTGTGAAAAATAATATCGCTCAAATGTGTGCCAAGGCTTTGGCGGCACACCTCCACTCGATGGTCAAAATTTTTGATGACGTCTCTGCATAGTTGCTACTTGATCTCACCAATATGCCTTATAATCTCATCCTTCAGCTGTTGAATAGTTGTTGGCTTGTTGGCATAGACCTTACTTTTGAGATGACCCCAAAGAAAGAAATCTAAAGGCATCAAGTTGCATGATCGTGGTGGCCAACTGACTTTGCTGTTTCGAGAGATGATGCGATCTGGAAACTTTTCATTGCATTTCTGTTTCAATGTCCATTTTCATAATAGGCTTCGATAACTTTAACACATTGTTTGATTGTTAATGTTAATCTTTCCATGGTTGAAATTACTAAAGACTTAAGTTGTTAAATCTGAAAGAGAAAGAAAAAAATTATTAAACACTTAAACTTAATTCATTAAAATTAGTCCAAGTTATTGGAACACCCTATATTTTGTTCTGCCAACCATCTTAAATACAATTTTTTTCTTTTTTTTTCTCACTGAAGCCTACTTTTTGGGGAACAGTATTGGTGGATTCTTACTTAGGACGAAAGATTTAAAACCCATATACAATTTTTTAGCCAGTGTTAATAGAAGAAAATAATGAATTAAATAAAAAAAAGAACACAAAAGTCAAAAGTAACAAATTTAAATCTACAAACCTTCTCAAAAATAAATATCAAGTTGGTCAGCTCAGATGGTTGCGATTACAATCCCAGAAAAACTGAATTTTTAGGACATAATCAACAAAATTTTATTTTGAGAAAAAACAAAAAACATAGTTCATAGTTTAAAAAACTACCATTTCAACTGTGAAGTACTGTGGCGGACACATCATTTTCTGGAATTGCTTTTTGAAACAGGTCCCAAGACACTTCCCAGGATTGATGGATTCATTAAAATATCAGTCCATTCTCTTAAAAAATCATTTACTTCACTGAGCTTTTATGCAATCTCAGTCCTCCTATATAGCAGCGAATGCTAGTAAATCTCACAGATGAAGAAGAGACTTGAGGCAACAGAAATGCAGTTCTACAGATGGATGCTGAGAATCATATGAACTGAACATGTGAGCAGTTATGAAGTTTTAGGGAAAATGGAAACAAAATTCCACATACAAGAAGGAAATCTATCTTAGATTTGGTAGGTGATTTATCTTCCAACAGAACGGACTCCATGCTCTTTATTATGAAAGATATCAAAAACTTCTATATCATTCCAACACAATTACTGAAGGTAATGTTTAGGTTTTTTTAATCATTTAAGCAAGGGGATAAATCCACTAAGAAGCAAGGCTTACTGGGAGTGAAAGAGAATAGGAAAACTTTAATGTAAAGAAAGGATAATAAAAGAATTAAAAGTGTGATATTTTTAATTTGCTTATAGCAGAAATACATATTTTCCCATGAAAGTTAGAGGACAAAACCCAGATTTTCAAATACTGATTTTTAAATTGACTTTTTCTAATAAAGAGATATGTCTTGTCCCTGTGGTATCTTGTGGGTAAAGAGAGAGAAGAGAGAGAGCGATATCATTCTTCCTTTTCTTTATATACTTCTCTATATAGCGACATCTAGTGCCTGCTTTCAGAAGTTATCGGACAGACAAGTGGAGTAATCCCACTATGTTTCTTGTTTTAATTTGTATTTATTTCAATTAGTTACTTATATTTCTATTACAGTTTTTTTTTAAATTGGTCTGTTAAACTTATTTAAAACAATGAAAACTAATTTTAATATTTTATTCGTATTTGTATCACATTTTAGCAAGAGAGCCATGATTGGATATTAAGTTGATACAAAAAGTCCAACTTGGCAATAAAGATATTATTTTCAGAAATGTTTGCATTTACCATGTATAAGCAAAATGTTATTGTAATGTATTTCTATTTTACTTCTACTGGTTTACCCTACGTTTTTTCCAGGGGACTTCTCTTAATACGTAATAGGTGTTATTATATAAAGCAATATAAATAGAAAGGTATCTTTCTCTCTTTCTAACCAGAGGATGCTGTAGTGACAAGACATGTCTTGTTTCCCTTCTGGGTAACTTCTTTCTTTGGGAAAACTGATTTCTTTTAGTTTCATCAGAACCATTCAGTGCATCATGCACACGCACACACACACACACACTACAGTTAATCATATATATTTCTCTCCTTTTCTAATCTATGCTATTCTGTACGTAAATATACATATAAAATCTATGTGTAAATTGAAATCACATATTTTCAACCAAATGTCATTACACTTGGTAACACTTTAATTACAGCTGGTTTCACCCTCTCCATTACAAGTGACCTCAATTGGATCTGAAAATATTTCTGTAAGACTTCTATTAACATGATATCATCCCAATGTATTATGTCAGATTTTATGATGCAAGTCAATGTTTTCACAATAAAATTGGTATTAACCAAATAATGTTGTAAAAGATATTGTAAAGCTTATTGTTTTGAGGTCATTGAGTGTTGGCAAGAAAAAAGAAGTGTTGAATTGGTTGAAAGTGGTAGACAAATATTTTATGAATAAAATGAGACAGAATTTCTTATTCCATCAGCAACTTTTAATATAGAGAATGTTGAAGGATAGTTCCTGAAAGAAAGTGTAAATTTAAGGAATGTTCTTATGATAATCTCTGTAAAAAGGAATAAAAGGATGCGATTGAACTTACTCTGTTCATGAGTGAAAGAGTGAGTGAGGTGTCTTGTCTAAGTCATCAATCTTCTAGGAGTGCTGCATTTCATGCCCTAACTTTTCTACTGTGCAGTATGAAAAACTTTGTGTATTCATAGGCCTCCAAGTTGATGCAACTGAACTTACTCTGTTGATCAGTGAAAGAGTGAGTGAGATGTCTTGTCTAAACCATGCATGCATTCTAGGAGTTCTGAGTTTCATGCCCTACTTTGTCTGTAGTACAATTTAAAAAAAGAGGCTAGTCTTTTGGGATTTGCGCTACACATACTCCTTTTTTTTTATGTATACCCCAAATCTGAGAAGAGGGTCATTGCTACAAATTGTGTTTTCAATGCATGCATATATGGCAAAACCAGGTGTAACATCTACTACAAAACTATCGAGCGATGGGAACACAACTTTGAAAATTACAAAATGATTGAGCAAGATAGCAAGAAAAACTGGCTTTAAAATTTTTTTAAATCCTTTTGTTGTTAAAGAAAACATTTGCTTTACACAAACTGTAGTCTTATAAGAGAAAACTTTGTATTTGAAAAGAACTGTCAACCCACTTTAATAATTTCAGGCACACAAGAGAAATTCTGTGCAAGGCCTAGTGTTGGAATTTGTACTCTTTGTATATTGTGAAAAAATGATATTGTCTTTGTAATAAATGTTTGTTTTTTCTGCAAATTTTATGCCACAGTAAGAGTTTTGTGTTTTTTCATTTGTCTCATTTAAAATACTTAAGATAAGAGATTTCATGTTCTTTCTATTTCCCATAAATCCTTTAAAGATATTATAAGCAGAAACTCATATGATATATATATATATATATATATATATATATATATATATATATATATATATATATATATATATATATATAAAAGCAAATGAATGATAAAGTGAAAAAAATTCTGTGTAACACATTTCATCATCTAGAAAGACTTCATCATTAATATTTTTGTTGATGTAATTATGCACATATAGGAAGGGGAATAGGAGATGGAGATATAAAATGCAAGCATTGGTTATAATTATAGGATAGGAACTACTGGAGATATTATGTTGGAAATGTGTTACATAGAATTTTTGCCACTTTGTCATTCATTTGCCTAACATTATTCTTATATATAGAAATGTATCTATCACATCCTTCCATATTGTTTGGGTATCAATCAATGGAGTCAGTAGAAACAAAAAAAATCTGTGTGCCAACACACTAAATTCAATCACAAATCTGTTGTAAACAGTCCAGCAGGCAACGTAGTAACGAAAACGGGGTCAGAAATCCAACCTACCACTCGCAACAGTAGAAACGCACTTTTACTCACTAAGCCCCAATTTTTTCTGTCCCAGGAAGTAAAAAACAACAGCCTTTATTCACCGAGTGATTTTTCAGATTGGCCACGCAAGACAGGGAGGAAAGAACATTAGCATAGTTTCTCTGATATGTAAAGTAGCAGCTTTTTTTTGCTAACAATTTTATTTAATTTTACTTCGGCCACGCACAAAATACAAACTGTTTTTCGAGGTAGGTGATTTTCTCTTTCGTTACACTCCCCACTGTCACATAGGTGACACCCAAGGGCAGGCCTCTTCACTCTGGAGCGGGACGATTACTGTAGGGGGTTGAATGGTATGTTCAGAATACTCCTCTTCCGAGGAGCCCTCTGGTCTAACAACCTCACGCACAATCTTCACCATCTGAAGAGGTATTGGCCCTAACTCTAATAGTGATTATCCTTTCACTTCCTGAGCACTTACTGCCAGTGTCACTTGCCAAAGTGTCTGAACATACACATGGACGCAAGTCTTTTATGTGTCTTGGCATTCCATCAACCAGCATAGTGCATGAGCTGCTTATTCCAGAAATATATATCCCACCCGGTACCGAGTTGTACACCGGCAGTGTGAGTCTTTTACCCACACACAATCGCTCAGGTTGTATGCCGTTCGTTCTTTTACTCGTTCAGTTGAGTGCGTCGCGTCAATACCTCTTAACCAGATTTTGTACCGGTGAATCATATTGGCTGGTGCAGTTGAGGGTGACACATCATCTTTAGGGGTGACGTTGTTCCAATATACTGCTTCCATTATAGAACACTGCTTCTTGGCAGTAATTCTCTTGACACTGCGATGACATCGCTTGAATATGCCATTTCCTGATGGGACGTATGCATAGCGAAATCTGAGGTGGACTCCCCACGAATCTAAAAAGTCTTTAAAGAGTCCACTGCAAAATGCAGTGTCGTTGTCAGTGAGGAGTCCCATCAATTCTGATATGCTGATAGTTTGCGTATCCTTCTTTGGACGCAACCAACATGCGTCTTCCACGACAGTTCCATTGAGCTCCAGGGATACTCTTGTTGCAAGGGAGCTCGCGTCGACCCAGACTTCAAATTCAAATCTGTCAACGCTCCATTTACTGCGTACGATTTCGTCTTGACGTACCCTGGTAATGACTAAGGGGAGCATCCGTTGTTTTGTCATCCCAGCCAGAAGTGACAGCAGTCACCCTACGTTTGATAAAGGCAGTCGCAATGCGGATCCAACCGCCAACAGGAAAATGTCCTACCAGTTTCTCACATAATGAGAACACGCTGCGTCGTGTAATGTGTCCGGGAATCTCTGTGAGCTCACTTCCACGTTTTCAGTAACGCATATTATCATCCCACCAGGTCTGCAAGCCGAGCACATGAGCACCGTCCTCCAGTCGTTCTGGGTTTTTACACCCAAGACCAAAGTCGGCAATATGCTGTCTCACTTGTGCAGCGGGTACTATGGTTTCATTGGTGTAGATGTCGTCAATGTAAGCTGATGTCGCTTGGCGAATTGTCTCATCCTTAGATAATGTAGCGGACCGTAGGGGTGTAGATGTGAAGGTGTGATGAGATATCAAAAGGTTAAACTTTCCTGCTGGCCGGTCCAGATACATCAGAATGTCGGAGTTTAATTAAGTCCAAAGAAGACAAAGAAAACAAACAAGACCGATATACATGGGTAAACAAATATATATTATGGGTAAACAAATATATTAATACACGAAGACATGAAAGGTTACAGAGTGTTTGTATGGAGAAGTTATGTGTGTGTTTTGTGTTGAGTGTCCGTACGTACGTGTATTGTCCTTAGCGTGTTCCCAGAATATGGGAAACGCTGTATCTGTGAGATGTCACATATTGGCCTAAGTGAAAAAGAGAAAGTTTTACCTTGCCTCCGCGTGAGGTTGTGGCCCGAGGCTTGAGTCGAGAAAGAGAGAGAGAGAGAGAGAAGGGTCAGCCAGTATTTATAGAAGGGGATAGAGATCCCTGTTGAAGGATTAAGGAAATGAGGAGGAGCTAACTGCGACAATAGCACAGCATCAACGATGGCTTTCATGATGACCACTGCCACATTGAGCCCGAATCTCATTCGCGTTAGGCAGTATCTCCACACCTTAAAGATCACCGTCTGAAATGGCCATAGTAACCGGCACATGCGTACCTGCAAGTAGGCTTTTCAAAGATCAATCACAGAGCCATTGCATCCCTTCCTTTGCCATTCTCTCAATTTTTGTGCACAAACATCAGAATGAGTCGTGTATGCATCTACATATTCATTCAGCTCCCGATAATCTAGTACGGGGTGCACCTTTGCTTTGTTCCCCTGAACCACGGCCATTAACATGATGAGGCTCTTGGAGGACCAAGCTCTTCCTCGTGATATGTGGATCAGCCATCAATTATCCAGCCACATCCACAGTTCACGCTGGTATTCTTCCTTGACGTGTTCGGGCACCGGGTACTCTGACACTCCATTCTGGAGATTCTCTGGTGGGTTATTTTCTAATCAGTTCCACAGTGCTGTCCATGCCATCGCGCTTTGGTCGAACTCTGCACTAAAGTCGGACCCATCGATCCTCAGATCTGCATAAATGGACGGACGAGAAAATTGAACTTCACCCGACTCTGTGATGCATGCTCCGCCCAGCTCCTTAATCATATCCATGCCAAGGAGCAGGTCAAACCCCAATAACATGCTGTCCACAACAAAGACACTGACAGTGAAAGGGTCACCGTTGTTGACACTGAGTCTTATGCTTCCGAATCCTCATCTCATGAGAGCCTTTCAATAGGCCGTTAGCAGCCCGAGTCTACTAAAGCAGTACGCGTTATTCCGTTGATACGCACCTTAATCACAGGGAGCGACTCTTTCATGCTCTGACGGGGAAGAGACCGGCGCTGATGTTGCAGCCCCCATTCCATTTCCCGAACACTTAGAGGCAATGTGGCCTACTTTCTGACATTTAACACATCATAGTTTCTGTACACAAACAACACACTTCGGAATGGGATCACACATATATCGACAGGATGAGGGCTTAGCAATGGGCTCGCCATTATTGCCAGCAATGGCAAATATATACATGGAATACTTGGAGGAAATGGCATTAGAATCTATATCTCTAAAGCCAACTCTATGGTTAAGGTATGTAGATGACACCTTCATCCTCTGGCCACACCTGGAAGATGTTCAGGTTCTACTGGACCATGTGAACTCAATAAGACCTTCGATATAGTTCATTGCAAATATAGTTCATTGCAAATGAGCCTATCCACAGAGCAGTTACCATGCTTCCTGAGGTACAAAATCAATCAACAAATCATTCAATCAACCAACTCAAAGTACTGAAAGTTATAGCCACAGAAATGATCATAGTGCTCATAACTATGAATCTCCACAGCTTCCTCTACCATAATCCTTTTTTTTAACAATCATGCTCACTTTAGGATATTTAAAACCTTAAGTAAGAACAGTATTTACATTAGTCGGACTATTGTCCTCATCTTTGTCGCCATATTTGTCACAACGTTTTGGCCGTTGTACTCTCTGGCCTTCTTGAGGTGGTTGGAATTTCAAACTGAACCCTTTATTTCGATCACTGGGGTAGACTGTTCTAGTTCCAATATAAAAATAAGCATGACAGGGGAGAGATAGCAATGCACTGAGAACTGTGCAAACGGTTTACGTTTGATCATATAAACAAATGATATGAACAAAAACCAGAAGCTGTCCTAGAAAATAAAGAGTAAAATACTCTAGGAATTTGTGATGAAGACTTACCACTTAATTCAAGCCACAAGGTTATTGCTAACAAGAAAATGTTAGTTTGATAGATCATAGACAGAGCTGTGCCAGTGAACCACAGGGTGATAAAGAGAGAGAGTTGGAACTAGAACAGTCTACCCCAGTGATCGAAATAAAGGGTTCAGTTCAAAATTCCAACCACCTGAAGAAGGCCGGAGCGTACAACGGCCGAAACGTTGTGACAAATATGGCGACAAAGATGAGGACAATAGTCCGACTAATGTAAATACTGTACATAATACCTCATCTCAGAAATATAGACAGACTTAAGTAAGAAGTGTTCATATTTCACCAAAGCATAAAGATTTCATAAAAATATATTTCTCAGGCCACAAGAATTTTATACATAAGGATCACATCATTCAGTGGATTATTAGTAAGTTAATGCTTATATTTAGTCTGTTAGTGAAGATAATTCACAATTAATTACATTAATATTACTAATTGATTCATTGTATGATTACCTCTTTATAAACAAAAGAAATGTATATGAGTAAAAACTGGAGAAGTTAAATCTAGATTAAAACTATTTACCTCTCCACTCCCATAATTGTGAAAAAGTAGGACAGTAGGGTTTATCCTTTCATTAGAGGCAGAAATGGAAAAGTAGACATACTTATTTTTTAAAAAAAAGACGAGTTGGATACATAGGATTGTCAAATCAAATTATCTTTCTAAACATTCTAGGTCAGAGATTTTTCTAAATTTCTATATACTTCATGTACATTAACACAGATTATTTTTCAGTTCACATAATATGGAAGCCAATACTTGCTTTTTTTTTCCATAGTTCACATTTTCAGCATCAGCAGCTCTTCAAAAGTACCATAGATATCAGCAAATACCTTAAATTAAAGATATCATTGTTCAAAGCAAATCATTGTTATTATTTAACCAGACAATAACTTCTTGCTGATTTTATTGCATTTTGTATTTTTTTAAGTCACTAGATAAAGATCCAAATGTACATTGGAATAATAAAAGACGCATACCCAAAGCTAAGCAAAGTACCAGGAAATAAAAAGATTTCATAAGAACCAAAAAAGAGTTTTGAACTGCTATGTAATATCAATCCTCTTATATGGCAGAAAATGCTGAACAATTTCCTCACAGATGAAGAGACTTCAGGTAATAGAAATGTGGTTCTGCAGACGGATACTGATAATACCATGGACAGAGTGTGTAAGCAATGAAGAGGTTTCAGGAAAAGAGAAATGAAAAGGTGTAGGATCATTGTTATTATTATAAATAAAAATAAAATAATAATAATAATAATAATGAAAATTATAAATAAAATAAAATAAAATTTAAATAAACAAAAAATAAAAAATAAATTTAAAATAAATTATATAAACAAAAAAATAAAATAATAAAATTACTCCCAGCATGCAACAGGGACTGTTCGTGACAGAAGTACAGATATCCTGCCAAAAGACGTAGGATTCACTCTCTTCAACCAAGAACTATCAGGATAACAATGTGTTTAACTTCCCTCCATGATAAGACTTGTGATATTATGGAGTGACTTACTCCCTTTTATAACATGAACATTATCACAATTGTAATGTAAAACATACACCATATACACACAAATACATAAATAAGATTGTATGAAATTACCATACAATTTACTGTTTTTTTATTGTTATTGTGTATGTTTATTTGTACTGTTTTTCTTCATGAACACAAACCCAAATTTATGGCTCCTATGGCATGAGTGAATACCCTCACAAATCAAGGTGATCCCCGATATGTACAAGAAAAACATACGAATATACCACAAATTATGGTGACTACTGACATATACATGAAAAATATACGAATACACACCACAAAGGACACATACTCAGTATTAAAAAAAGATAGCTGAAATTTATTGGACATTTAATGAGATAGAAAGACTGATTGATTTGCTTTTTTATGGCTTATCAACCAATTGTAGTTTATTTAAAGCCAGAAAATATTTTTTGATTTTAATGTTTTTGGCAGAGATAATGATTTAGTGATATAAGTCTTACTAAATAAACTATAGCTGGGAGAAGAAGAGATGGGTTCATGACTTTCTGTTATAACTCACACCTAGCAGTTATAATATTATATCTTGCTTAGACTACTTACCGTGATGCCATTAGAATTCTCTCTGATTGACTCAAACAGACTGGTATTTACCCAGTTTCCCCACTGAGATGAGATGTAACACAAGGTCAAGTTTAGTGTAGGGAACCTGAGTGTGTACACTTGGGCCAATAGTCAAAATTTATCCAGCAACCACAACCATGGGATTCAGTACTTTGCATTTTCTATTCTTCTCAGCCAAGTCTCTGTCCATAGACAGAGCCCCAATTGAATTGCACTCTGCCTGAAGACAGAGAGCTTGACAATTGTGAACCAGACAGCAGGATGCCTGACTCCAACTGACTGGTACTTACCTGTTGCTCCACTGTGGACTAGATGTGACACAAAGTCAAAGTTACTGTAGGGAACCTGAGTGTTTCCACTCAGGCCAATGGTCAAAATTTACCTAATCCCAACAAAAGCAGGCTCAGGTACAGTACTTGCTTGTTTTTCTCAGCTGAGTCTCTATCTGAAGACAGAACCCAACTGAGTCACCATCTGCCCAATGACAGAGGTCTTGTCAGTTGCAAACCAGATAGCGAACTGCCTAACTCTAACTTGTCTGTTTTTCTCAGCCAAGTCTCTATGCGAAGACAGAAACCTGACTGAGTCACACTCCACCTGAAAAAGGATGTCTTGTCACTCTCTGTCTGAAGACAAAGGTCTTATTTTGTTGCAAGCCTGGGACTGACTGACTGCAACAGACTGGTATTTACTGGTTGCCCCACAGTGGACTAGATGTGTCACGAGGTCAAGTTTACTTTGGGGAACCTGAGCATTTCCACTGGGGCCAATGCTCAAAATTTATCCAGCAACAGCAACTGCAGGATTGAGCAGTTTGTATTGTTTATTCTTCTCAGCTAAGTTTCTGTCTGTAGACAGAGCCCCGACTGAGTTGCACTTTGCCTGAAGACAGAGAGCCTGACGATCATGAGCCAGACAGTAGACTATCTGGCTCCAACTGGCTGGTATTTACTGGTTGCCTCACTGCGGACTGTATGTGAGATAAGGTCAACTTATTGTGGGGAACCCAAGCATTTCCATGTGGCCTGCTGGTCAAAATTTACCCACCCCCTACAAAAGTGGGCTAGATACAGTATTTGTATGTTTTTCTCAACCGAGTTTCTATCCAAAGACAGAACCTTGACTGAGTCACCCTCTACCCAAAGGCAGAGGTCTTGTCACCTTCTGCCTGAAGACAGAGGTCTTGTTTTGTTTTGAGGCTGGGACTGATTGCGATGAACTTCTTCTGACTCACTTTGAGTTCTTTATTTAAAGCTTCTTGCCTAGTTCATTTGTGTTACCAGGGGTGTTTTATTTATTCCAAAACACTTTCTCAAGGGTATTTGTGTGTAAGTGAATATAGTGAATGCAAATGGAACTCAGCTCTCTAATTAACGATTCCACAGTATTATCCATTACATCACCTGCATATCCAAGCTTACAGAATCTGGTATTCCTAAGCAATCACCCATTTAGATACTGACCAGGCTTGATGTTGCTTAACTTCAGTGATCATACAGGAACAATCTGATATGACCATAAGCTGTGAGATAGAAAGGCTTAGAGATTTTGACACTCACTGACCATATCAAAGACAAAAGTGACAGGTGGGGAGGCAGAATGTCACCTACCTGACCAGCTTGTGTGAAATGGATGGTGGAACAGAAGTGGGGGTATGGTAAAAAGACAAATGTTACTATGAGTTACATATGATACGAAGTTGTAGAGAGTCATGATCACCCACTGTCCTGAAGGGACAACACATGGAAGATTTTCACCACTAGTTAGATCAGAGTTAAATGTGAAAGTAGACATTTGAAGATACATGAAACATGAAACTTTTCCCAAGAATAGTCATGGCAATTTACAGGTATTAAAAAAGAGGGACATCCATTGTTCCATTTGATTCACATATAGATGCTAAGCATAGTGTACAAATCGTTCAGAAATGTCAAAAATATCTGCTATTTAAAACTGTTTTCACAGATCAATGATTAAAAATGACTTCAAGCAAATGAATCCTCTAGGTCTTTAAGAAGACAATCCTTTTTCATATCTTACAAACTAGTAATTCCATAATCACAAAGAGCTTTAACTATTAACAAAAACCACATCACTTGAAGACTACCAACTGCTGCAACAACTAAAATTGATAGCATATGTAGCTAGAAAAGAAAATAATGACATTATCAAAATGTTGACTTTACACACTAATTTAAACAAAATTTGGTTGGTTGTTTTTGTTTAGCAGAATATCAACCTCTATAGGTTATTTTTAATGCTGAAATCTAAATATTTTGTACACTATTTTATTTTATTTTTTAAGATGATAACAGTTTTAATGATAAAAGACTGACTAATTAACCAATAACTGGAGGGAGAAGAGATGGATTCATACCTTTCCCAAGAGTATTTGCATGTAAGTGAATATAACGAACCCAACTGGAATTGGAACTTGACTCTCCTATTAATAATTCCAAGTCATTATCCATTGCACCATTTGCACATCTAAGTTTACAGCACCTACTATTCCCAAGTGGTCACTCATCTAGGTAATGACCAGGCTGAATGTTGCTTAACTTCAGTGATCATACGAGAACCAGTGTTTGAATGTCATGTGGCCGTAAGCCTTAAAAATGTTAGGAAGTAAACTCTCATCAATAATAATAGAAAGAGCTAGAACAGTTAGTGAACTTTAGAAGACTATCTTCTTGAAAAACTCTTTTAAGAGAAAGATTTTGTGAATTTCAACTGACAGTAATGCTAAGTGTTCAGTCAAGGAATACTGAATGTTTCTGCATGGAAAGAGCTAATCTCAGCATTAACGTTTATTAAAGTAGATACCAAGCAGAAATGATTTTGGACAATATTTTATTCATTAATGACCAATTAATAGGACCATATTGAATCATAATTAAACAATGGGTAAATCTTGAAAGCAAGTCATTTTATACCTACATTAATCAAATTGTAATTATACCTTTATCAAATTCTAATTTGGATCAACGATAATTTATTCAATACTTCCTTATGTACTGCAATGAAATGATAACATATATCTACTTTTTAAAATATTAAACATGGAAGGTGAAATTAGCAAGCCATGTTCAAGTTCTGTCTTTGTCTGTTGTTTTCACTTTGCACTAATGCCCTGGAGAAAGGCAAGAATCTATCTATTCTTTCTTCTACTATAGGTTAAACAGCAGGGTAGACTGAGCTCTTTAAGCATTTATGTTCTTGATTGTTTATGGGGTGGAGTTTCAAAACCCATGTCCAATTAGTTTTGAATTCACAGTTTTCTTTGATCTAGATTGGTTGCCAACCAAAGCTAGAAAACCCAGTCTGCCCTGCTATTAACCTCTAGGTTGGTGTAGGAAAAGATGAATTCTTACTATTCCAAAAGTATTTATGCAAAAAGTAATAATGGCCTTAGCCAGAATTTGAACTCAATATGTCAAACCCAGTTTCATGCTGATGTACAATATAATATGAAGACAATATATATTAGGTTAAATAATTATTAATGAATGCATATATGTTATACGTATATGTTATACTCTTCTCCCTTCAACAATGTGCAAATAGCTGGACAGTCTGTGTCCTATAGCCTTGGGTGGCAACCAGTCTAGGAGAAGGACAATTTTGAATTCAAAACCTGAAGAGAGTTGTTTGGGGAATTTGTGGCACACAAAATGCACCAGTTTCTGTATTCAGCTCTTCCACAGAATTGTAATTTGTTCTGCACAAGTCTTCACTATAATAATCAAATCATATGTACAGGTAGTCTTGCTGTTCAGTTCTAAGTATTGAGCTGCTGGACCGTCATATTGGAAAAAATGATGGAAGAGCCCTCCATAAATATATATATATATATATATATATATATATATATATATATATATATATATATATATATGCTTGATGAAAAACTTTTCAGCAATTTTTGTTAAAGCCTTTTATTTATATAAATTCATAGCATCATTATTCAGTCAAAGTATTTCCCATGGCTTTTTATGATTTGCCTGTCTATCAAATTCTGTAGTCCGTCATATTAGGTCAGTGATCTCAATATAACATCCCATTGGAAGCACTATGAACTATCAGGGGACAATATATTTTCAAGGACAATATCAGTAAGAGGAATGCTATCATTTTAGAAGGTCAGTAAAATGATTTCACAGACTGGACCCTGATTGGAAAAAGTCTCAACATTTTCTTTATCTTTTTGCCTATATACTTACATTTTTAAATATATTTTAAATACTTGACTAAACTACACACACCATACTACCCCCCCCCCAAAAAAAAACCTACATGTGTTTCAGTTTCTCAGGTCTGACTCAGCTTGCTACCAGTGATTGGCTATAATGAAGCAAAAAGTAGATGTGATATTAACTCTGTGGAATTACCTCTGCTCTATTGACAAGTGCAATTTTAACATAATGGATGTCAGTTCATATGAATATCAAAAGAGAATCACTGGAAAAGAAAAGGTTAAGGACCATAGCTTCCTAGCAATTCTTGATAAATTCTGTTATTCATATAAATTTAGAGCAATGTTTTTCAGTTTCTCAGCTATTAATGATCTTATTCCACCTTGTTGCCACTTTTGTGATGTCAACAAATACTTGTTGTCACTTTTGTAATGTTTGTTGTGGTAGAAACTTTGAAATTGCATATACAACTATAGTACGCCGTTGAACAATACTAGTGTCAGACGCCTTTGAACAGTCTCACACTAATAATACTTGCTCGATAATATTCACTTGAAAGTAACCAACATATAGAGAAATAGTATAGCGAATAAAGTAGAGAATAACAGTCTGTATAGTAATAGAGGATAGACTAGAAATATCAAACCGTATAGTAATAGAAGATAGACTAGAAATGGTAATCATTTAAATGTCACGCAACTTCATATATATGTGTTTCCTCTATGGTCACGTGGTCTGTATATTAATAGAGGATAAACAAGAAATAGCAAACTGTATAGTAATAAAGGATAGAATAGAAATGGTGATCATTGAGATGTCATGTGACTTCCTATATATGTGTTTACTCTATGGTCATGTGATTGCTTAATTCAATAATGTGTTTGCTCACTGGTGACTTATGTTCAAACTCAAGTGTCAGCAGTGACACTTTATTCCTATATAACAACTTCAGAAGATAGACTAGAAATTGCAATCGTTAGTTGTCAGCTACTTCCTACATATATGTGTTTCCTCTATGGTCACATGGTCTACTTAATTCAATAATGGGATTGACTGTGTTTGCTCACTGGAGATCTATGTTCAAACTCAAGTGTTGGCAGTGACACTTTATTCCTATATAACAACTTCAGAAGATAGACTAGAAATTGCAACCGTTAGTTGTCAGCTACTTCCTACATATATGTGTTTCCTCTATGGTCACATGGTCTACTTAATTCAATAATGGGATTGACTGTGTTTGCTCACTGGAGATCTATGTTCAAACTCAAGTGTTGGCAGTGACACTTTATTCCTATATAACAACTTCAGAAGATAGACTAGAAATTGCAACCGTTAGTTGTCAGCTACTTCCTACATATATGTGTTTCCTCTATGGTCACATGGTCTACTTAATTCAATAATGGGATTGACTGTGTTTGCTCACTGGAGATCTATGTTCAAACTCAAGTGTTGGCAGTGACACTTTATTCCTATATAACAACTTCAGAAGATAGACTAGAAATTGCAACCGTTAGTTGTCAGCTACTTCCTACATATATGTGTTTCCTCTATGGTCACATGGTCTACTTAATTCAATAATGGGATTGACTGTGTTTGCTCACTGGAGATCTATGTTCAAACTCAAGTGTTGGCAGTGACACTTTATTCCTATATAACAACTTCAGAAGATAGACTAGAAATTGCAATCGTTAGTTGTCAGCTACTTCCTACATATATGTGTTTTCTCTATGGTCACATGGTCTACTTAATTCAATAATGGGATCGCCTGTGTTTGCTCACTGGTGATCTATGTTCAAACTCAAGTGTTGGCAGTGACACTTTATTCCTATATAACAACTTCAGAAGATAGACTAGAAATTGCAATCGTTAGTTGTCAGCTACTTCCTACATATATGTGTTTCCTCTATGGTCACGTGGTCTACTTAATTCAATAATGGGATCGCCTGTGTTTGCTCACTGGTGATATATGTTCAAACTCAAGTGTCGGCAGTGGCACTTTATTCCTATATAACAACTTCAGAAGATAGACTAGAAATTGCAATCGTTAGTTGTCAGCTACTTCCTACATATATGTGTTTTCTCTATGGTCACATGGTCTACTTAATTCAATAATGGGATTGCCTGTGTTTGCTCACTGGTGATCTATGTTCAAACTCAAGTGTCGGCAGTGACACTTTATTCCTATATAACAACTTCAGAAGATAGACTAGAAATTGCAATCGTTAGTTGTCAGCTACTTCCTACATATATGTGTTTCCTCTATGGTCACAAGGTCTACTTAATTCAATAATGGGATTGCCTGTGTTTGCTCACTGGGGATCTATGTTCAAACTCAAGTGTCGGCAGTGACACTTTATTCCTATATAACAACTTCAGAAGATAGACTAGAAATTGCAATCGTTAGTTGTCAGCTACTTCCTACATATATGTGTTTCCTCTATGGTCACAAGGTCTACTTAATTCAATAATGGGATCGCCTGTGTTTGCTCACTGGTGATCTATGTTCAAACTCAAGTGTCGGCAGTGACACTTTATTCCTATATAACAACTTCAGAAGATAGACTAGAAATTGCAATCGTTAGTTGTCAGCTACTTCCTACATATATGTGTTTTCTCTATGGTCACATGGTCTACTTAACTCAATAATGGGATCGCCTGTGTTTGCTCACTGGTGATCTATGTTCAAACTCAAGTGTCGGCAGTGACACTTTATTCCTATATAACAACTTCAGAAGATAGACTAGAAATTGCAATCGTTAGTTGTCAGCTACTTCCTACATATATGTGTTTCCTCTATGGTCACAAGGTCTACTTAATTCAATAATGGGATTGCCTGTGTTTGCTCACTGGGGATCTATGTTCAAACTCAAGTGTCGGCAGTGACACTTTATTCCTATATAACAACTTCAGAAGATAGACTAGAAATTGCAATCGTTAGTTGTCAGCTACTTCCTACATATATGTGTTTTCTCTATGGTCACATGGTCTACTTAACTCAATAATGGGATCGCCTGTGTTTGCTCACTGGTGATCTATGTTCAAACTCAAGTGTCGGCAGTGACACTTTATTCCTATATAACAACTTCAGAAGATAGACTAGAAATTGCAATCGTTAGTTGTCAGCTACTTCCTACATATATGTGTTTCCTCTATGGTCACAAGGTCTACTTAATTCAATAATGGGATTGCCTGTGTTTGCTCACTGGGGATCTATGTTCAAACTCAAGTGTCGGCAGTGACACTTTATTCCTATATAACAACTTCAGAAGATAGACTAGAAATTGCAATCGTTAGTTGTCAGCTACTTCCTACATATATGTGTTTTCTCTATGGTCACATGGTCTACTTAACTCAATAATGGGATCGCCTGTGTTTGCTCACTGGTGATCTATGTTCAAACTCAAGTGTCGGCAGTGACACTTTATTCCTATATAACAACTTCAGAAGATAGACTAGAAATTGCAATCGTTAGTTGTCAGCTACTTCCTACATATATGTGTTTCCTCTATGGTCACAAGGTCTACTTAATTCAATAATGGGATTGCCTGTGTTTGCTCACTGGGGATCTATGTTCAAACTCAAGTGTCGGCAGTGACACTTTATTCCTATATAACAACTTCAGAAGATAGACTAGAAATTGCAATCGTTAGTTGTCAGCTACTTCCTACATATATGTGTTTTCTCTATGGTCACATGGTCTACTTAACTCAATAATGGGATCGCCTGTGTTTGCTCACTGGTGATCTATGTTCAAACTCAAGTGTCGGCAGTGACACTTTATTCCTATATAACAACTTCAGAAGATAGACTAGAAATTGCAATCGTTAGTTGTCAGCTACTTCCTACATATATGTGTTTCCTCTATGGTCACAAGGTCTACTTAATTCAATAATGGGATCGCCTGTGTTTGCTCACTGGTGATCTATGTTCAAACTCAAGTGTCGGCAGTGACACTTTATTCCTATATAACAACTTCAGAAGATAGACTAGAAATTGCAATCGTTAGTTGTCAGCTACTTCCTACATATATGTGTTTTCTCTATGGTCACATGGTCTACTTAACTCAATAATGGGATCGCCTGTGTTTGCTCACTGGTGATCTATGTTCAAACTCAAGTGTCGGCAGTGACACTTTATTCCTATATAACAACTTCAGAAGATAGACTAGAAATTGCAATCGTTAGTTGTCAGCTACTTCCTACATATATGTGTTTCCTCTATGGTCACAAGGTCTACTTAATTCAATAATGGGATCGCCTGTGTTTGCTCACTGGTGATCTATGTTCAAACTCAAGTGTCGGCAGTGACACTTTATTCCTATATAACAACTTCAGAAGATAGACTAGAAATTGCAATCGTTAGTTGTCAGCTACTTCCTACATATATGTGTTTTCTCTATGGTCACATGGTCTACTTAATTCAATAATGGGATTGCCTGTGTTTGCTCACTGGTGATCTATGTTCAAACTCAAGTGTCGGCAGTGACACTTTATTCCTATATAACAACTTCAGAAGATAGACTAGAAATTGCAATCGTTAGTTGTCAGCTACTTCCTACATATATGTGTTTCCTCTATGGTCACAAGGTCTACTTAATTCAATAATGGGATTGCCTGTGTTTGCTCACTGGGGATCTATGTTCAAACTCAAGTGTCGGCAGTGACACTTTATTCCTATATAACAACTTCAGAAGATAGACTAGAAATTACAATCGTTAGTTGTCAGCTACTTCCTACATATATGTGTTTCCTCTATGGTCACATGGTCTACTTAATTCAATAATGGGATTGCCTGTGTTTGCTCACTGGTGATCTATGTTCAAACTCAAGTGTCAGCAGTGACACTTTATTCCTATATAACAACTTCAGAAGATAGACTAGAAATTGCAATCGTTAGTTGTCAGCTACTTCCTACATATATGTGTTTCCTCTATGGTCACAAGGTCTACTTAATTCAATAATGGGATTGCCTGTGTTTGCTCACTGGGGATCTATGTTCAAACTCAAGTGTCGGCAGTGACACTTTATTCCTATATAACAACTTCAGAAGATAGACTAGAAATTGCAATCGTTAGTTGTCAGCTACTTCCTACATATATGTGTTTCCTCTATGGTCACAAGGTCTACTTAATTCAATAATGGGATTGCCTGTGTTTGCTCACTGGGGATCTATGTTCAAACTCAAGTGTCAGCAGTGACACTTTATTCCTATATAACAACTTCAGAAGATAGACTAGAAATTGCAATCGTTAGTTGTCAGCTACTTCCTACATATATGTGTTTCCTCTATGGTCACATGGTCTACTTAATTCAATAATGGGATTGCCTGTGTTTGCTCACTGGGGATCTATGTTCAAACTCAAGTGTCAGCAGTGACACTTTATTCCTATATAACAACTTCAGAAGATAGACTAGAAATTGCAATCGTTAGTTGTCAGCTACTTCCTACATATATGTGTTTCCTCTATGGTCACAAGGTCTACTTAATTCAATAATGGGATTGCCTGTGTTTGCTCACTGGTGATCTATGTTCAAACTCAAGTGTCAGCAGTGACACTTTATTCCTATATAACAACTTCAGAAGATAGACTAGAAATTGCAATCGTTAGTTGTCAGCTACTTCCTACATATATGTGTTTCCTCTATGGTCACATGGTCTACTTAATTCAATAATGGGATTGCCTGTGTTTGCTCACTGGGGATCTATGTTCAAACTCAAGTGTCAGCAGTGACACTTTATTCCTATATAACAACTTCAGAAGATAGACTAGAAATTGCAATCGTTAGTTGTCAGCTACTTCCTACATATATGTGTTTCCTCTATGGTCACATGGTCTACTTAATTCAATAATGGGATTGCCTGTGTTTGCTCACTGGGGATCTATGTTCAAACTCAAGTGTCAGCAGTGACACTTTATTCCTATATAACAACTTCAGAAGATAGACTAGAAATTGCAATCGTTAGTTGTCAGCTACTTCCTACATATATGTGTTTCCTCTATGGTCACATGGTCTACTTAATTCAATAATGGGATTGCCTGTGTTTGCTCACTGGGGATCTATGTTCAAACTCAAGTGTCAGCAGTGACACTTTATTCCTATATAACAACTTCAGAAGATAGACTAGAAATTGCAATCGTTAGTTGTCAGCTACTTCCTACATATATGTGTTTCCTCTATGGTCACAAGGTCTACTTAATTCAATAATGGGATTGCCTGTGTTTGCTCACTGGGGATCTATGTTCAAACTCAAGTGTCGGCAGTGACACTTTATTCCTATATAACAACTTCAGAAGATAGACTAGAAATTGCAATCGTTAGTTGTCAGCTACTTCCTACATATATGTGTTTCCTCTATGGTCACATGGTCTACTTAATTCAATAATGGGATTGCCTGTGTTTGCTCACTGGTGATCTATGTTCAAACTCAAGTGTCAGCAGTGACACTTTATTCCTATATAACAACTTCAGAAGATAGACTAGAAATTGCAATCGTTAGTTGTCAGCTACTTCCTACATATATGTGTTTCCTCTATGGTCACATGGTCTACTTAATTCAATAATGGTATTGCCTGTGTTTGCTCACTGGGGATCTATGTTCAAACTCAAGTGTCAGCAGTGACACTTTATTCCTATATAACAACTTCAGAAGATAGACTAGAAATTGCAATCGTTAGTTGTCAGCTACTTCCTACATATATGTGTTTCCTCTATGGTCACAAGGTCTACTTAATTCAATAATGGGATTGCCTGTGTTTGCTCACTGGTGATCTATGTTCAAACTCAAGTGTCAGCAGTGACACTTTATTCCTATATAACAACTTCAGAAGATAGACTAGAAATTGCAATCGTTAGTTGTCAGCTACTTCCTACATATATGTGTTTCCTCTATGGTCACATGGTCTACTTAATTCAATAATGGGATTGCCTGTGTTTGCTCACTGGGGATCTATGTTCAAACTCAAGTGTCAGCAGTGACACTTTATTCCTATATAACAACTTCAGAAGATAGACTAGAAATTGCAATCGTTAGTTGTCAGCTACTTCCTACATATATGTGTTTCCTCTATGGTCACAAGGTCTACTTAATTCAATAATGGGATTGCCTGTGTTTGCTCACTGGGGATCTATGTTCAAACTCAAGTGTCGGCAGTGACACTTTATTCCTATATAACAACTTCAGAAGATAGACTAGAAATTGCAATCGTTAGTTGTCAGCTACTTCCTACATATATGTGTTTCCTCTATGGTCACAAGGTCTACTTAATTCAATAATGGGATTGCCTGTGTTTGCTCACTGGGGATCTATGTTCAAACTCAAGTGTCGGCAGTGACACTTTATTCCTATATAACAACTTCAGAAGATAGACTAGAAATTGCAATCGTTAGTTGTCAGCTACTTCCTACATATATGTGTTTCCTCTATGGTCACAAGGTCTACTTAATTCAATAATGGGATTGCCTGTGTTTGCTCACTGGGGATCTATGTTCAAACTCAAGTGTCGGCAGTGACACTTTATTCCTATATAACAACTTCAGAAGATAGACTAGAAATTGCAATCGTTAGTTGTCAGCTACTTCCTACATATATGTGTTTCCTCTATGGTCACAAGGTCTACTTAATTCAATAATGGGATTGCCTGTGTTTGCTCACTGGCGATCTATGTTCAAACTCAAGTGTTGGCAGTGACACTTTATTCCTATATAACAACTTCAGAAGATAGACTAGAAATTGCAATCGTTAGTTGTCAGCTACTTCCTACATATATGTGTTTCCTCTATGGTCACAAGGTCTACTTAATTCAATAATGGGATTGCCTGTGTTTGCTCACTGGGGATCTATGTTCAAACTCAAGTGTCGGCAGTGACACTTTATTCCTATATAACAACTTCAGAAGATAGACTAGAAATTGCAATCGTTAGTTGTCAGCTACTTCCTACATATATGTGTTTCCTCTATGGTCACATGGTCTACTTAATTCAATAATGGGATTGCCTGTGTTTGCTCACTGGTGATCTATGTTCAAACTCAAGTGTCAGCAGTGACACTTTATTCCTATATAACAACTTCAGAAGATAGACTAGAAATTGCAATCGTTAGTTGTCAGCTACTTCCTACATATATGTGTTTCCTCTATGGTCACATGGTCAACTTAATTCAATAATGGGATTGCCTGTGTTTGCTCACTGGGGATCTATGTTCAAACTCAAGTGTCGGCAGTGACACTTTATTCCTATATAACAACTTCAGAAGATAGACTAGAAATTGCAATCGTTAGTTGTCAGCTACTTCCTACATATATGTGTTTCCTCTATGGTCACAAGGTCTACTTAATTCAATAATGGGATTGCCTGTGTTTGCTCACTGGGGATCTATGTTCAAACTCAAGTGTCGGCAGTGACACTTTATTCCTATATAACAACTTCAGAAGATAGACTAGAAATTGCAATCGTTAGTTGTCAGCTACTTCCTACATATATGTGTTTTCTCTATGGTCACGTGGTCTACTTAATTCAATAATGGGATTGCCTGTGTTTGCTCACTGGTGATCTATGTTCAAACTCAAGTGTCGGCAGTGACACTTTATTCCTATATAACAACTTCAGAAGATAGACTAGAAATTGCAATCGTTAGTTGTCAGCTACTTCCTACATATATGTGTTTCCTCTATGGTCACAAGGTCTACTTAATTCAATAATGGGATTGCCTGTGTTTGCTCACTGGTGATCTATGTTCAAACTCAAGTGTCGGCAGTGACACTTTATTCCTATATAACAACTTCAGAAGATAGACTAGAAATTGCAATCGTTAGTTGTCAGCTACTTCCTACATATATGTGTTTTCTCTATGGTCACAAGGTCTACTTAATTCAATAATGGGATTGCCTGTATTTGCTCACTGGCGATCTATGTTCAAACTCAAGTGTCAGCAGTGACACTTTATTCCTATATAACACTTCCCAAGCGGATAGTATTCAAGTCGAGATACTGAATATTATTCTGGATATAGCCATGATTTTCATTTGGTCAAGTTTCAATAAATCATTAGAATGTATTCTATTTGAATGCTCAAGAATATATTCTCTGTATGAGTATATCCCATTTAAGCTGGGATGTTAAACTTCACTTGCATATTGCAATGATTTCCTTCAATCTGGATTCATTCAATAAATCCACTTTTCATTTTTGATATGCTTGTGTCCTCCTTGGATCTCTATTGTTATATGTCTTCATCAATGACCTTCTCGATATCATCTGTTCTCAATTAGATATTCCTGCTGATGACACAACTATTTATTTCAGTCTTGATAGTATTATATGTCAAATTTAAAAATGAAATTAAAACTGGTAGCTGCTAACTGGGTCAAAAATGGCAGCTCTTAACTGAGACAGAAAATGCCTTGTAAATTTTAATATCTCCAAAATGAAACTCCTATCATTTAATCATTATAGAGATCTATTTCTGCTTTCCATCACCATGGCTGATACTAACCTCTAGGAGAGAAACTCATTGCATTTTCTTTGTCTCTTTTCTACTGACATGAAGTGGAGTGATTATATTGAATCAATTGATAGGTCTGCTGTTAAGGAATTTGGTTTACTGTGTCATGCCAGACAAATTTTTTTTGTTAGAATCCATCTTGCATATTTATATAACCACCATTCATTCATGCATTGAATATTGCTGCTACACCTGGTCTGGTGATACTGCTATATATCTTGAGAGTCTTGACAAAATTCAAATAATGGGTCTGTTGTTTAATTGTATGTATATGTATGTATGTTGCGGCATTCACCCTGGATCGGTTAAGCCGGCTCCTTCCAAGGAATTCACCGCGTCCGGAACGAAGGCCGACCAAGCACGCCGATCCGTCGCCAATGCTGAAACGAGCGACAGCCATTCCCGATTCCAACGGCGGTGAATTCTTGAAACGGAGTAACAAGGGAGTTTGAACTTCACACGCGGTCCCCACACCTCGCGTGCTATCCCAGTGGAGGAAGGAATATGCTCTTACTTGCCACAGAATTTCCACAGACGCAGAGGCAGGAGTAACCAAGAGGCCGCCGGATGCCGGTGCAGATGCCGAATGGTTTTGAATTCAGAGTTGACCTTCTCCTAGACCAGTTGCCATCCAAGGCTATAGAACCCAGTCTGTCCTGCTATTTACCCATAGTTGGAGGGAGAAGAAGAGGATTCACATCTTTCCCAAGGGCGTTAGCACTTAAGTGAATGTAACGGATTCGACTGGAATTCGAACTCGGCTCTACGATTCCTCAATCCGAGCCGTTATCCATTACTCCACCGTGCCTCCTCGTTGTTTAATTGGTCCGCACCTGACAACTTCAGTCATTTTTCCGCTGCTGCAACATGACTTCCCTCCACTTTTTGCATAAATATTTTCATGACAGTTGTTTTAATAAGCTCTCCTGCTTGCTACATCAACCACATGAATTAAATGTACTACTAGATTGGCAACTAGGTCCCCTCATTTTACTGTTGAAATAGCTAGATGTAAACTGCCAGTTCTATTCTAATAGTTTTTCTTTTCATACTTCTTATCTGTGAAACTCTCTTCTGATTTCTTGCTTCCCTGCCAACTATAATCTTCAAAAATTTAAATGCAATATCAGTCATGATCTTCTGTCTTTCTGTATCCTGTTTTTAGTGTCCTTTCTCCTCACTAAAGTTTTCTCATTGTCTTCCAGCTTAGGTAGTGGGAAAAGTATTTTAAAAATAAACTAGTCTAAGCTAATTATTTTCATGCAATGATAGTTTACTGGCAACATCTGTAGCTGACACGTAAAGTAGTCCACTGGCAATGAAAATTTAAAGTGGCTTATATAATTCATAAGTTATCGGACAATGAGTTGATCGAATACTGATCTTCTGTTATATTTCCTTATTTTAAAAACATTGCAGTCAATATGGTGCCTGGGTATTGAACCATCAGAAATAGTTATTTCATGAATAATCTATTGCCTTGAATTTATTTATAGCAGGAAAAGCCTTGACAACCATGATTAATATTTTACTCTGCTTTTTTCTTTCCCTTAATTTTAGTTGCTTTTCATAACAATCACTCAGACCAGTATGGCCGTCAATAACGAGGGTGAATCAGAAATACAGAATAAGCTATTAGCAAAACTTGAACACATCCCTTTCTCTCAAAAAACTTATCTCAATATGTTAGCCGCTCTTACCAATTGAGCTATAAGAGCCCTATGGTTGGCAGATCTTTATGGAGTGCTTGAAAAGAGTAAATATCATGGTTTCTCCACTCTCCAAGGTTCATTATAGGCATTAGTAATCCATGAAATACTGACACCTTAACAAGGTTGAAGGAAAGCCCAAAATAACTCCAAAAGTGAGTTATACATGAGGAGATTTTATATACAACAGTGAAATGCACAAATATAAGTTATAGTATATACAAGTCAGAAATATAAAAAATATATATATATATCTTAATTTCCTATTAAGATATCAGTCAGTTTTTCTTGTCAAAAGGGAAATTATCATATTCTGTATCCCCACACTGTAACCACATCAACTCATTCTTTGTTTTCCCTTAATCACTTGGCACCATATTTGAGGCAATTGTTTGTATATACATGAGTAATGGGGAATTTATTAGGTCAGTTTATTAATATTGTCTTTTAAGTATATTCATTTATATCTCAATTTTGTCCTCATCTTTGTTGCCATATTTATCACAATGTTTTGGCCAATGTATGCTTCTTCAGGTGGTTCGAATGTCAAACTGAACCCTTCAGGGTAGTCTGTTCTAGTTCCACGTGCCATGTCTAATGGATGTCAGTTATCAGTTATCTCCTGTTAATTTCCCTCTCCAAGTTATTGAACTCACAACTCTTTGGGTCCTGTCACTGGATCTAACCAACACATTTATCCACTGTGCCATATGTCCTTGAGGACATCTGTGTACAAATTTCTGGGACTTATAAACCTAATGTCTTCAGCAATCACTTCTTACAAGTGCTCATGTTGCAGTTTTTGCTGTTATCATTGCATATATTTTTACCAGAGCTCATATTGCTTATTATTGCTTTTCTCTGGCACTCCTTATTACTGGTTCCCATATTGTATTCATTTCTATGCTTGGTTGGCTCAGGAGATTTTTGTGGCCTAGCATATGTGCTGATTCCTTAAGTTTACGAATTTTCCAATGATGTTCTTTGTCTATGATTTCAACCTGATCCCACAGAGGGTGGTGATCTCCCTTTTCTCTCCATATGTGGTCACCCACACCTGATTTTTCCATTTCCCCTTGTGTTACAGCTTTCTGCTGTTCTTGAAGCCTTACGTTCAGTGGGCGGCCTGTCTACCCTTTATATTTCTTTCTGCAGCTGCACGGGATAACATACATGCAGTCTTTAGTCATGTTCTCCTCTATGGGGGTCTTACTCGGGAGAGATATCTGCGAAGTGTTGTCCAGCTTTTGAAGATTGTCCTGATGTTATATGGACCACAGATCCTTTGTATTTTCTCTGATAACCTCTTCACATAAGGCAGGTAAACTGTTTTCTAAGTGTTGTTGTCCTCCTCTTGTACCCACCTATCCCAGTTTATTGGGGGCTGCTGTGATGTACCCAGGGTAGTTGTTATGTTGTAGGGTACTACTTTCTTTATCTAATGTCTCTAGGTTGCCACTTATGACTTTTGCTCGGTGTTGTAAGCAGCGGATGATTCCTTTCTTTATGCCGTGTGGATGGTGGGAGTTGAAATTGAGGTACTGTCTGGTGAATATTGGTTTGCGGAATATGGATGTCTTGAATCCATGCTCTGTTCGAGATATTAGAACATCCAGGAATGGGAGTGTGTTGTTACTCTCTTTCTCCATCGAAGGTCTTATTGAGTTCACATGGTTCAGTAGAACCTGGACATCTTCCTGTTGTGGCCAGAGTATGAAGGTGTTGTCTATGTACCTTAACCATAGAGTTGGCCTTAGATATATAGATTCCAATGCTATTTCCTCAAAGTATTCCATGTATATATTCACCATTGCTGGTGATAATGGTGATCCCATTGCTAAGCTCTCATCCTGTCGATATATGTGTGATGTCATTCCGAAGCATGTTGTTTGTGTACAGAAAGTCAACATCTACATCAGATTATCTATTGGGATAATGGTCCGTTCTCCTAGGGATGAGTCAGAGGCTAATCTCTCTGACTGCTGAGAGTGCCTCCTCTGTGGGTACCTTGGTGAACAAACTCACCACATCCAAGCTCATCATCTGGTTGGATAGGATGGGGACATCTTTGATTATTTCCACGAAGTGGGCGGAGTTTCGGACATATGAATGTGACTTTCTGATCAATGGGTCCATTATATATACAAGGAAGTGACTCAGAGGGTGGCACACAGAGCTTTGGCAACTAACAATCTGCCTGAGCAGAATACCATCTTTGTGAATCTTAGGGAGACCATATATGTGAGGTAGCTTGGTGTAACACTGCGGCAACTGCCTATACATGTGAAGTGATCCTTGTTCTTGATTAGTATCTGGGACAGTTTGCATTCTATTTTCATTGTAGGATCCTTTTTTACTTTGCTGTAGCTACCATTTTGAATGAGGTCTTCTAGCTTTCCTGTATAATCTGATTTATCCATCACTACAGTTGCATTGCTTTTGTCAGCCGATAGTATGATGATGTTTTCATTTCTCTGTAGGGATCCGATCGCCAGCCTCTCCAGTTTCGTGATGTTTGACTTGGGCAGCTTGGCCTTCTCCAAGGTCCATCTCACCTTCCACCTTAGTTCATCTGCCTGAGCCTGAGGGAAGTTCAAGGCCACATCCTCGATTCTGGCAATGATGTCCAAGTATGGCACTCGCCTGATGGTTGTGGCGAAGTTGAGACCTTTATTTAATACAGATTCCTCAAGGGCACTCAGCTGATATTGGCTGATGTTGATTACTGCTTTCACTGGTGGGTGATGGACCTGGTGCATCACCTTCTGATTTTTCAATCTGTTTAATTTTGTACTTGGCGAGCCTTTACTACATCAAATTCATGTCTGAAGGATTTATCCAGGTCATTTTGGATCCTGCTTTGGTCTTCTTCATTGGTAATTCTGTTGCAGAAATCCTCAAGCCTCTGAGAGATATGAGCTTGTAGTCTCTGTTTTATCCAACAATTGTACTGGATTCTCTCTTGGACAAGGGCGTGTCCCGCTTTTTCTGCAACCAGGCAGGCTCTCCTTGAATTAACGAGAAGTCTTGGTGCCAAGACTGAAGTGATGAGTTGTAGGTCTCTGCATTGGTGTAGGAATGGTTCGATATTTGTACCATTTTCTGGTAGGACTTTTCAATTTGTCTCCATATTTTCGGTGTATCGGGTTCGTGCCAATCCTTCAGTATCTGTCTATATTTCTGAGATGAGGTATTATGTACACTATTTACATTATTCAGACTATTGTCTTCATCTTTGTTGCCATATTTATCACAACGTTTCAGCTGATGTATAGAATGGGATCACACATATATTGACAGAATGAGGGCTTAGCAATGGGCTCACCATTATCACCAGCAATGGCGAGTATATACATGGTTAGCAGAAGATCTTTATGGAATGCTTGGAAAGTGAGTAAATATCATGGTTTCTCTACTCTCCAAGGTCCATTATAGGCATTAGTAATCTGTGAAATACTGACACCTAAACAAGGCTGAAGGAAAGACTAAAATAACTCAAAGAAATGCATTCCAAAGTGTGTTGTACATGAAAAGATTTTATATACAACACTAAAATGCATAAATATAATTCATAGTATATACAAGTCAGAAATTTTCCTACATAGAGAAATAAAAACACATGTAAAAATAGATATGATATATCTTAAGTTCCTCTTAAGGCATCAGTCAGTTCTGTCCTGTCAAAAGGGAAATAATCACATTCTACACCTCTACACAGTAACCACATCAACTCATTCTTTGTTTTCCCCTAATCACTTGACACCATATTTGAGGCAATTGTATGTATATACACGAGTAATGACAAAATAGGGAATTTATTAGGTCAGTTTATTAATATTGTCTCAGGAGAATTAAGTACAAGCCAAAAAATTACTCCCCTAAAAAAGGTAAAGAAAGCAAAGAGTACGCCCATTCATATTTTTAAAATAGACAATCCTGTGAAAAAACAAAACTTACCCCCTAGTCCATGTGGACGTTGTGGTGGACAACATTGGGCAACAGACTGCTTTTACCGAAACAAGACATGTAATAATTGTGGTAAAATTGGCCACAAAGGGGCGCACTGTAGAAATAAAAGGAATAACAGAAACAGTCAGACAAACTATATCAAACGAAAAAGTAGATAAGAATCTACGAAAATACGTTGTAGTTAACATTCTAAATAAAACAGTTAAACTGCAACTAGATTCTGGCTCGGATCTCTCAATCATTAATTTTCAGACTTAGAGGAAATTTAAAAAAAACAACAATGAAAAAGGCAAACAAAACAGCACGTGCAGTAACTGGTGACAAAATCAAATTTGAAGGTGAGCTAACGCTACCTGTAACACTGAATGGCATTACAAAGAAATTAAAAGTTTTCGTCCATAAAAATTCTGAGAATTTGTTTGGAACGGATTGGATGGAACGGTTTAAGTTGTGGGATCAACCAATCAACAATTTTTGCCAAAAAGTGGAAAATATGACAACAGATGCCCAAGACCTGAAAGAAGAATTAAAAGAAAAATTTAATGGCTGCCTGCGACGCAAATGAATCCGAAATTTCACTGTTAATAACTCCAAAACGGTAGATTTTATCAAATTTATCAAGCCAGATTCCAATGGAGTATGTAGAATTACACATAAATGTAAGTATTCTGGAAATATTTAATGCGAACTGAGCGCGGGTGTTACAATGCAAATTAACCAGTATGAAATTGAAACAGAAAAAAACCCAAATTATTGTAAATGATTTATGTGAAAAGAAGTGTGTAGAGTCTGGCTCGAAATATTTTTTGAATGTCTAAAAAGTTAAGCTAGGCAGAGAAAAATGTTCATAAGAAAGTGGGGACTTATATTAGTTACTACAGATGTTAAAAATCCTTGGTAGAGTGTTGCAATGAAGTTCACGGGGGATGTTAATTTTTCGACCAGTTTGGGGTTGATAAGTCAATATAGTAGCAAGTCAACAGTAGAGCATAGATTTTTTAAAAAGTCTGAATTCAAAATCGGTGTTGGAACGGAAAACAGTGCACAAGTGCCGCCTGTCGACAGGAATTTGAAATAAGAACATCTGCTGAACATATTTTATTCTGTATTTTTTTGTTTTTGATGATTTCATGATATATATATATTGAAATTGGAAGCAACGGTTTTATAACCATCGCAAGTCCTTCACAAATAGATCTAAAAAAACACCAAACAGCACTGTCAAAACATTATTGGGATTTGTTAGAGAGCGGCTTAACCCCACAAGTAAAATGGAAAATCGTCTCGAGAGCCAGAACTCCAATAAATTTCAGAGATAGATGCGACTTGTGTATAAAAGAGAAGATCCTAATGATAAAACATAAAGATCCGGATATATTACTGAACCAACATAACGAGTTAATTTTTAAATGTAGACATAAAAACCACCTCAATCTAACTAAATATATTTAGAAATAACTATATAGAAAGGAAACTATTATGTTATTTTTGGTTTTGAAAATGATTGTATGCACACATGGACGCGGACACATATTTGTATATATACTAATATGTAGATGAACTTGAACATTGATATGTGGTTTTATGTCTATATGTATATGCATTTCTATAGAGATGTATGTATGCATATATATGTGTATATGTATTGTAGGCGCATATGTAATATATATATATATATATATATATATATATATATATATATATATATATATGTGTGTGTGTGTGTGTGTGTGTGTGTGTATAGGTGTATTCGTAATTTTAGGTAGGTATGTTTGTATATATATATATGTGTATTATATTTAAGTGATTCATCGAGTCTGAAACCTCAACAGAATGCAGAAAGCACTGGACTGCCGTTTCGTCCTCTATTTGGGACTCATCAGCAGTGCGCATCCACTACCGAGAATTGAAACCCTAACCCTTTGTCAAGCAAACACCATACCAACTGTTCCAACGGGCCTCTGTGACGAAGAGGTAGCAAATCAGACTCAATATAGCGCCGCTCACTCACATATTCCGTGGTGGAACTCTACTGAGATTCTCTTTAACCATAGGACTGTGTCCCCTGGAGCTACAACTACTATCACCAAGCCGCTCACTCCAGAGCATTAGAAGCCGGTTCAAGCAATGATATACATTTGAAATTATTAGGAGAATTTGATAATTATATTTAAGTGATTCATCGAGTCTGAAGTGAGCTCTGGATTCAAATTCGATGAATCACTTAAATATAATTATCAAATTCTCCTAATAATTTCAAATGTATATCATTGCTTGAACCGGCTTCTAATGCTCTGGAGTGATAGTAGTCGTGGCTCCAGGGGACACAGTCGTATTTCAAATATATGTGTATATTTGAAATAGTGTCATGTATATAGGATTGCATGTGATCTGTGTATGTATATATGTATATATAAATGTAAGTATTTGTGAGTTCGTATATGTAATATGTGTGAATATATGTAAAATATAGTAATATAAATGCAGGTATAGGTATTTATGATATAGATCATTTTATATATATATATATATATATATATATATATATATATATATATATATATATATATATATATATAAAGTATTCTAAGGGAAGGACATAAAGTTCTTTTATTAAATTTTGTTTTTTCTCTTTTAATATACTCTAATTAGAATTGTGAGATTGAAATTTTTTTATCATCTGGATTTTAAATTGATAATTTAATTTAAATTTAAGTATGTTACTCTTTAACTATCAATATTGATAGTAAAATATTAAAATTAGAAATATTTGTTTTGATATTTAAACACTTAAGTCATCACCTAACGTTAAACATTAACTGTGAAATTTAATGAAAAATTTAAATAGATATAAATATAAATATGTGTAGATATTTGAAAATATATGTGTAAGTATTGATATAGGTACCTGTGTATATCGATACATGTGTATGTGCCTATGTGTGTAATTGCACATGTAAATGATTGTATGTATATGTGAGATTTACATAAGTGTATGTGTGGTATATATATATATATATATATATATATATATATATATATATATATATATATATATATATATATATATTGTCACGTAGCCTCGAATTTCATTAACAACATAGGCGTAAGGAAGAGAAATCCAAAATTCTAGATGAAAGTTAGTTAGGTATAAAAAAAGAGAGATAAATAGATAAATCAAAATAGATAAGAATCTACTAATGCTTTCAACTTGCGAGCGAATATGTTCATACCCTCCTCTTCTTTTCACAACTTCTTTCCCTCTTTTCCTACTCTTCCACCCACACACCACGGGTCCATGACTTTGAAGCGACCCGACGCGAAAACGACCTGGTACCGAAACCCAACAGCTATCAGGCGGTCGACCATAAGTGAATTTCAGCCATTCACGTGATCAGGCCATCCTAAGGGCAGATTGAAATTTTGGCCATCACGCAAAACGATGCGTGATCTCTGTCCCATCCTCCCGTGTTCCCGGTCATGGACGAAGAAAAAACCCACGTGACTGTCTTTGGGGACAGCTATAGTGGAAAAAGGGTTTTCAGTTTCCGTCCGATCAGTGGCAGACGAACATCGCTGGACGCGATCGTCCCGATTCCAAAGTGGACTGCCCACTGAAATGAGGAAGACAACGAAGTCTGTCGACTAGAGACGAAAGGGCTGCTATGAAAACTGTATCGACCAACGAAACGCCCCAAACGTGTGCTGTAAAACGTTGAACACTCCCGAAAGGAACAAATTCTGGAAAATTGTCGGCCGACCAAAAATGTTGTGTTAAACTACGAACTCTCGCTTCGGCGAAATTGAACTTTATGCGAAAACGTCAACTCAACGGTCAGATAAGTTGATTCTTTTGACTTGATCCCCTTTCTTTCTTTTTATATATGTATATATGTATTCGCTCGCGCCTTCTTTTCTTATAGGTCCCTTCCCCGTTGTTAAATGTATTTCCTTTTTTTTTACCTGCTTGTATATTGGTAAATAAATGTTTTATTTTGAGAACCATCGTCTTGCGTCTGTTCTTCGTTGACTCCCTTGTGTTTCTATCGTTTCTGAGTGAAGACCGAGAAAGGATCCCACGTTTTCTTCTTGAACCCGTGGTTAAAATATATATGCTACAAGTTCGTAACAATATATATATATGATAAAAAAAAAACTTTAATATTGCCTTCAAATATTACTCCATCTTAATTTAAAACCTAAACTTTAAGTAAAAAAGATTACCCATCTAAAAGTAGTTACAAATTACATGCATGAATTAGATTCAAATTGATAGAGATGTTACCTTAACAACCATTTACAATATTAAAAGATTACTATCAGTAAACTGTTATATTTTAAATAAAAATTTTTAATGTATTTTCTATGAATTTGTTTTTAAATATACTATTTAACTCATATTAAATCCCTAAATTATTTGTAAAAGAGTTAAATATTTAAATTGCTAGCAAGCATCAAATTAATTTCTTCGTGGATTTTTTAAACATTTAAATTACTATCAAACATTAAAATCTGTTTTTTTTACATAAATTGCTAAAAATATACCACCCCTCCTCTTCCTTGGTAAAACCTGATTACAGCTTCTTTCTCTTTACTTCCCCCTTCTTTCTTTCTTTCTTTTTCTTTTTTCTCTCTTCTCTCCCTTCCCTTTCAATATATCACTTCCGTTAAGTTAACCGATAGATACAGATATAGATATGTATGTGTATGTATGTATAATATTAATTTTAAATTTATTTAAATGATTTTATACGTGTTTATAGTTATTTTAGTGTTTTGACGTTTCTAATATTTTTAACGGTCGACGTAAATGTGCCACATTATCTGTTATTGAATGAGTCGCCAAGTGAATGTCATTAGTGGTAAAATTGTAGAAGTTGATACAACCTTGAAGAATTATAGTTACAGTGATCGAGATGTTTTGTATCATCGAGTAAAACTTGGTCGATTAGTTTCACATGTTCAAAATTGTCTGTTTTTAGTTTTCGTAGACACGGAAAAGAAATTACAAAATCTCCTACAGAAGGTAGCGACGGAGAGTGAGAAGAAGAGACTAAGCATAAACTACAAGAAGACAGAATGCATGGTCACCAGTAAAAGGATGAGCCCGAAAAGCGATTTGCATGTCGGGAACACTAGAATCAAGCAGACGCGAAAGTTTAAATATCTGGGAAGTGTTTTGACAGAGGACGTAGATGTATTGGGATGTCCAAGGACGCATTCCAAAAGCTGGGCAGAGTATTGCGTGTTTAACATAGTCAAAGGGCGAAAGTTATTTAACCTATCCCCACCGTTCTTGTCCTTACGCAGCAACTTGATCACACCTCTGGTGAAGCGTTGGGGTATAGACGCCTCTTCATCCAGTTGTTGAAGATCAGTTCCAGCAAAGGAACAAAAACGGGCGACTGCCTCAAGTAAACTTCGTAGGGAAGACCATCTAGTCCCGGAGATTTATCCAGGCCAACCTGTTTCAGCGCTTCCCAGATTTCCGACTCTGTGATGGGACCCTCGCACCCAGCCGCTTCAGCTGCCTCGAGGCAGGGAAAGTCGGCCAAATAGGCGTCGAACCGAGAAGGGCTCAGACCGGGCTCCCTGGTGAAAAGATCCTGAAAGTAATCTCGAAAGGCCTCACATATGCCCGCGTTTGTAGTCACGGTCCGATTATCCGGCAATGTGACGCACGCGATATGTCGCTGAGCAGCGCTCCGATTTTCTTCTGCACGTAATTCAGCTGCCATATTCGTCGCCTCAGAGTACATTCTTTTTAACCTAGCCCTAACTACCAGAGCTTGATCCTTCTTGATAAGCAAGGAGGACAACTCTGCCTTAGCTAAGGCTATTTCCTCACTATTACCGGTTAGTGTTGAAGTACTGGTTTGAACATGGCCGGGGTAAGGATACCGACAGCCTCTCCCATAGACCCATGGCCCATCTCAGTCTTGATGGTACCGTCTTGGGAGATTCCGCCGATATCCCAGGGAAATGTCAGTTTTAGTGCTCTATACAGGGATGGGTGAACTAAAACGGGGACCCTCCCTGCACAAAATTGTTTTAAATTTTTTAAGTGCTGGTTTTGGACGATTGCAATTGTTAGAGCCATTTTGTAAGACATGATAGCCTCATCAAGCATTGCCCAAATCTGCTTTGCTCCAGCTCCTGTTCTGATTACTGTAAGAATCCTTTGGGCAAGCGGGAAATTTTGAGGCACTTCAATGTCTTGGTCGGCAAACTGCCTTATAGAGAGCAAGTATTTGATGTCTTTTATTCGGTTTCCATAATCCCGGGCTTTTTCTGCCTGGGTAGGGAAAATGTGACAAACATCCTCTCCTGTATTGAAAATAAGCTTCTGTGCCTTTTTCTTTTTATCTTTTAGCTCCTGTGTGGGGCTTCTTTGTCGTTTGGAAGAGCGGGGAGGCATTTCTGTTTTTTTAACAGGGGGTGGACTGGGAGTATGCAAAGTGGTATGGGGGGGATCTTTGTTTAACAGGGGAAGGGCTGGGAGTATGAAGGGGAGTGTGAAAAGTTCTATGTTTATAGGGGCTGGGATATCTGCTGGAAGGACAAGATTTGGACGGAGTTGTCAGAGGGGAAGGTGCGGACCGGGCAGAGGACGTGGAAGGAATAGGATTTGGAGGTTGAGTCTGTTTTTGTTTATCTAATTTCAATTTTAGGACCTTTATTTTTTCTGATTTTTCGTACCCAGGATCATATTTCCTTTGTTGGTCTTGGAAGGATTGCTGAGGGGCCGGGCATCACTCTTAATGTTGCCAGAGGGAGTGGGACTGTGTGTGTCTTTCGTCCTTGGGGCTTCAGGGGACTGAGGACCCGCTGTCTGGCGCTTCCCTCTGGCCTTACCAGCTACCAGCCATCCCCTCCCCCTTCTCCGCAACTGCACTAGCAGCGGGCGAAGGCTCTATGGGAAATGGGGTCTTAGATATTTCACAAACCGGAGGATTAACCGACCCGGTCCCGGAATCTGGCACGCCCATTACAGGCGAGGCGGAAGGTAAAGACGCGGTAAAAGGGGGATTTTGGTCTACTGGAGCTTGGCTTCCAGAGGCCTTCTTTTCTGGGCAGGAAGAGGAGAGGTGACCAGGCTTTCCAGACTTCCAACATACCGGTTTACGGCCGGTCACAATGACCGGCAGCTTCAAGCGTCCAACATCCAGACAGTTGGGGATGGAGCGGAAGGCTTTTTCGTCCAACATGATTTCAAAGCCCCCCCCCCGTTCAGGCTATCGCAGGAAGCGCCCAGAATTTCGCCATACTGTGACAAAAACGCAGTGAGATGTTCCCCGATAACTTGAGGGGGGACCTCGTATACTGCTAGTTTCTCATTATGGCCATTATTGGCCTCCATACTTTTTGGACTTTGGCCATTTTTTGGCTTCCATACTTTTTTTACCCAAGTTTTCATTCACAGCTGTATCTGCTAAAACTGGGTACTCCGCCGGATCATCTTTATCAGGTGGATTTTTCTTCACAGAAAATAAATGTTTCTTAATAGACTTCTTAAAGTCAGCCATGATAGGCTTTTTCTTTTTAATAAGTAAGGATGTTACTTTAATTTTTTTCTTTTTTTTTTCAGTTTTTATAAAATTTATACAAAGGGGAGGGAAGGGGGTGGAAAGAAACAAAGACCGCCTATAGGCGGGGGGGAATGCTAAATAAAGCTCGCCTAGTAGCGAAAATTTAAAATGACAACGAAAATAAAGCAGTTAATCAAAAAAACACAAAACTCGCCCGAAAGCGAGACAGCAAATAAAAAAATAATTACAAAAACAAAGGACAGATAAATACAAAAATCGCATGACAAACGAGAAAAAATAAAACAAGGTTCACCTAATAACAAAAAAAAAATTTAACACGTACAAAAATTAAAGAACAAAGTTTGCCTAACGGTGAAACAATAAATTTTAAAAAAAGAAAAAAACAAAAAGTAAAAAACGAAAACGCTAGACAAGTAAACAACAAAGAATATACGAAACTTACAAAACTAGACTGAGCTAGTTACAAAAACAAAATGGCTGACGCCAAAACAAATAAACAAAAGAAAACAGACAGTACAAAGGTTAGAACAAAATAAATGGAAAAATAGACAGTACAAGGGTTATTACGGAATAAATAGACAATACAAAAATGGAAACGAAAAACAAAACACGAAAAACTTAAAGGATATTAAAAAGAAAGAAATACAGAATTAACGGGTAGTAAAAAAATAAAGCGATAAACGGACTGGGGTTACAAAAAAAAAACGAAGGTATAATTAAAAGAGAAATTAAGGAAAGAGAAAATTAAAAAGAAAAAACTGGAATAAAAAGAAAAAGGAGCAAAAATAAGGGGGGTAAAATTAAAAAATGTGGAGGAAAAAAAGGAAAAGAAAAAATCAAATTTTTTCAAAACAGTCGTAAAGAACAAAAGACAGTAATAAAGGCCAACTTAACAGAAATACAGTTCAAAACACAATCAGGGTAATTTCCAAAAAATCGGCTAGCAAAACAAAGGAGTTAGAATAGGTCAACAACTTTCGAGGGTAAAAGTCTGACTGGTTCGAATCGATTCGGACGCTTCTATTTATTGAGCTTTGGGTCTAAAAATCGGCTCAAAAATGTTAGGCGCGAAAAGATAATTTCGCTTAAACTTGCTACAGTTTTAGAGGTCTGAGCCAATGAAATGTCTAGTTTGCTGAAATTAAGATGCTGATTGGTTAATAGGTGATTATTGGTGTAAAGTGCATTATCCCGGAGGGGTGAAAGGTAGGTATGGACTATTCCATCAGTATAATATTTCTATGTAGAGTAAGTGTGGCCCGAGTTAGAGACACGCAGACAGAATTTGCCGTTTATTTATTTAGAAGATATTTCTCTTTATTACGTGGCAAATAAATACAACTTGCCATGAAGAATATTTATCGTATATACTCATATATAAGAAGACTTCATGTATAGTACGACCCCTGAATATTTTGGATAAATTTTAACACCTCCAGAAAAAATTTACCTATGTATAATGCAGCCGGTTACTGAGAATGCATGATTTTGAATCTCTTCAAAAGATTAACCTATGTATTGTGCAACCTGTCATCGAGAATGCATTGTTTTTAACCTCTTCAAAAAAACAAAAAAAAATTATTACTTGTATATTGTGCAACCAGTTACCGAGAATGGAATGCATGATTTTTAACCTCTTCACAAGAAAAAAAAAAAAAAAAATAATAAAATCTTACTATACATGAGTATACGGTATTTTACTTTTGTTGAAGTGCTGTAGCTAATCAATTTGGTTATGAGTATTATTTTTTCGGGAAAGTAGTTGGATAGAAACGAAAAGGATTGGAGAAAATAAGAACGTAACAAAAGATCTATTCCCGCTATTTATAAATACTATGAGCAGTCAGTTTTAGAATTGATTTATTCAACAGATATCAGCGAACGCATTTTCAAGTAGGACAAAATCTAGATCACAACGACACACCCTGTGATTTCATGTTAAATGAAGTGATCGAAATTTACGTAGAGTTAGTAGAGAAGATTGTATTTGTGCTGTTCTTAGCTTCAAGTCTTAAATAGAAAAACTACATACATTTTATTCTACAGAAAAAGAGAAGTTCTTAAATTTTACAACAGACGATAGTATATTTCTACGACATATCTGGTTTATTAAAGATGTGGTTTGTGTCTTACAATGCAAATGATTGGCGCTTGTTTTTAGACAGTTCGAAAAGAAGTCTTAAATGTGTGTTGTTTTACATTGGCAATCTATACGGGTCGATACCGATTGGACACGTAACAAAATTAAAATAAAAGTATGACCATATAAAACAGGTTTTAAATATTATCAAATATGGTGAGCACATGTAGATCATATGTGTTGACTTAAAAATTGTTAATTTTCTGCTAGGACAACAAGTAGGGGGCATACTAAATATCCCTGCTTCTTTTGCTTATGGGACAGCAGTGCCAAGGAAGAACATTATTTCAAACAAATCTGGCCAACACGAATAAAACTTGCTGTCAGAGAAAAAAAAACACAATTAATCCACCTTTAGGGAGTAAAGATAAAATCATACTTCCTCCTCTGCATATTAAACAATATGTAAAAATTTCAGATACGAACGGCGAGTGTTTCAAATACATAACTTCAAAATTTCCAAGTTTAAATTCTGAAAAAAATCAAGGCGGGAATTTTCGACGGTCCACAAATAAGAACATTAATTAAAGACAGCAATTTTCCTAATGTCATTGTAGTGAACAAAAACAAGATCTAGATTTAAAATTCAAATGCTAAGCACTGACTCATTGATTTTGTTAGAAATTAAAAAGACTAGAATGTAGCGGACCGTGGGGGTGAAGTGACGATGTGATGATGTGAAGAGATATCAGAAGGTTAAACTTTCCTGCTACATGAGAATGTCGGATATTATATTAAGTCCAAAGAAGACAAAGTAAAAAAGACCGATATATATGGGTAAACAAATATATTAATACACGAAGACATGAAAAGTTACATAGTGTTTGTATGGAGAAGTGATGTGTGTGTGTTGAGTGTCCGTACGTACGTGTATTGTCCATAACGTGTTCCCAGAATATGGGAAACGCTGTATCTGCGAGATGTCACATATTGGCTTAAGTGAAGAAGAGAAGGTTTTACCTCGCCTCCGCGCGAGGTTGCGGCCCAAGGCCTGAGTCGAGAAAGAGAGATAGTGAGAAGGGTCAGCCAGTATTTATAGTCAGGGGAGAGAGACCCCTGTTGAAGGATTAAGGAAACTGAGGAGGAGCTAACTGCGACAAGAATTTACAAACTTTGCTTAACACACACGCAAAAGCGAATCCAAAACAAATCTCGTAAAATTTCACACCTTGATGCGAAATGTTTTTCGGCCAATAGAAACCATTTTAAAAAAAGATTCAAATAATCTTCAATTCTCAGAAACAAATTCTTTTACGGATCTTTTCGCGAACCGACGCGAAAATTTGTTCATCGTCCAATGGAAAGGTCCGAATCATATCCGGGAGCTAATTCCCAAATGACTTATTCAAGCCCCACAAACAAAATAAAAGACGAGCAAGTTCGCCTGTCACCAGAGAGAAAAGAAGACGAGCGTATTAGCAAGTCCCTTGACAAATGTCAAGCGACTGTTATTTTTATCTCTACCTTTCTCCCTCACCTCTTTTATACTTGATAAACGAAAGGAACATTTAAGACTGAGCGATTACTTCAAAGACATTCCTACCCCACGATAACGCTCATACATACATCCACACATACGTTCCTGCCTATGTACACATAAACTCTTTCTTGCAAGGAGTACTACGAACATTTTGACGACCTTGCATCAACCAAAATACATTCATTTTATTTGTAAAAACCCAAATTGATTTATATGTATATAAATTTGTTTTTTCACTTTACAGTTTGATTTTCTTGTTTTATACCCCTCTTATGGTGGGCTATCTAACTAACAAGGCCAAATCAAACTAATCTGTTTCAACATTCATACAATTCACTATAACTGATAACCCACTATATCATGAATGAACGCAAAAAAAAAATGCCCGGTTCTCATTCGTGAGCTTGATAGAAAACTTTTTAGGCAATTAGAGAGCAGATTGTGAGGACGAAATAATATTATAATAAGCATTTGGTCGCGAGAGGAAAGGAATAATTAGTAACAACGTGTATTGCAAGTACTCCTTGTATTTGTTTAATATATGGCGTGTTTTACAGAGTTGTCGAAAATCGATGAAACGTCAATTTCTGTTGCTGATCGTCAGGATGACGGTCAGGTATAAGAGTAGCGCCGTATGTTGAGCTATTTCTTGTGTTGGTTTGACCGAGGTTACAGGATATGGTGATTTGCATGTGTTGGGCGACCAAGGTCACAGTGGGTCGATTCGTTGGTTGTCTAGGTAATGTTGGACTGGCGTGGCTGGTAGGCTTGTTCTAAGAAACGGTACCGTGCTAACGCCTGCAAAGGGAATGTCTGTAGCGAGTCGAGTAGGCCAAGGTGACGCCGGTGGGTTGTCGAGGTGACGAGGTTGGTGTAGCTGGTTTGCCGGTATTCTACAAGACAGTGGTAATTCGAGTGGGTTGCATGCTTGCGGGCTCGCTTACTTGCGGAATCGGAATCTTTGTTGGTCGACTGGTGATCGCTGCAGGTCGAGTCCAATCGAAACCTCCCGTAATAATTACTAACATTAGTGTGTACAGGGAAGGTTGTGGACAACGTGCGGGCAGGCAGTAGGAGTGGCATGCCGAGAATCAGAAGTGTAGAGTGAGAGTGTGTGTGTGTTCCAACTCGCGTCCAGTAGGCAGACGAAAAAATGGGAGCGTAACTTAATACACAGCTCGGGGCGGCACCCAGGGAGAGGCGACCGGTCAGTACCGACCGTATCAGAGCCGACCGGCCAATTCCGACCTGGAATTAGGCGATGAGTCGCTGTGTTAAGTTCGGTGTGCCCCGCGACAGAAAATGGCGTTACTGAAATGTCAAGAATCTCACTAAAAATTGAGTGGAGATTTCTATGTGAAACTATCGGTGTAAAAACGCTTGGAGGTGTATTACGATTAGGTTCGTAACAACCGTGAACGAAAGAGGTAATCAGTTCGTCTCCAAACGAAATTACAAGCGTGCAGTGATCATGGTGGAAAGGTCAAGGTTGAAAAATAATGCCGTTCTCTACCGCCTTTAGTGAGCGGCCGAAAGCGGCTGCGATAAGCTCATTCACCTACTCAACCTTCACCTTCACTTTTCTAACATTTATGACCCTTTCACCACAAACTCACCCTCAGCAGATCAGTTTGGTCGCAGACACCATTAAGCTTGCAAAGACCCAACATTGTTGATAATTCGTACAAATCATAAGTCAGTTGCGTTCTGTTCTTTCATTATTACTAACTACGTCTGCATCTGTCACGTGGGAATCTTATATGGACCCACTCTAATTCCCTATATTTTCAAACTTAATGAAAATTAATATTTTGCAGCTTGATGCAAATTTACCTTAATATTGAAGACTTATTGCGATTAAATACAGATTGTGGCAGACTTAACCACGATTTTGCAAATTTACCTTATTATTTGACAACTTAAATAAATTTTGTTCAGACTTACGAACTTTTAAAAACATTTTATAATCTAAAAAGTGTAAATCAACTTTTTACAACTTATTTGATCACTTTGATGAAAACGCTGGAAAATGAGCATAGCAGGATAATAACGGCCTTAAACTTGATGAAAATAATTTTTTATCGTCTATGTTTATGTTATTATCAAGAAGAGGAAGGATCAAAGTATGTTTTGATTATTTTTTTACATTTTTTAATAGTTTCTAGCACGTCCAAAATTTTCGCTAAAAATCTTGTATTTTTTTTTATCAGCAAAATTGACAGAAAATCGATCGTCAGCCATTTTTTTTACTTTTGTTTACAAAAGTGAAAGTTTCTGTTTAAACAAACATTACTTACTTTCTGCGCTGAAAGAAAAAGTACTTTCAAACGATAGAAAGACGGGCTTAACAAAGGTGTCGATTGACAAGTGACATGTGCGTGATTTCATCTTACGGGAGGAAAAGTTATAGTACGGAAGGTCACAAGTGACAGTTTAACTTTATGTGAACAACTTATTTACCTCGTTATTTTTTTAAGTAGGCATAGCATGATAAAAACGGCCTTAAACTTGACGATAGCAGAATTTTATTGTCAAAATGTTTATGTTGCTACCAACGCAAATCACGTGACGGACTATTGTTTTCATGATGCTTCCCGTCTTCCGTATACGTATTTGAATTTAAGCTATATTGGGGCACGAAAATATTGTTATATTAGATTTTTAGCTATTGGCAACTTTCTGATTGTAACCAGCTTTATTTTATAATCTGTAAATGATATTTATCTACTTAATAACACCATTGACTAAGGTGTACAAGATTTTCATTAATTTTAGAATATTTAACAACTTTAATGTAAAAAAAATAAAATAATTTAAGAAATAACAAATAATTGTTGTAAAAATTTATTTTTCATCCAAAAAGTTTTTTGCTTTCAGAAAATATTATCCATATTCATACAAACAAGTAAAAGCAAATAAAAGCTTTTGAAATTAAATAATATCTTTGTTTTATTGAGTTTTGTATGTTACAATTCAGAGCTGATTTTAAGGTCGGAAGGTGTCAACTAAAAAAAATGTTTGCTTTCCTCAAAGCCTTGTACTTTTAACTAATTAATCACTAAAACTGTACAAATTAGAATTTCATGAGTTTTTATAAAATTAATTATGGGGGTGGTAATAAATATAAAAATATTTTTTTTACCATGACTTTAAAAAAAAAACATATTTATAATAATTTCCATCATTTGTGAATAGTTTCTGAAAGTTTCATTAAAATCTGACAATTATTTTTATTTTTGTAAGATTTTCAAAATCTTTGACTGCCATTAAAAAAAAAAGTACACAAAAATCCGCCATGTTATTTAGTAGGACACTGTATATACATTTTGAACATGTAAACTTGGAATAAACAATTGTGAAGTGGAACTTTGTCTTTCATACCGAAACACTCCACATGGAGATATTACATAACTTTTTACGATAGGCGCCTGATACCCATTAATTTACAACACCCTCGCATAAATTTAGCGACCATTAAAAGGAGAAAAAGGCTGCCTCCATCGGTATTTAATCTCTTACTCTACACCTTATTTTCTCAGTTCATTCACCTCATTCTGTAAGTGTTTTTTTCCAAATTGTACCAAGTAAGCTTTTGTGTATTTTATAATGAAACAGTTTCTTTATTTCTAGCTGTGGCGAAGGCAGTTATGAATCTGCTGTCTATGTAAAAATACGAAACGCAAATGAAATATATCCACCTGCTTTATTTTTACTTTGAAATAACTTCATTTGTTTATTATATTTTATGAGGATTTTCTCATATAGAAAAAAATTATTAAACTCTTTGACCATACAATAAAAAGAGATTCATATTGAATGTGAAATTGAAGCGGAAAGACAATAATTAATGTGAAAGGAAGAAGGGCGTGAAGCCTTGCTTAAAAAATTCTTTTCAGTGACTAATAAAATTTAAGCTAGGTAAAAAAAACTGTTCATGAGAAACTGCGGACATACATTAGCTAATAAAGTTGAAAAATGTCCTTGATAAAGGGAGACAGTCAAATTAACAAAATATTGTTAGTGTTCTCACCAGTTTGCGGTCGATAGGTCAACGTAGTAACAGAACCGTCTATTGTTAAATGAAGACTTCAGAATGGAAGGTCGTTGTGGTAAACTTGTTGAAATTGGTATAGATTTGTAAAATTATGGTAACAGCGAACAAGTTTGTTTGTATTATCAAGGAAAACTTGGCGCGCTTGTTTCACATATCTAAAGTTTTTTGTATTAAGTTTCATATGTTTCCCGGAGTCGTTAGTTTGTTACGTGGTATCTCAGAGTCTAAAATCCTCTTCTCCTTATTAGAATTGAACTGTTACCGCATATTTCCTGACTATCCTCTCTGTAATTTCGTGAAAGAATGGCGATTTAACTGGCCAACGCCCTTGCTTAGATTTGCATCGGAATGCTCACGAAGAATATTTTCCAAATTATCGGGAGTTTCAAATTCCATTCTTCTGAATAGTGGAAAATAATTTAGACGATGAATTTTCTACCGAATCCTTTTTTTTTCTAAACATTCATGTTATCGCCCTGAGCCAGACACAGCTTAGAATGAAGGCTTATTCAAAAAGGCATATTCGAACACACTTAGTTTATTAGTTGATAATGTCTTCGCTCGAAGGCAGTGGTAAGAGACAGAGGATTGTATTTTTTCAGATATTTTTAAAATATTTTCTTCTAGTGTTCATAAAATAATTTATTTTAGCTTTTTTTGCTAAAATACTATAGAGAAATGATTTATTCTATTTCTATCTGTGACGAGAAAAATAGGACCACGTTTGAAGAGACATTATCATCAGCAGTTCCATGACCGGGTGTATTTGATAGGGTCACTGACAAATGAGCACCTGACCAGTTCCCTCCACATATCTGTGTCGAATACCAGAGAGGTATTGATTCATGCGTAACGTGTATGGGCAAGTAGACCTGGTGGATTCCACCCCGCTCCGGGTCAAACCATGTCCTTTAACTTTGAAGTCTTCGTCTTGGTCACAAATTGATTCCATCTGAGAACCTTCTACCCTGATCGTTGATTTCAATCTAGAAACCTCTCCGCCTAGCTATAACTTGTCATCAGCGCACGGCTGCATAGCTATGAAGTCCAGCCTACCTCATTGTGCTAGATGACCGGTGACCCTACAAGAAGGCTCATCCATCCTTTGACAGGTCTTGTTTTTAATCTTGCTGAGTGTCTAACCACCCTCCTCACCAAAATAGCTGTGTGGGGGAACCGGTTTAGTCAGCGGTGACTCGACCAAGCGGCAACCAGTTCTAGGTTACATGGTACCAATAGACATAAATTTACCAGTTATTTTATTATCGATTTTTTCAATCATCATCATGAGAGCAGTTTCGACTTTAAAGCACACTGCAAATCAGTGGGATTTCTCATCTTCATCATCTTTGTAAATAACTCTTATCAGTCCACCCCAAAACCTCTCTATCTTTTGATAACTCGCGAAACTACAGGTCTTTCAAATTCTTCAATTTTTTATGGGGAATGATAGAATTTTACCAATAGTTCTTTTAATACCGTTATGTTATAAACTACGGCAAGGATGTATTGAAGTTGGGGGAAACACCTAACCGATAGCTCTCTAAACTGGTAACAGACAAAGAAAGGGAAGAGACGGGAGGTAACAAAATGACACTGCCTCTGAAAGCACAGCAACCTTAGGAACAAAATGCCCACGGGACTTACTTCACAAGACACCGAGTCTTGCTGACAGCTGGTTTTCCCGTCGTTTTTATTGGCAGAAGACAGCAGACAGAACCTGTATCTCGACAAGTTTCAGAGAGGCCCGTATTTCAACATGCCAAGCTGTTCCGCTGCTAACGGGGAAAACCCGGATGTAACTGGTTTTGAAGACATGTCCGCATGCGATCCAGAGCCTCTTTTGCATCTGTACTGACGCGCGTTCGCCACACGTTGTTCAATATATATATTATGCTTGTTCGTTCAATGTATATGAATGTTATTTTTCCATTTAGTATTGTTAACGAAACCATTTCCATAATATTTACTGTTTCCAAAGCTATTAACTTGGGCAGTCTAGCTCCGATATTAATATCAAGCCCTTCTTTGATTATGGTTTATTGGAGACCTAATACATCAATTTTATAACTATCAACGTCCCGAGCAAATAATTCCCGTTTTTCTTTTTCACAAATCCTCTAACATTAAATGTCCTTTTGGTAATATTTTCATGAGCAAGTGGATGTATTTACAAAGTTTTAAATAAGAATTTGCCTGCTGTTAAACGTTTGACAACTGGAGAAATTATTATTTTTCCGCCAATATATTTTCAAAAAGTCATAAAATAACTTCACCTGTTACGAAAGCACCATCATTAGTAAGCTCTAGTTCGTATCAATTTCGTTTTATTATTTTTTTAAATTGAAATAATTCTATTTTTAAAATCAAAATAGATTCATGTTAAATGTGAAAGTTTATTGTATACTTTTTTCCTTTTCATGTATGATGGAGCAGGTGGCACCACGGTATTAAGTAATAGCGTGCAAGGCGAGTGGATCATTTGTCGTGTAGTCTGTTCGTCAATTGGTGCACCATACTTTTGGTACTGTAGCTAAACTTCGACGTTAAACCTTAAGCTTAATTAATAATGTATGATAATGTATAAAAATAAATAATAATATCCCTCCCAGCCTAAGAGGATGTAGTATTATGGTGTATGGAGGATTGATTGACGACGGATGAGTTTTTATGGCGAATGAAAAAATTGTAATGAGTTTGTGGGATTCACGCTACCCACACCTTCATTGTGACGCACGCGCGACATTTTCACCCCTTCCTCTCACGTTCGGTCAGTCATAGTAGTAAACCGTCGTCTTAGCCGAAGATGAGGAAGAATTTATTTTTCGCGCGCTTTTGCGCTGACGTCACGGCAAATTTGGCGTTTCAAAATTAGTCGCCCCGTGGTCGCCCGACCATCGGCACGGGTCGGCTCACTTTCCTCTCGCCGGTGAACCCATAGATACTGGCAGAGAATTTTATTCGGCAAAACCTTGCCTAGACCTCATGGCTCGTCTCGGTATCTTAATACATACGACACAGTCGTCACCTTCATAACAGAAGCTAACATCTACCGAGCTCAACTTCCAGGAACCTTCAAAAAAACCTTCCAACCTGATGAACGAGCATTTTTCACATTCTTCGAACGCATACTCTCAGAACCTGTCACTTTAAAAAGAACTACATACACTCACAATCATAAACTCTCGCAGTGAGTATTTTTCATTGCCGTATGTTACTATGCATTACAACTGACTTTCTGAACATTTCTTCTCGAAGAACTCCTTCCCGCCATAGTCATCTTTGATTTGAATTTTGGCGCGGGATCTATTCTCATTCAGTACAACATTTCCAGTACATTTACTGAAGGTCTTCACAGAAGACAATTTACTAATCTACTTGGCCTCTTCTTCAACTAAATTTTCCAGTACATTTACTGAAGGCCTTCACGGAAGACACTACTTGTTAAACTCTTAATAAAATCTATGTTTGTTCTTAACCTTTTGTTGTTTTGCCTGTCTACTTCTTTTCACTTTGTACGTTTGTACGGTGGAAAGAGCACGTCTTTATATTTTCTTTATTCTTACTTTGATTGTGGATTCGGTAGTGTTGTGTAGCGTCTGGCACAAGGCCTTATTTTCGTAAGCCAGATCTGCACCGCTATCGGGTCCGCAACAAGTTAATGGGTCGTGAATCCTATTAGCTAGGTATAAGATAGTGAAGACCAGCCTCAACCTATTCCCCCTTTTCGGCCTTGTGCCATAATTGTATTAATTTACAATAAATCTCAATAATGTATGATAAAAGATTATTTTTCAGTGTTCACACACAAGAATATTACTATGAGTTCGCCTGCTATAGGGCGACTTTTAATAGATCTGTGGAGTACAGCATACCCGTATTAAAATGAGAATTTAATGCGGGATACACTGTCCACAAAACACACGCAAATTTCAAGAAAAGAAAACACGATAAGGAATGTTTGTAGAAAAATAGAATATAGTATATTTAATAACATACAGAATGAACAAATTTGTATATTAATGTCTCCTGTTTGCATAAAAGATAAATGCTTTTTAGGTCATTTAAGTAAATGTGATTTGAATAAAAAAATTATGCGTTCACTGTCTTTCAACGAAGATAATAATGCCTGTTTCTTGTTTTTGTTGTATCTGCCGAGTTGGTGAAAAAGGGGCGATCAATTTAAGTTGTAAATGAGAAATAAAAGATAAGAGGAAAATGTACTTATCGGGTGGAATTGTTTTTGGAGTCAGTTGTAAATTTGTTGTTGTTCTGCTTTCCTATCCCACTTTCTGCTCTTAGTGTCGGGTTGAGTCAGTGATAGACTTGACTGTCAGTCCTATGTCCTCTTTGACATCAGCGCCCTTCTAACTCTGATTGATTTGAGTCTCTCTATTTATGGCTGACTTCTTTTTCACACTGACTCGTTACTTTTTTCTCAGTTTAGGAAATCGCCTCCTTTCATTGGTCAGGAAATTAATTTCACACCTTATTGCGAAAAAATGTTTTTAATCGTTTTGATCCGATTTTGCAGGTGTGCAAATCTACTTTGTGTTTTCAGTATTTTGTTGGAATGTTATAGGATTTGTATCCTATAGATCTGTCGTTTAGGAAGTGTATGGGACATGGTTTGCCAATGGTTTATTTGCGTGAATGAAAACAAAGACCCATACTCTGGTGTGAAATTTGAACAATACATACAAAATACAAATACATTAAATAACAAAAATTAATAATTCAGAATACAGACTTTACAAAACAAACTTGGACAAAGTTTTCTTTCATGTGCGAAACATTTAGGAAAGATAACTATTCTAAATTCAATTCTGTTGGACTCATAAAAAAAACATTATTATATAAAAAAAATATTCACTTACTTCGATACATTTAACTGTTGGAAAAAGTTGAGAATGAAAAGACTTTTATCAGGCGTCGCTGAGTTTCTAGTTTGTTTTCTTTTTAGACAATAGTACAAAAGGCAATAACTCCTGTAGTTTCAGTATGAGTTCAAAATCAGGGTTAATACCTCAAACTTTTGTAGAACGACATTCGTATTCTCAGGATTTCTCACTGGAAAGAGTGGGAGATGGGAGTGTAGAGGACCGGGGTGTGAATGTGTGATGATGAGGAGATATCTCTGGGTTATCGTTTCCCGCTTGCCGGTCCAGCTACATAGGAATGTTGGACTATAATGAAGTCCAAAGAAGATAAAGAAACAAACAAGACCGATATACATGTATGCAAACAAATATATATTAATAACAAATTACAATGACATGAAGGGTTACAGAGTGTTGTATGGAGAAGTTATGGTGAGTGTGTTGAGTGTCCGTACGAACGCGTATATTGTTTTTAGCGTGTTCCCAGAATATGGGAAACGCTCTATATGTGAGAGGTCACATATTGGAATAAGTAAAAAAAAAGAGAAAGTTTTTTTTACCTCGCCTCACGCGCGAGGTTGCGGCCCGAGGCCTGAGTCGAGACAGCTGGCCGCACGTGTGCGTAAGCCGTAAAAAGAGGAAGAGGCGAAAGGTCAGCCAGTATTTATACTCGTGGGAGAGAGAGACCCCTGTTGAAGGATTAAGGAAATGAGGAGGAGCTAACTGCGACAAGAGAACCGTTTGGATTTCTTTTAAATACTCTTCTCCCAATAGTAAGTGTAAAAGACTATATTTATTGTTTTTCCTGTCATGATAGGGGATGACACTAGCAAAACACTTTCCCCTCCCCAATTTATAGGCAAAAGCACACAAATGCACGCTGGGGTTTCTTCCTAGCCAATAAAATAGGCCAGTTCCCGGTTTTATATGATTCAATCCCGGTCTGTTTTGTCTTGAAGTCAGAACGCTTAACGAGGAAGATAACGGTTAACACTAGACTTGAACAGGTCTTGGGAGTCGGCTTCACAGAGCAGCGGTTCGCAGGAAGAAGCTGTTCGAATGTATTTTACTTCTCACCAATGGAACACGGGGGTGGGGATGAGGGTGATTTGTTACAATGTTGCATAGCGGGTCTTAGCCGTGAAGGTTACAATTGGCAGAATCAAGGAATGCAGTAGAGATAGAGCAGTGAGAGGCTTGCCATATCCAGTCTGTGAGAGACGGGTTGAATCATCCTAAACGTGTGAATAGAGATGGCCCAATTTTGCTGCACACAACGCACAGCCGCATGCTTCTCAATGAACTGTCCAAAAGCTGCATAGCCTGAATTATGAAATTTTGCCTCATCCTCCATATTCACCTGATATCTCTCCTACTGGTTATCACTTATTTAAGCATTTTGTGCTTTTCATACACCAATAAAAGATTATCCACCAAGGAAGATGTAATCGAATTATTCGAACTGTTTATCACATCAAAGGATGAGAATTGTTTTTAAAGATGGGACTATCGGAGTTAGCTCCTCCTCAGTTTCCTTAATCCTTCAACAGGGGTCTCTCTCCTCTGACTATAAATACTAGCTGACTCTTCTCTCTCTCTCTTTTCCGACTCAGGCCTTGGGCCACTACCTCGCACGGAGACGAGGTAAAATCATTCTTTTTCCACTTACACCAATATGTGACCTCTCACAGAGACAGCGTTTCCCAAATTCTGGGAACGCGCTAAGAACAATACACGTACGTACGAACACTCAACACAACACACACATAACTTCTCCATACAAACACTATGTAACTTTTCATGTCTTTGTGTATTAATATATTTGTTTACCCATAACATATATTTGTTTACCCATGTATATCGGTCTTGTTTGTTTTCTTTGTCATCTTTGGACTTAATTATAGTCCAACATTCCTATGTAGCTGGACCGGCTAGCAGGAAATCTTAACCCAGAGACATCTCTTCACATCTTCACCCCCACGGTCCGCTACAGGACCAATAATTTAGAAGTACGTTTGAGAACAGTCATTCATCAACATGGTGTCTATTTTAACTAAATAAATTACTTATGAAGATCAAGATGAGTGACTTTTTAAAAAAACCGTTAATATTTAGTCTGTATCTTCTTTTTTTTATAATCTTAGTTTTTTTTATCTGACGAAACACGTAATCAAATCTAGTTGCAATGAAACTGTTTTCCATTTCTCATTTTCTTCAAAATTTTATCTTGATTTTAAGTTGGCTCCCTGCGCCGAGCCAACTTAAACTGATACAATACCACGAAAATATATAACATTTCATTTCTTTTTTTAATGAAGTCCACCCCAAGCAAGACAGTAAAACCACTGAGACACAAGGTGTTACTATGTGTGGAAGAGTTAGAAACAGGAACATTTTTAGGGACCGAGAACAAATGAAGAGTAATCAGGAGGACAGTAGATAGCGATTGACATTTGTTTTAAAATTTTGCAGATTAAAGTTGGCTGGAAAACATGGAGCCAGAAGGGAGTTCCACAAGCGAGAATTGCGAGAAAAGAAACTGTTAGAATAGAATTTACGGTTACATTAGCCAGCTCAACTGTAAATTGGTGAAACCACGTCGTCAGTCTAGTACTGTGCCTAAATTCAGAGAGTCTAGGCACCATAACGAAGAGCTCATCTGAACAATTACCATGAATGTATTTATAGAAAAGGCAACGAGAGACAATCTTACGGCGGTGGGAAAGTGACTGAATCCGAGACACCAGATCGGGGCTAATAATATTGCTGATTCTTCTTTGGATTTTATCAATTTTAAATAGCAGGAGCACCGAACCATATGTGGCAGCAATATTCTAAGCATGGACGATTGGCAGACTTATAGATATGAAAGATAGATTCTGAAGAGAAAAATCGTCTAGCACGACAACTTTTCTAGTGTATGAACTCGGGTCAAGATGCCGTCCAATTGCCGAATGTCCTTATGATGGGCTTTTATGTCCTTTTTGAGGCTCAAATCGACTCCAGTTTTTATTTTGCTTCTTTAGGCGGGTATGGGTAGTATTGGGTGGAAATTCTGGATTATATGACATATTTTTCTTTGCACGTGTTAGTAAACGGAAGATATGCACGGACCCTTGCGCAGTTGACGGATTTTTAGTTTAGTTTGGGGCGTACGGAATGTTCGCATCCGGTCAGTGGTGAAAATTAGTGTAAGTGTGAATCAGATCTGATTTTAGGAAGAATGTAACATACACACACGCACAGTTATACACCAATAGATTCGCATTTCATACTTTTTGCATTCTGAGTGTAATATTTTTTCCAATAGATTCACATTTCGGGCTTTTTGTATTATGTGATACATGTCTACTGAAAGAAAAGAGTCGTTATTTGAAAAACTGAGGAATAAAAAAAATCAAAGCATTTAACCCAGATTGAATTCAATCTCAAATCATTTTTTCATGGTGTTGACATAGCGTTGTTTGTTTTAAGTTCTTATTTATGAAACTTGGTTTTAAGAGTCGCAAGAAGGAATATACAGTGATTGTTACACTGGAGAGGACCTGTATAGGAAACTTTGTTATTTCCATTTTGAACACCAGCACGATGTCCTGAAAGATTATTAACCGTAGCTTACTATCACGCAGTGTAGCGTGAGGTTGAAGAAATATTTCAACCTCAAGGTAAGGTACTATTGAATCTTGTGCTAACTAAAAAAAACTAATTGCATGAAATAATAGCTAATAGATTTTTTGTTCTTTATTAAGTAGTTTGGTACGAGACCAAAAGCTTGAGACTCCGGTAAGAATCGAACTCACTAGTATTAGTCAGTTACGCTAACAATTACTCCACCCTTAGGCGTCCACCAATAAAAGTTGTTCGTTAGCCATGACATCAGTAGCCAAGCTAAAAATATTGAATAAAGGCGCATACATTGATGTACGTGTTGTTTTCTTTCTACTGTTGTCTCGAAACAAACGTTGTTCGAAGTGTTTTACTGTAAGCAAGGTAAATTATTTTGTTATTTTTCAAAGTAAATTTAAGTCAGTTAATTTTACAACATTTTAAAATCAAGCCACAACAACAACAAAAAAAAATTCTAAAAGGAAATTAAAATTTGAAAGAAAAAATCAAATAACTTTTTTTGTTTATGTTCGTGATATTGTAGCTGAGCAGTTTTGTTTTTTATTTTTTTAATGATAGACGTCCAGGCAACGTTTTTAAAAATCATAAATGAAAAATATTTTTATTCATTGTTTAATTTTGTCTTTTACACTTTATTTAAATTTCACAAATTGTCGTTTCGGAAACAACAAAAATACAAAATACAGTTACACCAGTCAAAAATACAAATATTCCGTATGTTTTATTTTTTGAGCTTTAAAATTGAATACTTGCCGGGGGGAGAAAATTGTTTTTAAATCAAATGTAATTTTAAAATTTAAAAGGCCTGCTATTCATTTTGGAATATAGAAAAAAATTAAGCATACTGGCGGAAGAGGAGTTTACATTTTTTTTTTTTAATTTTCAAATAATAATTCTTAAAATCATTATTTAATGAAATGTAATTACTTATTTATTTTGTTTAGTATAAAATTGATTCGTGGAAATCAGTTTTTTTTTTCATGGTACACCTTTTAGATTTTTAGAAAATGTATGTTTTTGTAGTCTTTGTTCTTTGACTATTTATTTTCCATAAAAACAAATTTCAGTCACTCGCTCATTATTGTTAAAAACTACATATAATTGTTACGAGCAAATATTATTAATTAATGTTGAATGAGTTTTTATGGTAAAGTTAGAGGAGACACGGTGGAGTAATAATAATGTATAGCGGCTCGGATTGAGAAATCCATTATTCACTTATGTGCTAATACACTTGGGAAAGGTATGAATCCTCTTCTTCTCCTTTCAGCTATGGGTAAATAGCAGGGATGGCAACTGGTCTACCGCAGAAAGAAATGGCAAGCTACTGCGGGAAAAAAATCTGCTTCGTCAGTCATGTATCGAAAGATACATAACATAGCCTAAACGTGTATCATGCATGGCACATATAACTGACTTTACTGATGGTAAAGTTTTCAAACTTTAAAAAGTTAAGTTAATTATTTCCTTGTCAACATTAAATGAAATATTTTTTTTCTATAAGGGACCTCCACAAAAACGCGATACCTAAGGTTTAAATGAATTTTTAAAAATGAAAAAACTTTCTTGAAGCCTTTTTTAGTTTTAATTTCAAATATATTCAATAAGAAACTACTTCGCTGTATTTCAAAAATTAATTTAAATTCACTGGAAGGTGTTTTTTTTTTATTGCTAAAATTAAAATAGCTGATTGGCGCCCTTTTTAGTCGTTTTTCATTACAATGTAATTCTCTTAAATCTCCCAACAATTAAATATACTTTTCTGAAACTTTATTTGGGGAATATTAGCTCATTTAAAGTGTAATTTAATCAGATTTGAAACAAATATTATTTACTTTAAGTTTAAAATATCGCATAAATGCATTTTTTTAACCTAACAGTAGCAGTTTTGAAGAGTCGATAGCCTAATGGCGGATCTAATGTTGTTCTACGGAGACTTTATCTGTAAAACATAATTGAAGAAAATGGCGTGAGCACCTTTTTAATATAATTTTTAAGTTCTCAGTAATCTTAAAAAAATTATGAAAATATACACTGTAATATTTTATTGAATTTTAAAAATATTGACTTCATATTTATTTACTATAGTCATCGCCCTTATTTTCTGATAATGTCGTGTATGGTCGCCCGTACTTACAAAAATCGGCACATACAAAAAATTTAATTAATTTAAAAAAAAAAATTGATATTTGATTATTTGTACTAAGCTGTCCCATTTATGATTGGTAAATATAGTTTCCACAATAACATCATCTAGAAGGCTGCTGAAATAATACAAAATTTTAAGACTTTCAAAAAACTTAATAATTTTTTCTAATTAAAAAAATGAAAGCAATTCTTGTAAAAATTCATTATTCATCGAATTTTGTTTTCTTAAGGCAATAATGTCCTTAGTAAATACTTATAAAAGCAATTAAAAACGTTTTTAAATAAATAATGTCAGTTTTATTGCATTATGATTCAGATCAGATTTTCGGTAAACGGTGTTTTTGTTTGACAAAAAACAAAAAAAAAAAAAAAAAACCCAAATTGATGATTTAAATTCTCCAAGGAGTCCTGCTTTTTAAAAAAAATGGAACTAAAATTTTAATTTCTGCAAATTTCGTAAAATTAAGTAAATGGGCTAACAGATGTAATAAAAAAATTATCACGATTTTCTAAAAAAAAATAATTTTCAAAAATAATTTAATTCATCTGTGAATAAGTCCTGAAAATTTCTTTAAAATCCGACAATTATTTGATTTTTGTAAGAATTTCCAAAGACTGTCTTTTTTTTAACACCAAAAAAGACGCTAAAAATCACTTTAATCTTTGGTCCATTCTTTGACGCAAGAAAAACGAGATTTTTAACCAAAATTTCTAACGTGCTAGAAAAGGATTAAAAAAAATTAATAAGATAATAAAAAAAAAATTTGTACTTTCAAACATTTTGTTTGACGATAAAACTTTGTTTTTTATCAAGTTTGATGCCTTGTGTGTGTGTGTGGTACTTTTTTTAAAGAATAAATAAATTTCGGCACACAAGGCCCTAATGGTAAAACCAAAAGTGTTTGTTTTGCAAGCATTAATTTCAATCATTGATTATTGATTGGATCTTCGTTCATTGTAATTAGCAAGTGAGACCAATTCGGATTTTTATTAATATCCACTAGGTATCGTATGCCAAACTAACTAACTTACACGTCTGGTCTTCGGACAAACCGAATTATTAAAAAAAAAGTGTACTACTCTAGAAAACATTTTCTCTAATCTCTTCTTATTTGTCTACAAAAAAAGGAATGGAAATCTTGGACTAAAGACTGAGTGAAGACTAGTAGTAAGTAAATAATTTCAATGAAAAATTAATCTTCCTCTCTTTAACTAACTGGGATTTCTTTCTTTTCTTAGTTTTTTTAGTCTTTTTAGTTGTATGGTTGCTGTTTGGGTTCGGTATGTTTTTTTTAATTTTTTTTTTTTAAACATTATTTTTTTTTTAATTTGACTTATTTTTTACACTCGGGTATTGTAGTTTAACTAACAAAAAAACATTTTTGCATACCAAATATTGAATTACTTCCCTTAAATTACTTTGTTGGACTCATATTCAGTGCACACTTTTCTTCATAAATAAAAAATGAAAAACTGTAAAACGAAAATCAATGTAATTCAACATTTGTGACTAAAAACATTTTAGTTTGCAAAACAGTAAAATTATTTTATTGTTTTACAAACTAAATCTTAAATTAAAATGAAAAAAATGCCAGGTTTCTTGATTCTGAAAAGTCATGCATAAAAGAAAAAGATAAAACGAAAGATCACAAAAAAGTATTTTTTTTTATTTCACTTTGAAAAATGATTTTTTCATTGAGATATATATTTACTAGCCGAATTATCCGCGCCTTGCTGCGCGTCACACATTTCTTTTGTAAGAAAATGATGATTGATTTTAATTTAAAATCAATCATCATTTTCTTTCAAAAGAAAATTTTTTTAAATCATTGTTATAATTTGTGGAGAAAATGATGCATTTCAATATTACTCAATGATCTTATATGTGACCGTCATCTTCTCTCTTTCTCTTCTATTTTGGATCCCTTGTTCACATTTAAAGTTAATTTTAATCAAAGAGAAGGAAAAAAGTGTGTGTGTGTGTGTGTGCGTGTGCGTGCGTTCACATACTCTGAAAATTTAATCAAAATGAAATAAGTACCCTGAGTAATGTAGTTTCTGAATATATATGGTTATGGGGGTCTATCTCCAAAAAAACCCTAAGAGGAGTTCGATGAATTGATGAGAAGTTTTCAACATTGATATAACAGTTGAATTGTCACAACAAAAATATGTATTGTAAGGCACTCTCCCACTGATTGGTGATTTCTTGCTCAACTTGACGTCCATATTGTGACATTGTCTCATTTTGATCTTGCCGATGTGACCTCCATCTTCTGGCTTCTCCTATATTTTGGACAGGAGTCCTTCCCTTGTTCAAATTTAAATTTAATTTAAAAATCAAAGTAAAAAAAAAAAAAAAAAAAATCAGTGTGGACTTTTTTGCCACCCCCACCCCGGACCCGCTTTGATCAAAATGAAATCCAAATACAAACACCCTAGGAGTCATTCTCTTGTTCAAATTTAATTTTATATCAAAGGGGAATTTTTTTTTTCAGTGATCAAAAGAAAATACATACTTATCCAAGTACCCTAGATAATGTAGTTTCAGAATATATATGGTTATTGGGGTCTATAACCAAAAAAACCTAAGAGGAGTTCGATAACAAACAGACAGCGGTTACAACTAATATTTATTTAAAAAATATGATTCCTTCGCTACATAAGAGTTCTCGTTTCAAAAGCGAGAGCCGAGACCCTCAATAATTATTGAAATTAAGTTGAATTAAGCCTTAATTCAACTTAATTTCAATAATTATTGAGGGTCTCGGCTCTCGCTTTTGAAACATGAGAACTCTTATGTAGCGAAGGAATCATAAAGAAAAAAGCTCTACTTCTGTATGGAGCACTGTCTTTTTAAAAACAAAAATACTAAAAAACTCCGGATTACATTATATATATATATATATATATATATATATATATATATATATATATATATAATTATTTAACATAATGTTATAAAATCACTACAAAAATAGCCATTTTGTTTCAACACCTCCGGTGTCTTATCAAGTGATGATGTTGAATGGCATTCAACATCATCACTTGAAACAAAATGGCTATTTTTGTAGTGATTTTATAACATATTTATGTTATAATATTTAAATAAATAATTATATCTGCTCTGCTCTGTATTGAGCACTCTTTTAAGAATAATTGTTGCTTATTGGAATATATTCCGTATACCAGTCCTATACTTATCTATCTATCTATCTATACTTTTGGCCTTGTGCCACATCTAAGCTATGCTTGGAAAATCGCTATATTGTTTTTTTTTTCTAAATCAGGTCATGATAGGGTTAGTAAAGTGGTCTAAGGGAGGTAATTCAGTTTACAAAATTTCTTTCGGGCGCTAAATTTTGATAGTTAAAAATTTCAGAACCTACAACTTGAGGTTTATACAAAATGACTAATTAAATTGCTTGCCAAAAGTTTTAAGTTTTTATTTTATTGTTCTTTACACCATCGAAAAATTTCTGAAAGTAAAAGATAAAATAATACTTTCAAGCGCACGCATATTAAAGGAAGTTGATTTGGATTTTTGCACTCAGTTGTTTAGCTTGATAAAAATTGTGTATTTCTTTGAGTTGTACAATTCATTAATTGTTTTGTAAGTATTCTTTCCTGTTATATTGTTTTAAAGGGCAAAAACTTAGCGTAGTCAACTTTTAAAGTGTAATTCGAGCTCTAGTTTACATTTGTTTTAGGTAAAAAAAAAAAAAACACTACAAAAAAAACGCATTTTAAATAAATAATTTAAAAAAAATACTTTAAACAGAAACTTAAATTTCGGTTTTATTTGAAAGATAATAGCGGTTATTTAAAGCTAATCCGAATTAGAAGAAAAAAATAATTTCCGTAAATGTTTTTTGTTTCTTTTTGTTTTTGTTTTTTTGTTTTTAAGGTATTTTTTAAAATATTGGCATGTTTCACTCATCATTGGATCGACATTTGACGAAAAATGTAAAAACAGATTTGAAAAATCTCTTTAAAAATCATTTGCCTTACTTATGTGTGTTGAAGCCAGTAGTAAATTTAAATATCAATTAATTGGATTTTAAAAGTAATAATGCTTACTTTTTGTTTAAAACATAATGAAAATAATGTTTATTTATGCACGGTAGTCCGATGTCAGAGATCAACTAAATTAAAATTTAAAAACATCTCTTTCAATTGAACTCTTAAATGCGTGAAATAATTAAAACAAAATTTAAAAAAGAAATATGGAACACCAGCAGTGTAATAATATTAGAATTTCATAAATTATCTTTTACCTTATCTCTAACCAATAATTTAAGAACATTTTTTATTTTTATTCGATACGATTTTTTTTATGAAACTTACTTAGTAATTTTGTTTTTTATGATGAAACAGAGCAATTTTATTTTTTTTATAGTACATTTAGAAGTATTTATTTTTTTTAGTTGAATAATAATAATACTTTTTTATTTTTTACTCTTCTTTTCTGTTACTGTCATAAAATAATTGTACCCAAAGCTAACACTCTTCAAATTAAAAAGGAAATGTCGCTGGGAAAAGGGAAACAAAAACTTCATCTCAAAAATATTTCCACAAAATTTTCTAACCTTCGATAAAAACCGTATCATCATACGGTATGCAATTCATTCATTTTACTGGCAATTTCTTTGGAATCGAATAATAATTCCCTGATTTATCCTAACTAAATATTGTAAAACAGGTAGTAGCGATTTCTTGCTTTCCTTTCGGAAAAAACAAAAACAAAAATCACATTCAATATTTTTTGTGGTACCAAGACGATCGCCTTGGGTGTTACCCATTTTATTTTTTTGAGGAAGCTTTTTTAAAAATTAAAAAAAGCATTTAGAATTTTTCTTTTTAACAAATTTTATTTTTGTTTTTATCCATTGTAGGTTGGTTTTCTTAAATTGAAATATTATTTTCTTTTCAGCAAGAACTTGTAAATTTATATAAGTTACAAAAAACCCACTTTTTATTAGTTTTTTGACTTGAGTAAGAAAAAAACGTGGTGTCAAACCGCCAATACAAATCTCATAAACTACGACGAATTACATTTTATTTTATTTCAGTCTCTAGTGACTTAGAGTTAGGGAATTTTTTTTTTATTTCAAGTTAAAATCTTAATTATTTTATGCAGCAATTTATACATCTTTGTGAAAATAAAACTTAACATATGACGTGTAGCGGACGCCCTAGAGAGGGAGGCAATGTGAAACGGCCCGAGCACCCCGAATCCCGAATCGGTAAGCGGCCACAAGAGGCCCACTAACAGTTTTCGAATTAAAGACGTAAAATCTGACAGGTGAAGCAAAATTGACAACAGAACGAGGATTAAGATTAATGCAAAGTTTATTTATAAAGCAGACCTGAGTGGCCGTGGGTTAGATGCTCTGGTAATTGAAGGGTGGTTGGACTGGTTGTATTGACGACGGGATGTTGAGGTGCGGTCGTTCTGGTTGTGTCGAAAGTTGAGATGCAGCCGTTCTGGTCGTGTCAACGGTTGGAAGTTGAGATGCAATGTTCCGGTCGTGTTGACCGTACGGTTGGAACATTGAACATGCTGGTCAAGGCTGATGTCAAAACCTCCTGTAGTATTTATAACCAATAGTATATGGGAAAGGTTATTTAACTTGAAGTTAAGAGAAGTTGATCGCTGCTAGTTGTTGCTGGATGATCACTGGTTGCTACAGGTAGGCTTGGTTGGCCTTTGGACTGGACATGTCAGACAGGAAGGTATTGGTGACAGTAACTGGTCAGTACTGGGAAGCTGGCGTTGCGATGCAGTGCTGGCATTGTGATGTTGTTGGGCATATTGAATGTCAGGTGCTGGTGTTTTGTATCTGCTGATAGTCCGATGTCAAAACCTCCTGTAGTAATTATAACTGTAGTGTATGGGAAAAGTTATAGATGACATGCAGGCAGCAAGTAGGGACAGAATGTCAAGAGTCGAAATGTGCAAAAAGTCAGAAGTAAGATAGAAGTAAAAAGAACCCAACTAGCATCCCATTGGCAGACAAAAAAATGGGAATGTAACTTAATATACAGCCCGTCCAAGCGCCCTAGCCACAATGGCTAGTGGCCTGCATTTCTTCTCCTCCTCTCTCCGACTGACCAAGAATTTGGTGAGAGGTCGCTGTGTTATATTAAGGGAGACCAACAATAACCACAGGTCTTGCAAAATACTCGACAGCTCAAAGAAAAAATGCTACAGGTGTAAAAATGCTCAGGAAGTGTATTATAACCAGGTTCGTAATACAAAAGGAACTAAAAAGTCAGATCAATTCCAAAACGAAATGAAATTAAGTTACATAGTGTGTAAAAAAAAAAAAAAAAAAAAAAAAAAAGTCAAGGTCGAAGCGTCCTATTCGTTCCTGTTTAGGGAGCGGCTGCAACCAACAGACATGCAAATTCAATATTAAACAGTTTTTTTTTTAGTTTTTTTTTTACATAAAACATTTGTTCAGATTTAAGATGTGGTGCTGACTTGAATCAGGTAATTACTGCAATTTTACTGCATATACCACGTCTGTCCAGGGAAAAAAGAAAAAAGGTGCAACTAACTTCAGAAGCAACTGTATGCATAGATCAGGCATTTCTTGTTTACGTCGGACATCACGTTCAACATAACAGCCTTCAACAAGTGTGTGGGACTACTGGTGGGGCTCCTCAACCAACACTTCAGTGCAGAGGTATTAATCCAGGTATATTTACCAGGATGTGACACAGGGTCAATTTTACATGGGGCACCCACACATATAGGTACTGGCATTAATTTTCGATACCTAAGATTTAATATGAATTTTTATTCTTTATAAATGAAAAAGCTTTCATTTTTAGCTTTAATTGAAAGCTAAAGGATTAAATTTAGTATTTCCAATAAGCAAAATAGTCTGTGTATTTCAAACAGAAATTATATTGGTTATTAGAATCATTTTATTAAATTTTTTTCTAAAATAGCCGATTAACACCTTTTTTATTTGTCTTTCATCGCAATGTATTAAAAAAAATCTTCCAAAAATAAAATATACTTTTCTGAAACTTTATTTGAGGACTATTAGCTGAATTAAAGTATAATTAATCTGATTTGAAAAGCATATTATTGACTTTAAGTTTAAAATAACACAAATGTATTTTTAAAACAAAACAATGGCTGTGATTTTAACCGACATCACCATGTTTTATCTCCTGTTAATTCCCCTCTCCAAGTTCTCCACCGCCTTAACCAGGTATTGAACTCACACTCTTTGGGTACTGTCACTGGCTCTAACTAACGCCTTTATCCACTGTGCCATGTGTCCTCAAGGATAACTGACATCCATTAGACATGGCACGTGGAACTAGAACAGTCTACCCCAGTGAGCAAAATAAAGGGTTCAGTTCGACATTCCAACTACCTGAAAAAGTCCAGAGCATACAACGGCCAAAACGTGATAAATATGGCGACAAAGATGAGGACAATAATCTGAATAATGTAAATAGTGTGCATAAATATAACTTTCACTTTTTCATCTTTTGTGAGCAATGTTATATATTGCACTGTTTGCATAGATTCCCATGACTTTGTTGCTATCCAATTGTATTGTTCCTCATCTTCTGCAGGTCTGAAGGATTGTAGTTTGTCATCATGAATCTACTTGATATAGGTCTTGGTTTATTCTGTGCTAGCTCTTACTTGTGCAGAGGCCAATGAAAGAAATTAAAAAAGACAGAAAAGTACACTGAAAATTTTGATTCCTAACATTTTTCTCATCATGTTTCTGTCGTGTCGAAATCATCTAATAATATAAAAAAAATAGAAAAATAAATGATAATGATATTAATAACAATGAAACTAGATAAGACATTATCTACAAACTTCTTAATATTTACTATCCAAAACAATTCATCCAATCTTTAACAATATCAAAATAATTACAACCGCATACAGAACTTACAAAAGTTGATCAGAACTCAAAATGTCCATAATAACAATAATTCTGAAGAAGAAACATAATTTAAATTAATAATAATAATTTAAAATAATAATCTAATAATAATTAACAATTAAAAATATTAATTATTAATAATTAATTATTACTAATATTTAATATTATTATTTGTCTAATAATATAAAATAAATATTATTAGTATTAGTAATATTATTATGTCTTTTCGAATTTCTTTCATTGGCCCACTATATCTACATTCTGCCAGAAGCATACATACATCTTTCTCTACTATATATATATATATATATATATATATATATATATATATAATGTAAGCAAATATATAGATATAGATCCAACAGTATGATGAAAAATATAGAAATACAAAAAATCCGAATATGCAAGTTTACTGTTTTTAATGTTGTTTCAATGTCGACGTCAGACGTTTCGGTCTAGTAGACCTTCTTCATTTTAGGAATACGTTTTCACAACATCGACCAAATGATCACATTTCAAAACGGAACGCTGATCTTAAAATTCAGTCATTTTGTTTTGATTATTCTTATGTCTATCGTCTTTTCATGTTGACTTGAATATCGTCTAATTTTAATTATGTTTTAATAACTATGTCCTGAAGAAGGTCTACTAGACTGAAACGTCTGATGTTGACATTAAAACAACATTAAAAACAGTAAACTTGCATATTCGGATTTTTTGTTTTTCCATATTTTTCCTCATATATATATATATATATATAGTTGGATTGGTGTGAATTTGTGACCCTGGGTTTCACGCTATTTGCGTTCCTCAGACAAACTGATTAATTAGTTTGTTTGATGATCACAAATAGCATGAAACCCAGGGTCACAAACTCACACCAATACAACTAAATATGTTAGCTCTATCCCTGATATTGAGCGCATTCCAATAAGTACCACGCATATATAATATATAAATAATATATCTAAAAAAATTATTTATATACATGCACCTTTTATATATGTATATATAAGCAGTAAATTACTGATACTCACTGAAGTGTGGATGGACATGTCCGCCTACGAAACTCTGTAGTCAAGATGCGGAAGGTAACATCAATCAGCAAAATGACAAACTTTTACTCACATTAATCATCTCTCTCTCTCATATATATATATATATATATATATATATATATATATATATATAAAAAGTTGTATGGATATGAGTTTGTGAGCCTGGGTTTAATGCTTTTGTGATCATCAGACAAACTGGTTTATTTTTTAAAATTAGATCTATTTATGTTTGTTTGACTGTTTGGAGGTGGGAGGGGGAATCTGCTTCTGTGTTTGTTTTGGGTGATACTCTCATACGCATAGACACATACATATAGGTGTACGCATTTTAGATCACACCAACACATCCACATACGCAATTTGAGGCTAGGCACAGATACATATGTGTGTTCGGCCATACATACGTACGCAGGTGTAATTCTATTTTGGTGTTGGGAACTTAGCTTCAACAAAGATTGAATAGGGGTGTTCTTGACGCTTTTCAGATCTACTGCATGAGCCATCAAATGGACTTACACTTCCTTCCTCACACACACACACATACAGATGTATAGATGGTCAAATACACTATTATTGGTCTGGGCCAATATTTTATGATATTGAGTACTTTCCACTAAGTAACTCGCATATAAAATATATATATATATATATATATATATATATATATATATATATATATATATATATATACTTAGCTTCCCAACAGGTTGAGCACTCCTGCTGTTCTTACACAAAATGGATAAGATTGACTTGGGATACTTGCTGAGAAACATTTCTATACCCACCCAATCTTCGTATAAACTCTAACTGAAAAAATTGGAAGTCTTATGAGATAGAAGGCACACCACTACCTCAGTAGTGCAACAAACAAAAATACTGTCAAGACTGAAAGATTCAACCTGAATACAAAAAAATGCCCACCTAAATATAAAGAAATGCTAATATTAAAAAATGACATGACAAACATGGTCAAAAACATAGTTTAAAAGGCACTTGGATAATTTCTAGAAAAAAAATTTATAAAGGACACAAAAAACATTCATATTTGCTGACAAAACAACAAACTCCACAACAGAACCTACAGTTCACAAAAACCTTATAGCTAACAAAATTACACAATTATACAAGAAGATAACTGCAAGTGCATAAAACAACATAAACCAGGAAGCCAAAGATATAGCTGCTAAACTGAAAATAGGCAAAAAGATAAACTGCATAGCTGAACAACAAGCATTCATAACAGCAAAGTGCCACAAACCTAACTTCGATACAAAACCCACATTCCATCTAATCAACCCTGCAAAAAACAAAATAGGAAAAATCGATAAAAACATATAAAATATCGACACTAAATTAAGGAAAAAACTAGGACTTAATCAATGGAAAAATACCAAACCTGTCACCAGCTGGTTTGCAGGAATACAAAACGAAAACAAAGCTGCCTTCATCCAGTTTGATATAATAAACTTTTACCCCTCTATCACAGAAAATATATTGAACAAAGCTATACAACTGACTCAACAGTGTGTACAAATCACAGATGATGAAACAAAAATAATTAAACACTGCCAGAAATCCCTAATGTTCCACAACAAACCATGGGCAAAAAACCCAAAACAATGGCCTGTTTGATGTAACAATGGGAAGCTACGATGGAGCCTCTGCAATCTGGTAGGTATCTTTATCCTTTCTTACCTAGTCAGAATACTAGAGAAAAAGACAATGGCCTATATAGAGACGATAGCCTAATTCTAATAAGAGAACCCAATGGCCCCAAAATAGATTTAGAAAAATGATATATGTTCTGAAAATGATTGGATTCAAAATAGAAATAAATACAAACACAAGAAGAGTAAACTTCCTAGACATCACCCTCAACCTGGACAAAGAAACCTATGAATCATATAAAAAGATAATGATATCCCCACATACATACAGACATCCTCCAACCATCCACACTCAATTATCAAGCACATACCCGAATCCATCAGCTGCAAGCTATCAGACAACTCATCCAACATAGAAATTTTTAGTGACAAAAAGATGCCATATAACACACTAAAGAAAAGTGGATACAAGCATCAGCTACAATACACACCACCACAGCCAAAACAGAAAATGAAATATAATTTGGTTTAACTCACCATACAACAAAATTGTCAGAACAAACATCGGTAGGACATTTCTAAATCTAATAAAAAACACTTCCCTGTAACAAACACTTTAGCAAAAATATTTAACAAAAACACTGTAAAAATTAGCTACAGCTGCACCAAAAACATAACACAAATAATAAAAAGCTACAACAAAAAAATAATTTTCAATAGCACAATCAAAGACCCTCAATGCAACTGCAGAGACAAAACTACATGCCCACTACAAGGAAATTGCCTACAAACGAGCGCAATATACAAAGTCAAGGTAAATGCAAACAACACTACACTGTACTACATTGGTGCCACAGAACATTCAAGCAAAGAAAATACACCTACAACCTCTCATTCTCCAACAGAAAATACTCCAACAGCACCACATTATCTGCATACATATGGCAACTAAAAGACAGAAATATCACACTAAAAATAAGATGGGAAATCATGAAAACTACAGCTGCCTACAATAACATGTCAAAGATGTCTAATTTGTCTACATGAAAAGGTGGCAATAATCTCCCACACTCAACAAAAGGAATTACTAAATAATTTCAAAATGCAGACATGAAAATAAATATCTACTATCACAGTTCATACCAAATGGATAACACCTACAACAGAACTGAATACAACCAGGAATGAAACTAAAAAAAATTATACCAACACTACCACCACACCCACTAACACAATCACCACCATAATAATCAACATACTGATAAAACTATCATTACTCTTACCTACACTACCATCACTCCTATCTTTCACTTCATAACCATCTCCTCTACCATCAGTACTGCTTTTTAACACTGCCATTGTTTTTATTATCATCATTATTGTTATATTATCATCATCATCATCATTATCATGGTTACCACAATTATTATCATAGCTATGATTGTCATTATTGCCCTCCCTTTTTTTTTATTTTATAATTCTGTCATTAAAGCTAATTTTACCATTAACACATCAATATCTATTATTAACATTATTAATAATAATTAATATCACAGCTATTATCACTACCAGCATAATCACAACCACCAACAACACATGCAGTTAACGTTGAAAATACAAACATCATCATCACCATAACTACAAAAAGAATCAAGCTTAACCAAAGTGGTGGTGAAAAGTCCCAGACCAATAATAGTGTATATGTGTGTGTGTGAAGAAGTGTAAGTTCCTCTGACAACTCATACGGTAGATCTGAAAAGCGTTAAGAACACCCCTGTGTAAATAGTGAACCCCCAAAGAAAAACAAAACATGATGAAAGTATATAAATACATTTTTATATTAAAATTACCAACAATACCTGTTTATAGTAAAATGATCAACAATACATTTTATCTGTAGTTAAAGGCATATAATTGTGTACAAAATATATTTAGTTGAAGCCATAAAATTGTGTTCGAAATATTTACATTTTGGCATAAAATAACCCATAGAGGTTGATATGCTGCTAAACAAAACCAACCAACCAATCTGGCACACCATGTATAACAGGTGCAGATTGCTCAGATATTAAATCCAATGAGTAAATTCATCACCCTTTTTGTGATTTGATGAAATTAGTTCAAAAATACCAAATGAATGTTAACATGATGTAAAGAGAAGGAAGAATCAAACTAGTTTATTCAAGTTCAACCATATATTGTCCAAATTCAGAACAGCTTCTGTCTGCCATCTTGCAAGAGACAAATTTGGAAAACCCAATTAATTTAGTTATAGATGGGCCATTAGTAAATTGTAATATTCTGGAGCTACTTGATAATTTAGAGAAAAAACACTTTCAGAGAAATCACCAATATTGGTTCTTGTGCATTTTTCATTGTTCATTTCAAATTGGTATAAAAGCAACTGATTGGAATATAAACAAAGTTTTAAAAATCTATTTACTGGTTTGAATTTGCTTGAATTTCTGTTTTGTTTTGTGACCACTTTCTTTCTTTCTGTGATGCCATCAAAATGATAAAGGGTTTATGAAAATGGTGTGTTGGTGATTTGTTTGATGATAGCTGAATTTTGTCAGAAAAAGATCTTGGAAAAGCAAATTTTAACCTTGAAAAATCTATTTATTATTCAGAATAAAGCTTGAATGACCTAGAATTTGATTTTATATTTTTGTTAGAAACCCTGTACAGAAAACCTCTTTTCATTTCTCACATTGACAAGTCTTGGCTTTTTTGTTGATGGTTGCTGCCCCCCCCCTCTTCTCAGACTATTACTTATAGATACTTGCTCCAACTGAATGTGAGCACACACACCAGCTGTGCCATTTCAGAAATGTTCTTCGTCTTCTGGTCATGATAAAGTCACTTAAATCTTTTTTTTTTTTTTTTTTTTGGCCCACAGCTGCAGCAATCAATCCATGAAAATAGTGTATTTAAAAACATCTTATAGACATATGCAATTGTTATCTGTAGTTGTGGTCGAAGGAGGGAAAAATCACTTGAACCACTTGAACAATAAAGAAACTTCCATTCCAGTTCCTCATTTAAGAACAATAGTGTGAAATCTACATTCATGCTCAACCTGATGTAAGTTTTGTATGTTTGTTGCAATAGCTGGAAAAGAAATCATATTAACATCAAAAGCAGGAAGAAAAATGACAAATATTATTAATTGCTGCATTGTAAGATAAAGATAAAAAAACAGTATTTCTATATAAAAATATCTTTTATTTTGTATCAAAAATTTGTTATTTCATGTAAAAAAATTTAAACTTTTCATTTTGTTTTTCTTTGTCTTCCATTTATAAAGATTTTCACAGTTTATTGCAAAAAAATGCAAAAAATACTAACTGCTGTATCATTAGTTTACGATAAAAATATTTCTATATAAAAATATGCAAAATTTCAGGTATAACTAAAAATATATCTGCAAAAGAACAATATAAATAAAGAGAAAAGGAAAACTTAGCTGACTCATTTTGTGCTACAATGGACTTTATCAAGTCAAATGTAAGCATTTTATTTTTTGACAAGTATTTGGGGAAAATGTATAACAAAGTGGAAAATGTTTTCTTGTGATACATCTTGTCCTTTAGGACTTCATTGGACTAAATTTGCTATGTTGGTGTGACTACACATTTGCACAAATGAGGGATGCTGGGATTTTTAAATTAAAATTTTTTTTTTAATCTAACCAATTTAATTTAGATTCTTTTTCTTTTGATATCCCACACTGTGATAATTTAAGTTCTGCCAGTAATGGTGAAAGATTGCAAGAGCTAGGGCACAAATTTACTATGGATGACCTTGTTGTCAAGGCACTTTCTTAAGTAAGAAATTTTTTCGGTTTCTAAATGAATTGGCCAATATTGAGATTTTTTTATATTCTTTAATAGTTTGGTGTTTTTTCCATGTTGACTGTATCAGATATATAAAATATGAGATATATAAAAATATATGTCGTTATCTCAAGAATCTCAAAGAAATTGGCTAGATTAAAAAAAATTAAAACTTCCCAGCATCCTTCATTCATGTGCATGTGTAGTTGTACCAACAGAACTAATTTAGTTTAATGAAATTCTAAAGGACAAAACACGTTACAAGAAAACTTTTTCCACTTTGTCATGAATTTTTTCCCAATATTGTTCCTGATATATAAAAATATCTTATCTTACAAGTATTTCTAAACAAAAGTAAAAATGTTATTTTTTTTTTTTTTTTAAATTTAAGAAACCCTCATAAATATTCATCAAGCTAACTAAAAAGTCAAGGTAAATTATGGAGGAGGCTAGGTGGCATAATTTAATATTTAATAAACAAAAGTTTATCCAGAGGGGGATAGTGGGGACAAACTCTCACTGTCTATAAAATGCTTCCATGGCATGCGTCTCAAATAACAAAGACAACCAAATCCAGCTCCAAGCCAGAGAATGGGTGAAAGTGGAAATCTGGCACCTAACCAGCTGCTTTGGATAAGATAGAGTTCAGCAGCCCATGAAGAAAGTCCATCTAGAGGAAGGAAAATCCTGATTTTAAGCCTCCATTGCCCTGTGGTTATATCCAAGACATGGTAAAGGCTATAGAAATAAATCCAGACAGTAAACTCTGAGTGGAGCCCTGAAAACAGTTGTGTGTCCACACTGACAACTTTCCATCAACTCCTGCAGACAATCTGTCCTCAACGGTAATGCCCTGTATTCCTTTGGATCTTGTCGATATGGCCAAGAGGGGGAGGGTCATGTAGTCTTGGAATTGTACGGACTCCATATACCATTGCCAGTCTAGGAGAAAGAAAACTCTGAATTCAGACCACCTGCTGCCTTGTAGGTTTTGCCTCGTTTACCCTGTCCATCCTCTCAGAAGTTATCTAAACATCCCATGTGCAAAAGGAACTGGCAGGCCATTGCACTATTCTGCCTTAAATGTCACCATGAACCACAATTGTGAGATGGAGGATCAAAAATGCACTTACTGCATAAATGAATGAATGAAACAAAAGTTAGTTAATTCATGTTGAATTCTTTTTTCTTGTTTATATTTTTAATAATGTAATTAATATTTAAATTATTTTAGTTTGGGATTTTAATTTATTTATTATATATTTTAAATAAAAGGAGGTTATGAATTTAACTGTTATCTTTTAGTTTTTTAACATTTTTATAGTCATGTAAATAAAAAATAAAAAATCTATTAAAATATCTTTTATATGAATCAAAATTCCCTAACCTTTTCCTTTTTCTCCTTTTCTTCCTCAACAGTTTATTACAAAAAAAAAAATCAATTTTTGTAACTTGTAGTCATGCATGTTTAAAAATCTTTCAGCAATAGACCCCTATTGATTAAGGATTAGGGAAAGATCAATCAATAATAAATTTTTAACTGCATTCAGCTTACCATATATACTTGAGTATAGTTTGAGTTTTAAGATTAATTTTTTTAGGCAAAAAAATTGGGGTTCGCACTATACACAGATAATTTTTTTAATTTTTCATGCATTTTTGGTGACCACTTGCACTATACACAATTTAATTTTTTTCTGGTGGGTTTAAAATTCATGACTTTTCAGTGACTATAACCTACATGTTTGGTTGACATTCTCACAAATTCTCTGACTAACCTCAGTTTCTCACAAAATAAACCCAAAAAAATGTCTATAGATTACATTTTACTTAGAATGACTTGACTTAACATACCTGAAGTATGTACCGCAACTCATGAAACAATGATCATTATGTACAAATATCTACCAATTATGTACCAATAATCCTGACTAAAAGGTTGTCATTGGAAAGGCAATACTTCAGCAATGTAAACACTTGTAAGATGAAGATGAATGGAGTCAACAATAAAATGATGCTATAGACAGAGTAAATTTGGCCTTACGTATTAGCCCAACCTTCATATCTATATACCATATACTCTTTTTGTCTAATATATATCTATACCATATGTACCAATTATGTACCGATAATCCTGACTAAAACCATATGTTTCAGTTATGTTCCTTATTTTGTCTTCCTCTGTTTATATTCATTTTTATATTTATTTTTATTTGTCATATTCTTTATAATTCTCTGTTACATATTCTGAAAATATTTTGAAAAGATGCACCGCAATATACAGTAAATAATGATTGCACAGATGAAATACCAAATTAATTTTAATTCTAGTAGTTTTATTTACAGTAAATAGCTTTGTACATAAAAGAACGAAGACAATTTTACTTACTAAAATTGGAGTTCACACTATATACAGATAATTCTTTTTTAAGAGGTTAAAAATCATGCATTTTTGGTGACCACTTGCACTATACACAATTTAATTTTTTTCTGGCGGGTTTAAAATTCATGCAAAAAATTCAGGGGTTGCACTATGCATGAAGTCAGCTTATACATGAGTATATACAGTAATTTTGAAGAGTTCTGGAAAGATTTACACTTATCCAAGGTTTCTTATTCTTTATAAATTTTTGTGTGTATTGACTCTGTGGTAAATTTCTCTGATAAATTATTATATTTTTTTGTCACTTCTAGTGCTAAAAAGATATGGTCCAAATGTAAGTGATATTTTTATCATTTTGGTCCCTACTCTGCCTAGAATATTATCTCCATGTCTGAAGAGTGCCAACATGACTATCTGCTGTTTTCCTTGTCACTTATTGTATTTTCTTGTGTATAATACAATTTGAGTATAATACAATTCCATGTTTCTGAAGCTAAAAACAGGGAATAGATTACAACCTTTAGTATAATATGACCCTCGTAGTACAGTCATCCCTATGTAAAATTTTTGTAAAGTTGTACCCTATTGTCCATTAAAATATTAATGCCATATCTACATAAATTGTCATAATATTTCTCAATTTAAAATTACAAGTACAGTGTAACCCGGATATAAGAGAGTTGTCGGGACCGGAGAAGAAGTCTCTTATATCCGGGTTTCTCTTATATCCGGGTTTCTCTTATATCCGGGTTTGGTCTATTATATATACATTAACACAGGCTCTAATTTGGGACCAGATAAAATCTCTCTTATACCCGGGTTTCTTTTTTATCCAGGTTTCTATTATATCAGTGTTTCTCTTATATCCGGGTTTCTCTTATATCCGGGTTACACTGACCAGTGTACACTATGTATTAATATAATTATGTAGTTTTCAAACTGCATACTTTGTGTCAACAAATGGAGGAATATAAAAAAACCCTCACAGCATGGGAGTTATAGCCCCATTTTTAGTGAAAAAGTAAATAATTTATAATAGACTTTTGTTATAACATTAATATTTTCAAAACATGATGACTCTTGTGCATTCCCTTCATTAATTTTTTAAAATAAATTTTAGTGAATTTTCTGTCTTTGAGACAACATCCAATTACACAGATTTCCATAGAACAAATATTGCCAACATGGTTCTCTGTGTTGCGCCAAAAAGTTTTTCTTGCTTGAGTCCATCCTTCAACTCTACAAATCAACCATTCGTCTTTGCATTGAATACTACTGCCATATATGGTCTGGTGCCCCCGCTGTTCATCTTGAGGTCCTTGGCAGAATTCGGAGATGGATATGCAACATGATTGGTCATGATCTGACATCTCTTCTGCAGTCACTTTCTCACAGACATGCTGTAGCTTCCTTCTGTCTTTTCTACAAATATTTTCATAGCAACTGACAAGCTACTTTCACTGGTACCCAAACTGCATGAATTTAATGTTGGCATCTTAGTCCAACCCTTTCACTGTCAAAACGGTTAAATGTAGCTGTCTCTTCTGCTCCAACAGCTACTTCGCTCGCACTTCCCAACAGTGGAACTCACTTCCTCTTGCTTCCCTGATAACTATAATCTTCAAATATTCAAATGTAATGTCAATCAAAATCTTCTGATGCCTTGACCTTGATCCCCATCCTTCTCTTTATCCTTTCCTCAAACACCCCTCTTTACTCTTGCTCTCACTCTCTGTAATCCCTTGCATGCTAGTGGCACTCCCGCCTTGCTTGGGGTGATATGCTGAAAAAAAATATCAAATACTTTTTGTAAACAATTGTTATCAACACCTGACTACTTTGTGTTTTATTATCTATTGTGCAGAATGTATTTGTAATCTTGCTGTTTCAAATAAAAAAATTTTAAGCTAAATGTGACAGAGGAGAGTCTGGGGAACACACACACACACACGTATATTTTTTTTATTGAAATTGGAGTAGATTTGAATAGCAAAATTAAATCAGAGCATTTTGTTTACTGATGGAGAAATCTGATTTAGGACAGAAGTTGTACCCATTGAATCTGGGTCATCAGAAAACCATGGAAATGGTCGAAATAATTTTTATCGATTAAAAATTGAAATAGAGCTGAGTAAGCTAGAAGGAACTTTGGAATTCACATGATTTTGGTTGAAGCAGCCAGAACCCCATGATAATCGCGTGCGAAGTAGTAGGGCCAAGGGTCAGTTATAACCAGCCGGGTTTATCTATATAAACGCGTAGGTATGCTGAAAAAGAGTTTTGGCTCATCTGTCTTCGAGTGCAATCGAGCTGGGTGGAGAGATGTCGGAGATTGAAAGTGAGTTGAGTTGGCGGCTCAAAGAAGTAAGAAAGTGACATCAGAGATTGGAACAAAATGCCCGCTAACATGTGCTGTTGATATAAGTATGAAGAAGTGAATTACTTCCTCCAACATCTAAGACTACTACTACTATTATTACTACCACTGGGAATGGAAACGTCGAACAAGCTACAGTAATCAAAAAGGGTTAAAATGAAGCAACCTCTCTCCTTTAACGAAATTACACAAAGTATTTTCTTTTGTTTTGTTGATCATCATTCATATACAAGAGACTGGAGAAAATTATTGAAGAGCGTATAGAGAATTGGCCCGGGCAAGCATTGGGAGGAGGAATGCCACTATTACTTTAAGCCCCACACAGAAATCTTTATCCCTCCATCGCAAGAGTCATATATTGTTCTGAGATGATTTAACAACAAGTAATCACATACACTCTCTCTCTGTCTAGAATCCAGTGTATGAGTTTTTACGTTAAATACTTTTCTTTTCTGTAACCTGTTTCTTTTCTCTACTATTCTTTTCTGCTATATAAAAGACATTAACAATTCAACCATTGAATAGTTGTTTGTCCGGCTTTCTGCAGATATTAATTTTTTTTGCTGCATTCTAAATTTCTTCATGCAGACTCCCCAGCTGTGTCTACATCTTCACTCGACTGTGAATGGACGGGCATCACTTTCTGGATCAAACAAATCACAACGTGGGCAAGAAGCAGGATTAAACCAGCAGACTGGTCAAATAATCTATGGATGCTCAGGGGATCTATGGCCACTCCCTTAAAGTTGGATAGGACTGAGTAGACACCTCAACACAGAGTAAGACGCCGGAGGTTGAGGGGCTGGGGCGAAAGTGTTAGATAAATACAGGCCAGGAATACTAAAATCAAACAAATACAGAAATTTAAATATCTGGGAAGTGTTTTAACAGAAGATGGAAAGTGTGACACTGAAATCCGAAGACATATTGGGATAGCCAAAGTTGTATTCCAAAAGCTAAGCAGAGTATCAAGAGACAGAAAAATTTTGTTGGAAACAAAGAAAAGAGTACTGAACTGTTTTGTGATATCTGTCCTCCTGTATGGTGGCAAATGTTGGACAATCTCAAAGATGAAGAAGAAACTTGAAGCAACAGAAATGTGATTCTACAGAAAGATGCTGAGGATATGTGGCAGACATGATGAGGCAGAACCTGGGATGAGCACAACTGGTTCCGACTTGCCTTTTCCCCGCCAAAAAAGAGCTCGTATTTGCTTAGCATGTAGAGCTACTGCAGTTGAAATGAAGGAGAAAAAAAGAAAGCACTTACCGCTCTGCCGTAATCTGTCCTCGGCCAGATAACGTAAAAGAATAAGGGGAGACTTGCATCGCCTTTTTATGCAATGAGTATGCAATGCATTATGGGACAGAGACGGAATGAACTATGGGATCGCATGAAGACGCAAGGGATTATGGGTATATGGACAAATATAAAAGCACCTAGTTTTTCCCAGTTCGAGAGAAGCTTGGAGTGACGTTCCCGGTTGGCGGCTGGAAAAGTCTGTTTGCACGATTTTGAGACGGAACGACTAGAGGTTGGATTAAAAGTTGGGAGAGCTCGAATTTACTCGCTGGTGGCAGTTTTTCTTTTTATTTCATCACAGGATACCATGGACCGAACATGTGAGCATAAATGAGATTTTGGGGAGAATTGAAACAAAAAGGAAACTTATACTTAAGATCAGCGAGAGGCAGTTGAAGTGTCTGGGGCATGTAATGGGGAAGGAGGACTTGGAAAATCTTTTACTCACAGGACAGATTGAGAGAAAGAGGAAAGCAATATGTAACATAATTGATGGGCTTGAGAAAATGGATGGCAGAACAGGGTTTAGAAGTAGCAAAAGGACAAAACTTATGAGCTACAAGGGAAAGGAAGATGTAGGGCCATGATTGCCTGAAGGGAAACAGCACATAAAAGAAGAAAAAAGAAAGATTTCTGAAAACATGTACTTGTTTATGTGGTCCCTACCATTTTGCTTTTAATTTCTGTACAAAATTTCTTATACACTCAAAAATATGGTATATTATATGGTATGTTATATCAACATAATCTTGGCTTGCTTATTGTTGCATATATTTTTTTCATCATTGTTTTTCTGCTTGCATCAAATATTGAAAACTTCTCGTTCCTTGAAACGTAACTCAATGATTTGAATCCCTTCTCACTTTTGTTGAATACTGGCTTCAAACACTGCTTTTAGAAAATTCTCAAAATGTTGCTTAATAAAAGATCAGTCACTTTATTGGTTGATTGATCTGTTTTGTATGGCTTAACCCATTTGAAGGTTATTTAAAACCAGAAAATATTTCTAAATTGGAAGAAACTTTTTTGGAGATAATAATGATTTAGTAATGCCAGTCTTACTAATTAACCCATAGCTAGGAGGGGAGAAGAGGTGGATTCACACCTAATCAGAATTTGATAAACAAACAAGAAATTATGTGGATATAAAGTGGGGAGATCAATTCCATATTGCAATTTATATATAAACTGATCCCTCACTGTGTGGTCATGGTAGTTTCTATACATTTATATTCCAGAGAATGGAAATAAATCTAAAAGACATGCCTGTGTAGATAATCGGTATTTCATTGATTTATTTTCTGCAGTTTATCTTTCTTTGCAGGTTATTTAAAGCCAGAAAATATTTTTAGATTGTAAAAAAACATTTTTTTAGATAATGATTTAGTCATACAAGTCTTACTAATTAACCCATAACTGGGAGGAGAAGAAGTGGATTCATGCCTTTCTCAAGAGTATTTGTGTGTAAGTGAATATAATAAACTCAACTGGAACTTGTCTCTTTGATTAACAATCTGAGTCATTATCCATGACACCATCTGCACATCCAAGCTTACAGCACCTGGTATTCCCAAGCACTCCCGCATCTAAGTACTGACCAGGCTCAACATTGCTTAACTTTGGTGATTGTATGGGAACTCATGTTTCAATGTTTCTATTGTATGATATGCATATAATTCTGTCTATGGTTTCTTCTATCATCTCCAAACTTGATCCCATGAAGCATGTGGCCTGCAATTGTCCTTAAGAAATGTACTCCTGAATTGGCTGCAATAGAGGCCTTGCTGTTTCTTGCTTTCCACGTTTTGGGAAATCTTCTTCTGTAGTTCCTGTTTTTAAGAATGGTGAACTGTCTGATCCTTCAAATTATCAAAATTAAATAAATAATAAGTAAATTAGTCTTTTACCTTTTTTGGCAAAGAAATAGACTCTAATCAGCTCCAAATTGGTTAAGCATCTCACCTCACCTCACAGGGTCTTCTTTCTGAAGAACAATATGGCTTTTGCTTCTCCAGATCAACCAGTGATGTCTTGATGGTTATTGAAGAAAGGGTCTGTCAAGCTTTAGATGAGAATGGTGATTTTTTAATTTTTTTTTATTACATTGAAAACAGAACATCCTCTTAAAAATTTGATATTTGTGATCTGGCGTGCTTATTCGATAGTAATATGAAAAACAATTTTTGAAAAGAAAGATTATTTCTGAGAGGGATGATGAGCTTCTGTAAAAATGACTAAGTTGCATAATAAGTGAACACTGATTCAATCAATTACGTGCCATGCATGATACATGCTTAGGCGATCATGTATCTTTTGATACATGACTGACGAGGCAGATTTTTTTCCTGCAGTAGGTTGCCATTTCTTTCTGTGGTAGACCAGTTACCATCCAAGGCTATAGAACCCGGTCTGTCCTGCTATTTACCTGTAGTTGGAGGGAGAAGAAGAGGATTCATACCTTTCCCAAGAGTATTAGCATGTAAATGAATGTAATGGATTCAACTGGATTTTGAACTCGGCTCTCTGATTCCTCAATTCGAGCCGCTATCTATTACTCCATCATGCCTCCTCCTGATTATATAGCATAAAGCCACTTAACAGACTGACTCAGTAGGCTTGGTACAAATGAACATTATCTGCATGCACATTTCTGTTAAACATCACAGACTCAGCACAAAGTTCAGGAAGTTTTCCTCTTTGTAAAATTATTTTACCTAAGGAAAAAATATTCTGATCTTTGTTCCTATTTATAATGTAACTTTTTGTTACTATTGTCTATATAACTTCACCATTGCTCACATGTTTTGTCCATGGTATTCTCAACATCTTTCTGTAGAACCACATTTCTGTTGCTTCAAGTCTTCATATTTGAGGTGATTGTCCAGCATTTACTGCCATATAGGAGGAATGATATTGCATAACATTTCAGTACACTTTTCTTTGTTTATAACAATATTTTTATGTTTCTTAATACTTTTCTCAGCTTTTGGAAGACATCTTTCACTATCCCAATACACCTTCAGATTTCATTGTCACAGTTTCCATCCTCTGTTAATACACTCACCAGTTTGTAATTTCAACTAAAATATGCCCTCTTCCAAACAAGAAATAATATTGACAGAAAAAATTTAAATAATTTGATTTAAAGTTTGTTTTTCCTCAGATATTCAACTACCTCTTCTTGATGTTAAATATAAAAGTTCTTTTTGTTGCCATTGTTTTTATAACTTCACCATTGCTAACCTGATGCCAGTTGTGATTTATCCTTGTCAATTCAATACCTTTTGTTTTGATCATTGCCATAAGTAACTTATTTTTCATGGTGAGTTAGAATGATACATTTGTCAATGCAACTGGTTCTCCAAAATGGAAATTACTTAGGACTCAATCTAATAGCTAGGTATACATGTATATTTATCATAAGATGTGTGTGTAATTGTTAGCTTGATACTATCTTGGAATTTCAACTCAAAATATGTCCTCTTCAAACAAGAAATAAACTTATGACAGAAAAAAAAATTTAAATGAAATAATTTGACATAGTTTATTTTTATCTAAAAAACAATTTGCTTTATACACCATTGTTTATTTTAATTTAAAAAAGGATCTCTTTTTATTTTGTTAGATAACAAAGAAATATGGAGTTTATTCCACTTCACATCAAAGATGCTTACATTGTAAGCGTGAAACTATATCAGGATCATAGAGGACATCTTGCAGAATTGGTCAATATGAATGCATACCCTGAAGATATCAGCAAATATTTTCCTGTTCAGCAGGTCACATGGTCAAGTAATCATAAGGTTGGGCATTTTTTCTTTATACACTTGAAATATTATTTCTGTGTCCTTTTTAAAAATAAATAAATACAAGTAATTTCCTTTGTATCTATTGAATAATTTCTTTTGCTTGTCATTGTAGTTTTCTATAGAGATCTAAATGAAAACATATACAATAAGGAAGATTTATGCTTTATTATATATAAAGAAGTGTTCCTTATCTTCATGAAATATAATTCCAGAAAGTTCTTTTTATATTTGTATTGTTTTTTTTTTTTTACTAGTGTTCACCCAGTACAAGACTCAAGAGCCACTCAAGATAGAGGGTTACTGAGTGAACTTACATTAGCATAGGAAAGAACAAGCATTAGGAGTACAGGGCTGAAGCAGACTTTAGAAGAAACCGGAAGCCCAATCCTAAATGGGAAATAAGGGATAAACCTCTACTTTTGTTTAAATAAGACCAAGGAGGAGAGTAAACCAGATGATAGGCAAACAGGAGATTGGTGGAGAAGAGAAAAAAATAAAATTAAATAGTGAATAAAATTTCAGAATTTAGGCTCAGATGTTAGGCATATAGAGCTGAAGAAGACTTTAGAAGGAACTGGAAACCCAATCCTAAATAAACCTCTACTCCTGTTCAAAAGACCAGGGAGGACTGCGAACCAGATAGTAGGCAAACATGTCTACTCCTATTCTGAATTAACAACTAATTAAGACAAAATTCCATAAAGGCTTTGTATTTTGATTAATTGAGACTAATTTCATCATTATTATTTTTTATCACAACTTCACCACTATACACTCCAATCTTCCTTTAGCTTCTGTTATATTTATTTTTATTTTATTTTTTTTAAGCATTCCACCCCAAGCAAGGTGGGAGTGCCACTAGCATACAGGGGTTACAGAGAGTGAAAGTGAGAGAAAAGACTGGGCATAGGGGGGATTGGGGAAATGATTAAAGATAAATGGGAATCAAGGCAACAGGAGATGCCAATTGATTTTGCATTTAAATTTTTGAAAATTGTAGTTATCAGATAAGCCAGTAAGAGGAAGGGAGTTTCATAGTCAGGAAGTGCAAGAAAAGAAACTGTTCAGTAGAAGTGGTGGTTACATTTAACTATTTTAACAGTAAAAGGGTGGTACCTAGATGCCAATCTAGTAACATGCTTAAATTCATCTAGTTTGGGCACCAGGGACAAAAGCTCGTCAGAGCAGTTGCCATGAAAATATTTGTAGAAAAGACAGAGGGAAGCCATGTCATGTCGGTGAGAAAGTGACTGAAGTCAAGATGCCAAGTCAGGATCAATTAGATTGCAGATCCTTCTTTGGATTTTGTCAAGAACCTCAAGATGAAAAGCAGGGGCACCAGACCAGATATGGCAACAGTATCCAATGCACAGATGAATGGTAGATGAGTAAGATGGACTCTGATAAGAATACCCTTCTGGCATGACACAGTGAACCAACTGTTTTTGCAGTAGATGCAGCTATTGATTCAATGTAGTTTCACCTCAAGTCAGTTGAAAACATTAGGCCAAGAAGATGTATTGAGATGCTTTCCTGGAGTTGAGCATCAACCATGCTGATGGTGGGCAGGGAAGTTTCTCTGTGGTGTTTAAATGAGAGCAGTTTCGTTTTGGAGGCATTAAAATCTACAAGCCATTTCCTACCCCTTTTTCAAATATTAGAACATTACTCTGAAAGTACATATGCTTTCCATCTTATACATTTCACATTTTGTGTCTTTGTTTACCAGCTAGCTCTTAGGATTGTCCTCTCCTGAATTTAACCCATGATCTTTCAATGAACTAGTTGCATTTCATCAGCAGTTTTTTCTTTTTATAATCATGTTTTGAGAACCACTTTTATCTTTTTTTTAGTGTCGACTATATGTTACTGATATCTATGCTTGGACTGTTGATCAAACGATTTTAATATTTTTATTCCTTCAGCATTCTTATTGTCTCTACTGTTCTATTTCTATTTCTATTATTTTTTTTTACTATTCTATAAAGATTAATGTATCTCGCTCTCTTTTCATATGATCAGCCATACCTCTACTGAGTACACTTCCCAAAATTCATTAAATCTTTTTAGGCAATGTTTCATGCCACCTTGCCTCAATTGTAAAGAATGTTGTATTTGCAGTTTTTGGCCAGGTTTTATTTCATTTGTACTTTTACTTTGATGGGACTATTTTCGAACATTGTCTTGATGTTTTACTGACTGTATTTTTTCTGGATCTTCATCCCACCTCTAATGTATGGTAAATTTGTGTTAGCTTTTTTGTTTTCTGAACTCCTGCATCTGCTGATAGTTGTTGCTGGCATATGAAAGGACTATTAAAGTGTAGGGAAAAATTGATGTAGTGGTGAGTTTCACCAAAACTGTTGATACAAATTTGCATCTAACATCTAATGTGATATGAATAATTTATTAACATTAAATAGTTCTGCATTTTAAATCCTTGACACTTGAGTTATTTACATGTTCATATTAGACAATTATAGTTATCACTAATAATGTAATGGTAATATTAGCCTTTTCCCTACAAGGAAACATTTGGCATTCATTGACCAAGCAGCTAGTACTCCTTTCAGTTAAGATTTATAAAATCTTTCTCTTAAAATAATTTTCCCAATAAACAGGATTCTCAAGTCCAGTAGCTGTTATTGCTCTTTGTGGGTTTCCTTACTAGCCTTTTATTTGAAGTAGTGTGGAATGTCAACATCTTGATTATGACTTTTTTTTTCTTTTCAAGTTATATATGATATCTATTTTAGTTGTTGCTGCTGTTAGTAGTTCTCAAGTGATATGGTTTTTGTTATTTGGTACAGTTCTTTCCTTGTGATTCTGTAGTGCCAATCCAAAGGGTTCAAAGAAGTATGGTCTTTACCAAGTGCCTCAAGCTTCACGCTTTCAAAGCCATTAAAGAGTAACTCTGCATATAAAATAAGAAGCACCTATGCTGTAAATACTTAGGTTCCTTATTGCTGAGTAGTGGCTAATGAACTCCTATAGTAGAGCATTACTCTTGTATATGAGTGCATTGGCTGAGTGTTTAGAACCATAAGACATGGATTCTAATCTCACCAGGGTTGATTTGTTAGGCAGGTGACTTCTTGATAATCTGAAAGCACACCATGGGTTGACCTAAGCTATGTAAGTGAAACTGGAACTATTTGGGAGCCTTCAATGGTTGTGCTAGCATGAAGTCACAAGTCATCATGACTGAGGGTTAGAGTGTACTGGTTTTGTTAAAATTGTTCATCATGCCGGATTATACAGTCTTTCCCAGAATTTGTAACTATAAGTTGTCTTTGAGGGTGTTGAAGAAACCCAAATATGTCTGACCATGTGCATGCAACAAATATTAGCTAGCCACCCTAGCAGTCAGCCATGATCTTATACTATGAGTTTGATCCTTACTAGACACCTCACATTTATAGCTTTTTACTTGAGTGTGGTAACTTTAGTAAATACTTATACAGTGAGTAATTTGGTCCAATCAAAATATTTTAAACTATTTCTTTTCTGATAGTACAAAAAATATATAAACTGTCCCTAGCTTGTTACAGTGTGTGTGTTGGTAATGAAGTGATGTCTTGGTTTGATGTAGTGTGCAATGGTAGTGAGGTAATGTCTTGATTTGCTAAAGTGTATGTTGGTCATGAGGTAATGTCTTGGTTTACTGTAGTCTGTGTTAGAGGAAAACAAACAAATTCAATTTGATAATTTTACCATACATCATCTTGGCTAAGATGAATCTATAACAGCAGTTCATCAAGTGTCATTTTCTCTTTATTTCCATTGTCACAAAAAATGTTTCTGTTTTGTAGTATTCTTTTTATAGATTCCTTCCCGGTGGAGTAATTGTTAGTGGCTTCATTTGAGGAATCGGAGAGCAGGATTTGAATTCCAGTCGAATCCATTACATTCATTTATATGCTAATACCCTTGGGAAAGGTATGAATCCTCCCCTCCAGCTATGGGTAAATAGCAGGACAGACTGGGTTCTATAGCCTTGGATGGCAACTGGTCTACCGCAGAAAGAAATGGCAATCTACTGTGGGAAAGAATCTGCCTCGTCAGCCATGTATCGAAAGATACATGATCACCTAAGTGCGTATCATGCATGGCATATAACTGACTGACTACTCACTTGAAATAGGTAATTTTAGTATTTGTAGTTGTTTTTGTTTTCTTGTCACTTCAGGTCATCTACTAGTTGAAATGGTAATAAATGTGACATCTCAAGGTTAAGAACCCTGATCAGAACTGAATCACATATGATACCTTTCTCACACATGCCCTCTACTGGTCATCTCATCTTCAAAGATGGCTTGATGGACTTAGAAGGTCACTTCCCTGAACACTGATCCATTCGGGGAGCATCATTCCTTTTTCCTCTTTCTCAGTATTTGGTTGGCTTGGTCAAGTGGTTGGAATCCTCCACTGGGAGGAAGAGAGAGAGAACCAGTCTGTGTTCACTCTTGTCTGGTCATGTGATTGGAGAATCAAAAATATGACTCTATCCGCCAGCTGACAACACCAACTGTGTTTTTTTTTTCTAACCAAATCTAATCACCAACTACTCTCAACTCAAAAAGGATTCTTCTATTATGGACCTCACTATCCTAACCTGACAAGATGATGGATCAGTGAAATCAAATCATTAATCTCATTTTTTTTTAGAAGGCTTTCTTTGTTCACAAATGCCTCTCTAAAAATATGGTTCCTAGACCTAGTTTTTGGATTTTAAAATTCTCATTTAAAAATCTATTCATTGAAATAATGATTTCCTTAAAATCAATGTAAATTCATTTAGTTGGTTGTTTAAGAAAACACCCTTTTAGCTATGGATTAGAATCAATCACCTGTCAATGCTTGTACTGTTTTGGGCAATGGGTATGTGCAGGGGTTTTTCAGTTATACACAGTCTTACTGGATTTTCCTAAAGTTCAATTTGGGTTCAATCTCCTAAGAATTTCAAATCCAACTTCATTTATTGAACTTGTTAATGTTTAGTTTTTTTTTTTTTTATTCCTCTTCATTACATAAGAATAGTGAAACCTTTTTTTTTTCTTTTTCACTCTTCACTGCAACTCTATGCCACCAACCCAAGCTCACTATATAATTGCCAAAAGCATAATGTGATCAATCCTGACTTGGCATCTTGACTTCAGTCACTTTCTCACTGACATGATGTGGCTTCCCTCTGTCTTTTCTATAAATATATTCATGGCAACTGCTCTGACAAACTTTTTTCCCTTGTTCCCCGACTATATGAATTTAAATGTGCTACTAGATTAGCATCCATTTACTGATGAAATAGTTAAATGTAACCACCATTTTTACTCTAACAGTTTCTTTTCTCACACTTCCCGACTGTAGAACTCTTTTATTTACTTGCTTCTCTGATAACTGCAACCTTCAAAAATTTTAAATGCAATGTCAATCGTCATTTTCTATCTTCTTGAATCTCATTCATTTTTTTCCTTTCATCAATCCCCCCTACTCAGTCTTTTCTCTCACTTTCATTTCCTGTGACCCCCTTCATACTAGTGGCATTCCCGGCTTGCCTGGGTTAAAATGATTTAAACAAAAAAAGATATCCTAGATGAACTCTTTATTTTTCTTAGAAAAGAACCCACTTTAAGTGCCTTTTTCAATCTTCCAGGAATCGGAATATTTTCTTTCATTAAAAGAATTCTGTAAATACCAGAATAAATGGTAATCTAACAATACAATAAACTGACTTCCATCAAACTTCTCCAGGGATCTATTCTCCTCTTCCTAGTGGGGACACAACCCATCTCTTTTTATGATGCATTATTCTATTTATAAGACAAGTTTATCCTGAACGTGTTAATCTTACTATGCTTTAAACTACTTTAAAAAATTTTTCTTTAAATATTTCTCTTTCAGAATTCTGTTCGTGGAATTCATATTTCTCCATATGCAAAATTGTTAACTTGTGTGCGAGGATCAGTATATGATGTGGTTGTGGATATGCGTCCAGATTCTCCAAGCTATCTCCAGTGGGCAGCTGTTCATCTAACATCTACGAATGGCCTGCAAATATTAATTCCTCCTGACTGCGGACATGGTTATCTTGCTTTGGAGGAAGATGCTGCTGTGATTTATTGTCAGGTAAACTTTTCAAAAACAAGAGTTATCATTGAAAAAAATATAAGAATATTATTAGACCAATGGCAAACAAAGAAACAGATGTAGAACAATAATGTTCAATCAAGTATTTATTCATTTTCTTTTGAAGTATGTCATGATCTGATGCCTTTTCTCAAATTTCACATGTTATTTTGAGAACTGACTAAAGCAAATTTTAATTGTGTAATATCTGACCGTTAATTAATTTTTGATCAAATGATTTGAATCATATAATCCGGTTTAAACCAGACGGTTTTTACAGACCTCAATAAGTTTGGTTTAGTTTCTTCTTAACATTCCTTCAACCACTATAGGGTTATTTATATGTGAATCGGTGATAGTTTTGGGTAAAGGTTAGTTGGTGAAAGCCACTTACTTGACAAGCTTATGTGAATGGATGGCAGTACAGGGGGTGGAAGCTTAGCAAAGGTTAGAAAAAACTGCTAAGGACTACATGGGATAGGAAGATTTTACTATCCTGAATTATGCACCTAACTGATACCTACAGTTTCAACAACAAGAGATTATCATCGAAAAATATAAGAATATTATTAAACCAATGGAAAACAAAGAAACAGATGTAGAACAATAATGTCCAATCAAGTATTTATTCATTTTCTATTGAAGTATGTCATGAGCTGTTGCTTTTTCTCAAATTTCATGTTATTTTGAGAACTGACTTAACCAATTTTTCATTGTGTAATATTTGACCTTTGTAATTAATTTTTGATCAAATGATGTGAATCATGTAATCCTGTTTAAGCCAGATGGTTTCTACAGACCATAATAGGTTTGGTTTGGATTGGGTTCCGTTTAACAATCCATCACCCACTATAGGTTTATTTAAGGCCAGATATAGATTTTGAATCATGATTGTTTTGGGTATAGCTTGATGATGTTTGTGGATTAGTTGATAGTTTTGGGCAGGGGTTAGTTGGTGAAAATTTTTTTTTTCTTTTTAATCAATTATTAGAGATGCTGTTTTCTAATACAAGTTATTTTGTATTCAGTTTTTGATACAAGTTGGTTATTGGGGCTTGAGTAGGGATATTTATTTTAAAGGTTTTATGCAGTTTTGCTGGGAGGTTTTATACTTTGGTATAACATATGATTTCCTTTAACAAGTTAAGGATAGTTTTTGGTTTAGTGTTTTGAAAGAGTTATTTTGTATTATGATGTAATGGAATAACCCGGCACCTCCATGAATGATTACACTATAGGTAGTAAGTACCTATAACGTCAACTGTCTATGAGAGATGGGGTAGACGTGAGAAGAGTGAGAGAGAGAGACGATGCAAGCACGTCCAACCTTCCAATTAGTGGCACTCACTACTAGATTGACCTGTGTGTATAACTGTACCATATTTCATATTGTACTGGTTGTGTACAATAAACCTTTTTTCTATTATCCACCTGGTGTTAAGTATTTATTCCCTTAGCACAGAATATAACAGTGGAGATGAGAATGAGATCCCTGACAGTAAATCTTTGGATACTTACATCTTTATAATTTTCTTCTTTTTCTTTTAAAGTCAAAGGTGACAGCCTAAATGATGAATTAATTCAACTGATGAACAGAAGCAACCTTGCCTACTGAAGAATTTCCCTTCCTGTATGCATTTTTTGATGGTACAATTTTATATGAACCAAAACTATTCTTCTGGGTAGAGGAAGGAAAAAGATTAACTACCAAACAATAGGTTTTTTATGTGGCATCTCCCTTCATAAGAATATGGGTAATTATGGATCTCCACAACTTCCTATCCTTTATAGTTCTTAACAGAGTTTGCTTTCTTTTACTGTTCTTCCCACACCCTGATCCATTTCCACATGTTTGTTTCTTAGGCTAGTCACTGTTTCCTTCTGTTTCTCTTGCCATCAAAATTCATCAGCTGTATAAACACATGACAAACAGTATATTTGCATGAATGAAGTCCATCTCCAAAACTTGCCAGTTATTCTGAGACATGATAATTCTTAGGCTAAATGATTCTTCTATTTCATCATTAAATGTTTGACAGTGTTAGCCGATTGGTTAATTGGTGTTCCATTGATTTGGATTTTTTTAGGGTGGTTTTTTTGATAAATCTGTTCCTCAGCAATCTGCATCAGTATTCGACCCAATCTTATCAATTTCCTGGCCTATTGAAAATCCTGAAGAAAACGTTCTTATTTCAAGCAAAGATAAGATGGTGGAATACTTGAATTTACCTGATGAGAGAATTATTCCACACCGAAAAAGAATCCTGATTATTGGTTCCACTGGGCAAGGTAAAAAACAAAATCGCTTTTTGTTATTTTATCATCATTGAAGAAATTCTTTTTAATTTATTTTTCACATCAACCACAGTATCATTTGCTTTTCAAACATGAAAACTTTTGATATAATTTCATAGAATCATTTTGTCATCAAATGAAACTTAGCCAGTCAGTTTTAGAAAGCTGTATACTATTAATTCCAAAGAAACGTAAATCATTATTAAAATAATTTTATTTAATTTTTGAGATGAGTGATTAATATACTTTGCTTATTTCAAACTATTGTCTTCATCTTAGCTATTATAGATATTATTATAAACATATCATTTCAGCCAAATACTCTCTGGCCATCATCAGGTGTCCATTTTTTGGCTGACATGGGATATCTGTTCATTATTGTGTTATTTTGTGAGGTCAATTATTGTTTGTTTCTGCTGAATCAATATCTCACAACATGCTCTAGGAATCGAACTCAGTATTGCGAGATGCCAATTACTCATGTCTAACCAACTCTGAAACCTGCTACATTACCATCCTGAAGATTATCAGTGGTGTGTCTTATAGTGATTTACTAAACATAAATTAGATGTGGCACAAGGCTGAAAGAAGGGAGCACCCAGTGAGGATCAAACTCATTACTCCGTCTTAATTGATTACGCAAAACAAGCTTGCTACACATCGAAGTGCCCAAAGTGGTGTGTTTTATATGTGGTGTATACTAAGCTATATTGATGATTGCCCTTCTATAAAATAAAATACAAAATCATTAAAATTATGAAAAGCTTTAAAATCTTCCTTGATAATCAAACTTTGAAAGCATCTGATAATGAAAATAAAGGTTAAAGAAAACCCACTAATGATGTCTTTTTTAGCAGCTATAAGAGTTGGTTACACTGTGGTTGGGACTTGACATGAATTTTCAAAAACAGAAGGCATACAAGCATGTCAACAGAAAATCATTCAAATGTTAGGAGCCTCCATATAAAATAAGAGTTGAATAAATTGTCAGCTGATTCAGAGATAAAGTAAATTCTAGGTTTTATTTAACTCATTCCAACTGCAGTATACAGCTTTAGGAAATGTAGAACATTGTGGTATTTTGGTACAAATGGTAAGCAAGAATGTATCATTTTGGTAAAAGTAACATTAATAGCTGATTGTGTTAGTGATTGGGTCTAGCAAAATCTAATGTAGGACTGATGAAGATAAACTTTTTCTTTCTCCAATTTTAGTCCTTGTGCCACATTTGATGTATTAAATCATCAATAAATAATTCTAAGCTGAATAATGCTTCATAAGTTGCACCACTCTCCTATGTTTTATAGCTATTGATTATCAGATGGCATACAAGCATGTCAACAGAAAATCACTCAAGTGTTAGGAGCCTCCATATAAAATAAGAGTTGAATCAATTGTCAGCTGATTCAGAGATAAAGTAAATTCCTGGTTTTATTTAACTCAACTGCAGGATACAGCTTTAGGAAATGTAGGATGATAAATAAGAAAAATAGTGAAAGATGAAACAAACCCCATATTCTATAACATAATGATAATGATGATTTGGAAATACTTCCAGTCCCACTAGGGAATTCTGGGAGTAAAAGAGATCAAGCAGCTGTTTGAATACAATAGTTGTTGAGGTTAGCACATCTTGTGTCATGTTCGTGTTGCTTCAGCTTTTAGCAGCCAGTCTCATATAGTTTGTTTTTCCCTGCTAAGCTCAGTGGAACACCCCACTCAAAGTAAATTAGCAACACTATTAAACTGGCTCCATTGCAGCACAGCTCCATGACAGACTAAAACAGTGTAGCAGTTTCAGAGGATTTCTTTCACAAACATCAGCAGTAATACCTCTACCATTAAACCAAAATTAAAACTACCAGCATACAGTTCCACTGATTCGTTTTCCAGTGTTTATAATTCAAAGATCTTGCTAAATTAAAAGAAAATTGCCAGATCCACAAAAAATATATATTTTCACAAGATGATATATTAAAAAAAAAAGATAACAAAAAGAAGTCATTTTTATGGCTGGTTGTTCATTGTTTCAAAATAAAAATATTTAATGTTGAATAAACAAAAATTTATCAATATTTTTTTTTCGTCTATAATTCTTTTTTTTTTCTCTCAACATAGTTCTTAAACTACAATTTGTTTTTAGTCTAAGAAACCTTTTGGTGCCTAAGGATCTATAAAACATAGATAACTTTGAGTGAAGATATTAACCTCTGAATTTGAGACAAAATGAATTGTTAAATAGATTTCCTAAGTTATATGATATTTCTTTTTGCTTCAGTTGGCTCCATGTTTTTTCGCACTCTTAAGAAAAACTATCCAGAATTTATTGTTATTGGAACCACACATAATTTGAAAAAAACGCAACGACTTTCATTTGATATGGAATCAGATGCAATGTAAGTGCTTTTTTCTGTCTCTCCTGTGTATGATGTGGGTGGGTGACATTTACTAATCTTTGCTCTGTCTGATACAAAGCTACAAATCTAATATTTGTATATTGTACAAAATAAATACAGAAAGCTATTCAGATTTTGTTATTGGTACCACATCTACTTTAATCAAATCTCAGTACATCTACAGAAACAGAATCCATTGGGATGGAGGGAATAATTGTAAAATTGTGCCAGCCATAGTACAGGGTTAGTGGTAGATTTTATAAGTAAGCTATTGAGAAAGACTTCATTCTGCATTGATCCTCAATGCTTATATTTTTCTACCAAAATAGTCTACTTCTCTTCTTATATTTTCCGTAATTTCAATGTCCTATCAGTTGCTCATATATGAAAATCAAATGTGTGTGTGTGTGTGTGTGTGTGTGTGTGTGTGTGTATATTAAAGCATCCTGCTACTACTTTTCTATCGATGTCAAATTTTGGGCAAATCTGTGCAAAAAGTGGATCACAGAGATTTGATATTTTTCTCACCTCTCATTGGTCAGTTAATATATAAATCATGTTCTCGCCTATGTCGGTACAATGCCTACGTGTTATTCAAAACCATTTTTCTGACAAAAATCAGAAATGCTTACTGGAGCTGATCACATGACTACGTTGATTTTAAATACCAGACACAAGTTTGTTCTTCCTTCTTTATAATTTTTCTTACTTACTAAAATGTAGCTGTTTAAGAAATTGCATCTCAACCCTTTCTGGGCGGACGCTATAAAAACATATTCACACACACACATACATATACATACGTATGAAACTTAATTACAAACATTATGAACATTACAGAACATTACAAGCATCAACATATTACGGATATTCAACTACAAGTAACAGAAACTTAATTACAAACATTACGGGACATTCACTCCTTCAACTCTTTTGAAGCTAAAAGTTTATCAACATATTTTCAGCTTTACAGAATTCTTTCAACTTTTTCACATTGAACATTTTGAGTGGCAAATTCATTCAACTTTCTATGAGCTCAGATAAAAATATTTCTTTAGTAAAAACTTTAATTCCAGTCAAAGGGAAGTATCCTCTATTAATTATGTTTATATATCATTACATACATAAATATATAATGAAGATTGTTTTTGTTAATTCAAGATGCAAGTGACCTTTATATATATATATATATATATATATATATATATATGCACATTTCATTAAAAACTACTGACAAGGTGCTTTTATTTATTTTATTTATTTATTTAGATAAAAGCACCTTGTCAGTCGTTTTTAATGAAATGTGAATAAAAGAAGGATTGCTGCCTAAATACACACATTATAATTGCTATTTTGTAGTAATATGGGCATTCGCTCTTGTAGTTAAGTGTACATGAATTTATGCTAGTAGGTTTTTTATATGGCGAAATAGTAAATTTGTTATTATTTCACGACACTTGACAATATTACTACAAAATAGCAATTATAAAAAATCTAATACATTGTGCAGAGACTAATTCATCTACAAAACAGATTTTTTACAGTGAACTAAAGAATATAAAACAAACACTTGTTAATAATAGTTTTCCAAACTATATCATTGATGAACAAATAAGATGCTTTCTTAGAAATCTCAATACTAAGCAAATAGTACATAATACTGCTTCTACTAATCTCAAACATATTAATCTCCTATATCGTAATCAAATGCATACTAATTATAAACAAGATGAAAATATATTTTAAAAATTAGTAAATACTAACATATCTACAACAGATTCTAGCAAAAAAATTAAGTTAATTATATACTACACTAAATCTAGTATATCTACTCAATTATTCGCAATGATTCTTCTCCCCCGGTTAACGATTTGAAAAAAACCAACATAGTTTACAAATTCAGGTGCCCTTTGGGAGATTGTATCTCCAACGAACTAAATAATATCTATGTTGGTCACACCACAAACTCGCTTTCACGATGCTTGACACTACATTTGAATGATAACTCTAACATTTTTAGGCATTTAAAACAACATGCCTGGCCACATACACAATTCTGGAAAATCCTCGTCGAAAACACAACTATACTTAAACATGAAAACAATAAACAAAAACTAAAAATTCTTGAAGCTATATACATAAAACTGTTGAAACCTAACCTGAACAAAATAAACTATGAAATCTCCACAAATATCCTTAAATGCCTATAATTAGTAACAGAAGCCATTGGTTCATACCAACGGCTTTCCATACTCAATACTCATCGGATTCACTCTCGCGTGGTCATGTGTGACGTCATGAGCTGTTGTGCGATTTTCGCTTTCAGCGTCTTATATGCATGTGTTTATCGTTGCTTGGAAATCATTCATGTAAACAAAAACAGACTATCATCAATTTCTTGTTTGTGTATTGCTTAATATATTGTGTAATTGTCATCTTTGATAATGGCTTATGTAAGCCGAAAGCTTAGATTGGATTAAAAATATGTATCAATATTGTGATTTTCTTTCATTGTTTAATGATAATGTTATTAAGCTTATCAGACAATATGAAAAGAACTTACATAAAATAAATAGACAACACTTGTCTATATTATGAAACATGTATGAATATATATATATATATATATATATATATATATATATATATATATTATATCCTCTTGGAAATATATATATATATATATATATATATATATATATATATATATATATTTTTCTTTTGTCTTTATTCATGTATATAAAAGTATATTTGGGCAGCAACTTTTCTTTTAATCTTTCAAATGAAAAAATGGAAGAACACTGGAAAAACAAATTAAAAAATGACTTAAATTTTCCTTGTTTGTCATATTTAATAAAAGACATGCTTCTTGTGGACACGCCTGCTCAGCCACAAACATGGACACGTCCCCATCCTAGCAACATGATACCCAGCAAGACTTTTCTTGCAGCATTTGTAACAGTGTGTAGTTCAGTCAGTGGACTCACTTAGCATCAGGAAAGTAAACATCCAGATAATCAGAGTGCTGTCTGAAGATTCGCCTGTACCCAATGCGAAATGGCATGCAGATCATTTGCAGGGTATGAGCAATTTAAGACGACATCATCCTTAAAATGCTCACTTGGGAGTTATAAGTCTTAAAGGTGGTCTTATTTAGTCATGAGTTGACTTCCACTATATTTTTAAATTGATAGCTTCCAAGAGGAGATAAATTACACCCTTAAATAGTAAAGCAATATCTTTAAAAAATATCCCTACATTAATCTAATTATTTTATTATTACCATAAAAATTATCAAGACCTTATAATGCTTGGGTTATTCAGTTTGAAGCAAATCAGAATAAGCAAAAAGGTGGGTTATGCTTTTGTGGTGAAGGAGAAAACCAAGACTTACCTCAAAAAAGAATTCATGTTCTCTGTGCTATCTGCTGAAAAAAGCAAATTAGAATCAAGATTGGGTTGAGTTTAGAAGGTCTTTAAATTTGGTAATTGTTTGTGCTTCCCTACCAGTCTCGAACAATTAGAACCTTTCTTACCCCAATAAAAAGAAGGCTACTTTAGACAACAGGAGAGACTCTTGGCTCTTTGTGGGCAAAGAAGGTAGTTGTGTGTTGCAAGTTGTAGATGTGGATTTTTGACTCCTTTTGATTTACACCCATGACATTTTCTGACGTTGGAATTATGAAATTGATTTATGACCTTTGGAATTCCAACATGATTTTTGTATCTGAACCTCCTCATTGCTATTTTCTACAGCTTTTTGATATCTTCCAAGAGGAGATGAATTACAGCCCTAAAAGTAAAGCAATAGCTTAAAAAACATCCCTTACAGAAATCTAATTTATATTATTATTACCATAAAAATTATCAAAATCTTATGCTTGGGTTATTCAGTTTGAAACAAATCAGAATAAGCAAAAGGTGGGTTATGCTTTTTTTGATGCCATAAAATCTAAGGAAAACCACACCAGGATGACTGGGAAGGATGGTTCATGCTTTCTTCAGTGGCATGAAAGTGATGTGCCTGCAACCAGAAATTTTTATTTTCTGACTCTGTTTGCTATAATAGTTGTATTTAAAATTTAGCATTTTATTCATCCTTCATTCTAGGGACCCATTGAAAGTGAAATTGCTACTTGATGCTTGTTCCCCTCATGTAATCATTATTGCTGCTGCCTTTACAAATGTCAATCTTTGTGAATCACAAACAGAGAAGGTAAGTACATTTAGGATACTATTTCTTTAAGGAGATTTCATAGTGTAACTTTGTTCAGTAATATTTTTTTTATATAATTTTTTAGTACAAGATTAGTTAATATTGTAAGTCTTTTACAACTCTGGAAAGGAAATAATATTATTAAATTTAATAAATAATTAATAATATTAACTAGTATTGAAATTAATTACAAAAAGCATTATTTTACTGCTAATGATGCTTTTTTTTTTTTTATAAAATGTGCTCAAAATTAAGTCTCTTGTTTACTTGTTATGATTTGATTGTTAACAGAAACTGAATTTGTTCTTTTGAAATACATGGAAAAAAAATACTAGGTCATTGGGGAAAAATTATACCTGAAAATATTTGCTTTTAATTCCATTTTCCATCCAAATTTTTGAATGTCACTCATACAAAAATTTCAATATGACGGACTAGTGAATTTCATTTAGTGACAGGTTGTAGAAATATTACAACTCAGACTTTCACTTTAGTGTTGAGTCTGTGCCTGTTTTGAAATGTTGGTCGGAGAGAATTAGAGATTAAACTCAGGAGTTTTCTTCTTCAGTCAAAAGAAAAAAAAAAGAAAAAAAAATTTCAATATGACGGACTAGTGAATTTCATTTAGTGACAGGTTGTAGAAATATTACAACTCAGACTTTCACTTTAGTGTTGAGTCTGTGCCTGTTTTGAAATGTTGGTCGGAGAGAATTAGAGATTAAACCCAGGAGTTTTCTTCTTCAGTCAAAAGAAAAAAAAAAGAAAAAAAAATTTCAATATGACGGACTAGTGAATTTCATTTAGTGACAGGTTGTAGAAATATTACAACTCAGACTTTCACTTTAGTGTTGAGTCTGTGCCTGTTTTGAAATGTTGGTCGGAGAGAATTAGAGATTAAACTCAGGAGTTTTCTTCTTCAGTCAAAAGAAAAAAAAAGAAAAAAAATTTCAATATGACGGACTAGTGAATTTCATTTAGTGACAGGTTGTAGAAATATTACAACTCAGACTTTCACTTTAGTGTTGAGTCTGTGCCTGTTTTGAAATGTTGGTCGGAGAGAATTAGAGATTAAACCCAGGAGTTTTCTTCTTCAGTCAAAAGAAAAAAAAAAGAAAAAAAAATTTCAATATGACGGACTAGTGAATTTCATTTAGTGACAGGTTGTAGAAATATTACAACTCAGACTTTCACTTTAGTGTTGAGTCTGTGCCTGTTTTGAAATGTTGGTCGGAGAGAATTAGAGATTAAACCCAGGAGTTTTCTTCTTCAGTCAAAAGAAAAAAAAAAAGAAAAAAAATTTCAATATGACGGACTAGTGAATTTCATTTAGTGACAGGTTGTAGAAATATTACAACTCAGACTTTCACTTTAGTGTTGAGTCTGTGCCTGTTTTGAAATGTTGGTCGGAGAGAATTAGAGATTAAACTCAGGAGTTTTCTTCTTCAGTCAAAAGAAAAAAAAAAGAAAAAAAAATTTCAATATGACGGACTAGTGAATTTCATTTAGTGACAGGTTGTAGAAATATTACAACTCAGACTTTCACTTTAGTGTTGAGTCTGTGCCTGTTTTGAAATGTTGGTCGGAGAGAATTAGAGATTAAACCCAGGAGTTTTCTTCTTCAGTCAAAAGAAAAAAAAAAGAAAAAAAATTTCAATATGACAGACTAGTGAATTTCATTTAGTGACAGGTTGTAGAAATATTACAACTCAGACTTTCACTTTAGTGTTGAGTCTGTGCCTGTTTTGAAATGTTGGTCGGAGAGAATTAGAGATTAAACTCAGGAGTTTTCTTCTTCAGTCAAAAGAAAAAAAAAAGAAAAAAAAATTTCAATATGACGGACTAGTGAATTTCATTTAGTGACAGGTTGTAGAAATATTACAACTCAGACTTTCACTTTAGTGTTGAGTCTGTGCCTGTTTTGAAATGCTGGTCGGAGAGAATTAGAGATTAAACACAGGAGTTTTCTTCTTCAGTCAAAAGAAAAAAAATTTCAATATGACGGACTAGTGAATTTCATTTAGTGACAGGTTGTAGAAATATTACAACTCAGACTTTCACTTTAGTGTTGAGTCTGTGCCTGTTTTGAAATGTTGGTCGGAGAGAATTAGAGATTAAACCCAGGAGTTTTCTTCTTCAGTCAAAAGAAAAAAAAAAGAAAAAAAATTTCAATATGACAGACTAGTGAATTTCATTTAGTGACAGGCTGTAGAAATATTACAACTCAGACTTTCACTTTAGTGTTGAGTCTGTGCCTGTTTTGAAATGTTGGTCGGAGAGAATTAGAGATTAAACCCAGGAGTTTTCTTCTTCAGTCAAAAGAAGAAAAAAAAAGAAAAAAAATTTCAATATGACAGACTAGTGAATTTCATTTAGTGACAGGTTGTAGAAATATTACAACTCAGACTTTCACTTTAGTGTTGAGTCTGTGCCTGTTTTGAAATGTTGGTCGGAGAGAATTAGAGATTAAACTCAGGAGTTTTCTTCTTCACTCAAAAGAAAAAAAAAAGAAAAAAAATTTCAATATGACAGACTAGTGAATTTCATTTAGTGACAGGTTGTAGAAATATTACAACTCAGACTTTCACTTTAGTGTTGAGTCTGTGCCTGTTTTGAAATGTTGGTCGGAGAGAATTAGAGATTAAACTCAGGAGTTTTCTTCTTCAGTCAAAAGAAAAAAAAAAGAAAAAAAAATTTCAATATGACGGACTAGTGAATTTCATTTAGTGACAGGTTGTAGAAATATTACAACTCAGACTTTCACTTTAGTGTTGAGTCTGTGCCTGTTTTGAAATGTTGGTCGGAGAGAATTAGAGATTAAACCCAGGAGTTTTCTTCTTCAGTCAAAAGAAAAAAAAAAGAAAAAAAATTTCAATATGACGGACTAGTGAATTTCATTTAGTGACAGGTTGTAGAAATATTACAACTCAGACTTTCACTTTAGTGTTGAGTCTGTGCCTGTTTTGAAATGTTGGTCGGAGAGAATTAGAGATTAAACCCAGGAGTTTTCTTCTTCAGTCAAAAGAAAAAAAAAAGAAAAAAAATTTCAATATGACAGACTAGTGAATTTCATTTAGTGACAGGTTGTAGAAATATTACAACTCAGACTTTCACTTTAGTGTTGAGTCTGTGCCTGTTTTGAAATGTTGGTCGGAGAGAATTAGAGATTAAACTCAGGAGTTTTCTTCTTCAGTCAAAAGAAAAAAAAAAGAAAAAAAAATTTCAATATGATGGACTAGTGAATTTCATTTAGTGACAGGTTGTAGAAATATTACAACTCAGACTTTCACTTTAGTGTTGAGTCTGTGCCTGTTTTGAAATGTTGGTCGGAGAGAATTAGAGATTAAACCCAGGAGTTTTCTTCTTCAGTCAAAAGAAAAAAAAAAGAAAAAAAATTTCAATATGACGGACTAGTGAATTTCATTTAGTGACAGGTTGTAGAAATATTACAACTCAGACTTTCACTTTAGTGTTGAGTCTGTGCCTGTTTTGAAATGTTGGTCGGAGAGAATTAGAGATTAAACCCAGGAGTTTTCTTCTTCAGTCAAAAGAAAAAAAAAAGAAAAAAAATTTCAATATGACAGACTAGTGAATTTCATTTAGTGACAGGCTGTAGAAATATTACAACTCAGACTTTCACTTTAGTGTTGAGTCTGTGCCTGTTTTGAAATGTTGGTCGGAGAGAATTAGAGATTAAACCCAGGAGTTTTCTTCTTCAGTCAAAAGAAGAAAAAAAAAGAAAAAAAATTTCAATATGACAGACTAGTGAATTTCATTTAGTGACAGGTTGTAGAAATATTACAACTCAGACTTTCACTTTAGTGTTGAGTCTGTGCCTGTTTTGAAATGTTGGTCGGAGAGAATTAGAGATTAAACCCAGGAGTTTTCTTCTTCAGTCAAAAGAAAAAAAAAAGAAAAAAAATTTCAATATGACGGACTAGTGAATTTCATTTAGTGACAGGTTGTAGAAATATTACAACTCAGACTTTCACTTTAGTGTTGAGTCTGTGCCTGTTTTGAAATGTTGGTCGGAGAGAATTAGAGATTAAACCCAGGAGTTTTCTTCTTCAGTCAAAAGAAAAAAAAAAGAAAAAAAATTTCAATATGACAGACTAGTGAATTTCATTTAGTGACAGGTTGTAGAAATATTACAACTCAGACTTTCACTTTAGTGTTGAGTCTGTGCCTGTTTTGAAATGTTGGTCGGAGAGAATTAGAGATTAAACTCAGGAGTTTTCTTCTTCAGTCAAAAGAAAAAAAAAAGAAAAAAAAATTTCAATATGATGGACTAGTGAATTTCATTTAGTGACAGGTTGTAGAAATATTACAACTCAGACTTTCACTTTAGTGTTGAGTCTGTGCCTGTTTTGAAATGTTGGTCGGAGAGAATTAGAGATTAAACCCAGGAGTTTTCTTCTTCAGTCAAAAGAAAAAAAAAAGAAAAAAAATTTCAATATGACGGACTAGTGAATTTCATTTAGTGACAGGTTGTAGAAATATTACAACTCAGACTTTCACTTTAGTGTTGAGTCTGTGCCTGTTTTGAAATGTTGGTCGGAGAGAATTAGAGATTAAACCCAGGAGTTTTCTTCTTCAGTCAAAAGAAAAAAAAAAGAAAAAAAATTTCAATATGACAGACTAGTGAATTTCATTTAGTGACAGGCTGTAGAAATATTACAACTCAGACTTTCACTTTAGTGTTGAGTCTGTGCCTGTTTTGAAATGTTGGTCGGAGAGAATTAGAGATTAAACCCAGGAGTTTTCTTTTTCAGTCAAAAGAAGAAAAAAAAAGAAAAAAAATTTCAATATGACAGACTAGTGAATTTCATTTAGTGACAGGTTGTAGAAATATTACAACTCAGACTTTCACTTTAGTGTTGAGTCTGTGCCTGTTTTGAAATGTTGGTCGGAGAGAATTAGAGATTAAACTCAGGAGTTTTCTTCTTCACTCAAAAGAAAAAAAAAAGAAAAAAAATTTCAATATGACAGACTAGTGAATTTCATTTAGTGACAGGTTGTAGAAATATTACAACTCAGACTTTCACTTTAGTGTTGAGTCTGTGCCTGTTTTGAAATGTTGGTCGGAGAGAATTAGAGATTAAACTCAGGAGTTTTCTTCTTCAGTCAAAAGAAAAAAAAAAGAAAAAAAAATTTCAATATGACGGACTAGTGAATTTCATTTAGTGACAGGTTGTAGAAATATTACAACTCAGACTTTCACTTTAGTGTTGAGTCTGTGCCTGTTTTGAAATGTTGGTCGGAGAGAATTAGAGATTAAACCCAGGAGTTTTCTTCTTCAGTCAAAAGAAAAAAAAAAGAAAAAAAATTTCAATATGACGGACTAGTGAATTTCATTTAGTGACAGGTTGTAGAAATATTACAACTCAGACTTTCACTTTAGTGTTGAGTCTGTGCCTGTTTTGAAATGTTGGTCGGAGAGAATTAGAGATTAAACCCAGGAGTTTTCTTCTTCAGTCAAAAGAAAAAAAAAAGAAAAAAAATTTCAATATGACAGACTAGTGAATTTCATTTAGTGACAGGTTGTAGAAATATTACAACTCAGACTTTCACTTTAGTGTTGAGTCTGTGCCTGTTTTGAAATGTTGGTCGGAGAGAATTAGAGATTAAACTCAGGAGTTTTCTTCTTCAGTCAAAAGAAAAAAAAAAGAAAAAAAAATTTCAATATGACGGACTAGTGAATTTCATTTAGTGACAGGTTGTAGAAATATTACAACTCAGACTTTCACTTTAGTGTTGAGTCTGTGCCTGTTTTGAAATGTTGGTCGGAGAGAATTAGAGATTAAACCCAGGAGTTTTCTTCTTCAGTCAAAAGAAAAAAAAAAGAAAAAAAATTTCAATATGACGGACTAGTGAATTTCATTTAGTGACAGGTTGTAGAAATATTACAACTCAGACTTTCACTTTAGTGTTGAGTCTGTGCCTGTTTTGAAATGTTGGTCGGAGAGAATTAGAGATTAAACTCAGGAGTTTTCTTCTTCAGTCAAAAGAAAAAAAAAAGAAAAAAAAATTTCAATATGACGGACTAGTGAATTTCATTTAGTGACAGGTTGTAGAAATATTACAACTCAGACTTTCACTTTAGTGTTGAGTCTGTGCCTGTTTTGAAATGTTGGTCGGAGAGAATTAGAGATTAAACCCAGGAGTTTTCTTCTTCAGTCAAAAGAAAAAAAAAAGAAAAAAAATTTCAATATGACAGACTAGTGAATTTCATTTAGTGACAGGTTGTAGAAATATTACAACTCAGACTTTCACTTTAGTGTTGAGTCTGTGCCTGTTTTGAAATGTTGGTCGGAGAGAATTAGAGATTAAACCCAGGAGTTTTCTTCTTCAGTCAAAAGAAGAAAAAAAAAGAAAAAAAATTTCAATATGACAGACTAGTGAATTTCATTTAGTGACAGGTTGTAGAAATATTACAACTCAGACTTTCACTTTAGTGTTGAGTCTGTGCCTGTTTTGAAATGTTGGTCGGAGAGAATTAGAGATTAAACTCAGGAGTTTTCTTCTTCACTCAAAAGAAAAAAAAAAGAAAAAAAATTTCAATATGACGGACTAGTGAATTTCATTTAGTGACAGGTTGTAGAAATATTACAACTCAGACTTTCACTTTAGTGTTGAGTCTGTGCCTGTTTTGAAATGTTGGTCGGAGAGAATTAGAGATTAAACTCAGGAGTTTTCTTCTTCAGTCAAAAGAAGAAAAAAAAAGAAAAAAAATTTCAATATGACAGACTAGTGAATTTCATTTAGTGACAGGTTGTAGAAATATTACAACTCAGACTTTCACTTTAGTGTTGAGTCTGTGCCTGTTTTGAAATGTTGGTCGGAGAGAATTAGAGATTAAACTCAGGAGTTTTCTTCTTCACTCAAAAGAAAAAAAAAAGAAAAAAAATTTCAATATGACAGACTAGTGAATTTCATTTAGTGACAGGTTGTAGAAATATTACAACTCAGACTTTCACTTTAGTGTTGAGTCTGTGCCTGTTTTGAAATGTTGGTCGGAGAGAATTAGAGATTAAACTCAGGAGTTTTCTTCTTCAGTCAAAAGAAAAAAAAAAGAAAAAAAAATTTCAATATGACGGACTAGTGAATTTCATTTAGTGACAGGTTGTAGAAATATTACAACTCAGACTTTCACTTTAGTGTTGAGTCTGTGCCTGTTTTGAAATGTTGGTCGGAGAGAATTAGAGATTAAACCCAGGAGTTTTCTTCTTCAGTCAAAAGAAAAAAAAAAGAAAAAAAATTTCAATATGACGGACTAGTGAATTTCATTTAGTGACAGGTTGTAGAAATATTACAACTCAGACTTTCACTTTAGTGTTGAGTCTGTGCCTGTTTTGAAATGTTGGTCGGAGAGAATTAGAGATTAAACCCAGGAGTTTTCTTCTTCAGTCAAAAGAAAAAAAAAAGAAAAAAAATTTCAATATGACAGACTAGTGAATTTCATTTAGTGACAGGTTGTAGAAATATTACAACTCAGACTTTCACTTTAGTGTTGAGTCTGTGCCTGTTTTGAAATGTTGGTCGGAGAGAATTAGAGATTAAACTCAGGAGTTTTCTTCTTCAGTCAAAAGAAAAAAAAAAGAAAAAAAAATTTCAATATGATGGACTAGTGAATTTCATTTAGTGACAGGTTGTAGAAATATTACAACTCAGACTTTCACTTTAGTGTTGAGTCTGTGCCTGTTTTGAAATGTTGGTCGGAGAGAATTAGAGATTAAACCCAGGAGTTTTCTTCTTCAGTCAAAAGAAAAAAAAAAGAAAAAAAATTTCAATATGACGGACTAGTGAATTTCATTTAGTGACAGGTTGTAGAAATATTACAACTCAGACTTTCACTTTAGTGTTGAGTCTGTGCCTGTTTTGAAATGTTGGTCGGAGAGAATTAGAGATTAAACCCAGGAGTTTTCTTCTTCAGTCAAAAGAAAAAAAAAAGAAAAAAAATTTCAATATGACAGACTAGTGAATTTCATTTAGTGACAGGTTGTAGAAATATTACAACTCAGACTTTCACTTTAGTGTTGAGTCTGTGCCTGTTTTGAAATGTTGGTCGGAGAGAATTAGAGATTAAACCCAGGAGTTTTCTTCTTCAGTCAAAAGAAGAAAAAAAAAGAAAAAAAATTTCAATATGACAGACTAGTGAATTTCATTTAGTGACAGGCTGTAGAAATATTACAACTCAGACTTTCACTTTAGTGTTGAGTCTGTGCCTGTTTTGAAATGTTGGTCGGAGAGAATTAGAGATTAAACCCAGGAGTTTTCTTCTTCAGTCAAAAGAAAAAAAAAAGAAAAAAAAATTTCAATATGACGGACTAGTGAATTTCATTTAGTGACAGGCTGTAGAAATATTACAACTCAGACTTTCACTTTAGTGTTGAGTCTGTGCCTGTTTTGAAATGTTGGTCGGAGAGAATTAGAGATTAAACTCAGGAGTTTTCTTCTTCAGTCAAAAGAAAAAAAAAAGAAAAAAAATTTCAATATGACGGACTAGTGAATTTCATTTAGTGACAGGTTGTAGAAATATTACAACTCAGACTTTCACTTTAGTGTTGAGTCTGTGCCTGTTTTGAAATGTTGGTCGGAGAGAATTAGAGATTAAACTCAGGAGTTTTCTTCTTCAGTCAAAAGAAAAAAAAAAGAAAAAAAAATTTCAATATGACGGACTAGTGAATTTCATTTAGTGACAGGTTGTAGAAATATTACAACTCAGACTTTCACTTTAGTGTTGAGTCTGTGCCTGTTTTGAAATGTTGGTCGGAGAGAATTAGAGATTAAACCCAGGAGTTTTCTTCTTCAGTCAAAAGAAAAAAAAAAGAAAAAAAATTTCAATATGACGGACTAGTGAATTTCATTTAGTGACAGGTTGTAGAAATATTACAACTCAGACTTTCACTTTAGTGTTGAGTCTGTGCCTGTTTTGAAATGTTGGTCGGAGAGAATTAGAGATTAAACTCAGGAGTTTTCTTCTTCAGTCAAAAGAAAAAAAAAAGAAAAAAAAATTTCAATATGACGGACTAGTGAATTTCATTTAGTGACAGGTTGTAGAAATATTACAACTCAGACTTTCACTTTAGTGTTGAGTCTGTGCCTGTTTTGAAATGTTGGTCGGAGAGAATTAGAGATTAAACCCAGGAGTTTTCTTCTTCAGTCAAAAGAAAAAAAAAAGAAAAAAAATTTCAATATGACAGACTAGTGAATTTCATTTAGTGACAGGTTGTAGAAATATTACAACTCAGACTTTCACTTTAGTGTTGAGTCTGTGCCTGTTTTGAAATGTTGGTCGGAGAGAATTAGAGATTAAACCCAGGAGTTTTCTTCTTCAGTCAAAAGAAGAAAAAAAAAGAAAAAAAATTTCAATATGACAGACTAGTGAATTTCATTTAGTGACAGGTTGTAGAAATATTACAACTCAGACTTTCACTTTAGTGTTGAGTCTGTGCCTGTTTTGAAATGTTGGTCGGAGAGAATTAGAGATTAAACTCAGGAGTTTTCTTCTTCACTCAAAAGAAAAAAAAAAGAAAAAAAATTTCAATATGACGGACTAGTGAATTTCATTTAGTGACAGGTTGTAGAAATATTACAACTCAGACTTTCACTTTAGTGTTGAGTCTGTGCCTGTTTTGAAATGTTGGTCGGAGAGAATTAGAGATTAAACTCAGGAGTTTTCTTCTTCAGTCAAAAGAAAAAAAAAAGAAAAAAAAATTTCAATATGACGGACTAGTGAATTTCATTTAGTGACAGGTTGTAGAAATATTACAACTCAGACTTTCACTTTAGTGTTGAGTCTGTGCCTGTTTTGAAATGTTGGTCGGAGAGAATTAGAGATTAAACCCAGGAGTTTTCTTCTTCAGTCAAAAGAAAAAAAAAAGAAAAAAAATTTCAATATGACGGACTAGTGAATTTCATTTAGTGACAGGTTGTAGAAATATTACAACTCAGACTTTCACTTTAGTGTTGAGTCTGTGCCTGTTTTGAAATGTTGGTCGGAGAGAATTAGAGATTAAACCCAGGAGTTTTCTTCTTCAGTCAAAAGAAAAAAAAAAGAAAAAAAATTTCAATATGACAGACTAGTGAATTTCATTTAGTGACAGGTTGTAGAAATATTACAACTCAGACTTTCACTTTAGTGTTGAGTCTGTGCCTGTTTTGAAATGTTGGTCGGAGAGAATTAGAGATTAAACTCAGGAGTTTTCTTCTTCAGTCAAAAGAAAAAAAAAAGAAAAAAAAATTTCAATATGATGGACTAGTGAATTTCATTTAGTGACAGGTTGTAGAAATATTACAACTCAGACTTTCACTTTAGTGTTGAGTCTGTGCCTGTTTTGAAATGTTGGTCGGAGAGAATTAGAGATTAAACCCAGGAGTTTTCTTCTTCAGTCAAAAGAAAAAAAAAAGAAAAAAAATTTCAATATGACGGACTAGTGAATTTCATTTAGTGACAGGTTGTAGAAATATTACAACTCAGACTTTCACTTTAGTGTTGAGTCTGTGCCTGTTTTGAAATGTTGGTCGGAGAGAATTAGAGATTAAACCCAGGAGTTTTCTTCTTCAGTCAAAAGAAAAAAAAAAGAAAAAAAATTTCAATATGACAGACTAGTGAATTTCATTTAGTGACAGGTTGTAGAAATATTACAACTCAGACTTTCACTTTAGTGTTGAGTCTGTGCCTGTTTTGAAATGTTGGTCGGAGAGAATTAGAGATTAAACCCAGGAGTTTTCTTCTTCAGTCAAAAGAAGAAAAAAAAAGAAAAAAAATTTCAATATGACAGACTAGTGAATTTCATTTAGTGACAGGCTGTAGAAATATTACAACTCAGACTTTCACTTTAGTGTTGAGTCTGTGCCTGTTTTGAAATGTTGGTCGGAGAGAATTAGAGATTAAACCCAGGAGTTTTCTTCTTCAGTCAAAAGAAAAAAAAAAGAAAAAAAAATTTCAATATGACGGACTAGTGAATTTCATTTAGTGACAGGCTGTAGAAATATTACAACTCAGACTTTCACTTTAGTGTTGAGTCTGTGCCTGTTTTGAAATGTTGGTCGGAGAGAATTAGAGATTAAACTCAGGAGTTTTCTTCTTCAGTCAAAAGAAAAAAAAAAGAAAAAAAAATTTCAATATGACGGACTAGTGAATTTCATTTAGTGACAGGTTGTAGAAATATTACAACTCAGACTTTCACTTTAGTGTTGAGTCTGTGCCTGTTTTGAAATGTTGGTCGGAGAGAATTAGAGATTAAACCCAGGAGTTTTCTTCTTCAGTCAAAAGAAAAAAAAAAGAAAAAAAATTTCAATATGACGGACTAGTGAATTTCATTTAGTGACAGGTTGTAGAAATATTACAACTCAGACTTTCACTTTAGTGTTGAGTCTGTGCCTGTTTTGAAATGTTGGTCGGAGAGAATTAGAGATTAAACTCAGGAGTTTTCTTCTTCAGTCAAAAGAAAAAAAAAAGAAAAAAAAATTTCAATATGACGGACTAGTGAATTTCATTTAGTGACAGGTTGTAGAAATATTACAACTCAGACTTTCACTTTAGTGTTGAGTCTGTGCCTGTTTTGAAATGTTGGTCGGAGAGAATTAGAGATTAAACCCAGGAGTTTTCTTCTTCAGTCAAAAGAAAAAAAAAAGAAAAAAAATTTCAATATGACGGACTAGTGAATTTCATTTAGTGACAGGTTGTAGAAATATTACAACTCAGACTTTCACTTTAGTGTTGAGTCTGTGCCTGTTTTGAAATGTTGGTCGGAGAGAATTAGAGATTAAACTCAGGAGTTTTCTTCTTCAGTCAAAAGAAAAAAAAAAGAAAAAAAAATTTCAATATGACGGACTAGTGAATTTCATTTAGTGACAGGTTGTAGAAATATTACAACTCAGACTTTCACTTTAGTGTTGAGTCTGTGCCTGTTTTGAAATGTTGGTCGGAGAGAATTAGAGATTAAACCCAGGAGTTTTCTTCTTCAGTCAAAAGAAAAAAAAAAGAAAAAAAATTTCAATATGACAGACTAGTGAATTTCATTTAGTGACAGGTTGTAGAAATATTACAACTCAGACTTTCACTTTAGTGTTGAGTCTGTGCCTGTTTTGAAATGTTGGTCGGAGAGAATTAGAGATTAAACTCAGGAGTTTTCTTCTTCAGTCAAAAGAAAAAAAAAAGAAAAAAAAATTTCAATATGACGGACTAGTGAATTTCATTTAGTGACAGGTTGTAGAAATATTACAACTCAGACTTTCACTTTAGTGTTGAGTCTGTGCCTGTTTTGAAATGCTGGTCGGAGAGAATTAGAGATTAAACACAGGAGTTTTCTTCTTCAGTCAAAAGAAAAAAAATTTCAATATGACGGACTAGTGAATTTCATTTAGTGACAGGTTGTAGAAATATTACAACTCAGACTTTCACTTTAGTGTTGAGTCTGTGCCTGTTTTGAAATGTTGGTCGGAGAGAATTAGAGATTAAACCCAGGAGTTTTCTTCTTCAGTCAAAAGAAAAAAAAAAGAAAAAAAATTTCAATATGACGGACTAGTGAATTTCATTTAGTGACAGGTTGTAGAAATATTACAACTCAGACTTTCACTTTAGTGTTGAGTCTGTGCCTGTTTTGAAATGTTGGTCGGAGAGAATTAGAGATTAAACCCAGGAGTTTTCTTCTTCAGTCAAAAGAAAAAAAAAAGAAAAAAAATTTCAATATGACAGACTAGTGAATTTCATTTAGTGACAGGCTGTAGAAATATTACAACTCAGACTTTCACTTTAGTGTTGAGTCTGTGCCTGTTTTGAAATGTTGGTCGGAGAGAATTAGAGATTAAACCCAGGAGTTTTCTTCTTCAGTCAAAAGAAGAAAAAAAGAAAAAAAATTTCAATATGACGGACTAGTGAATTTCATTTAGTGACAGGTTGTAGAAATATTACAACTCAGACTTTCACTTTAGTGTTGAGTCTGTGCCTGTTTTGAAATGTTGGTCGGAGAGAATTAGAGATTAAACTCAGGAGTTTTCTTCTTCAGTCAAAAGAAAAAAAAAAGAAAAAAAAATTTCAATATGACGGACTAGTGAATTTCATTTAGTGACAGGTTGTAGAAATATTACAACTCAGACTTTCACTTTAGTGTTGAGTCTGTGCCTGTTTTGAAATGTTGGTCGGAGAGAATTAGAGATTAAACCCAGGAGTTTTCTTCTTCAGTCAAAAGAAAAAAAAAAGAAAAAAAATTTCAATATGACGGACTAGTGAATTTCATTTAGTGACAGGTTGTAGAAATATTACAACTCAGACTTTCACTTTAGTGTTGAGTCTGTGCCTGTTTTGAAATGTTGGTCGGAGAGAATTAGAGATTAACCCAGGAGTTTTCTTCTTCAGTCAAAAGAAAAAAAAAAGAAAAAAAATTTCAATATGACAGACTAGTGAATTTCATTTAGTGACAGGTTGTAGAAATATTACAACTCAGACTTTCACTTTAGTGTTGAGTCTGTGCCTGTTTTGAAATGTTGGTCGGAGAGAATTAGAGATTAAACTCAGGAGTTTTCTTCTTCAGTCAAAAGAAAAAAAAAAGAAAAAAAAATTTCAATATGACGGACTAGTGAATTTCATTTAGTGACAGGTTGTAGAAATATTACAACTCAGACTTTCACTTTAGTGTTGAGTCTGTGCCTGTTTTGAAATGTTGGTCGGAGAGAATTAGAGATTAAACCCAGGAGTTTTCTTCTTCAGTCAAAAGAAAAAAAAAAGAAAAAAAATTTCAATATGACGGACTAGTGAATTTCATTTAGTGACAGGTTGTAGAAATATTACAACTCAGACTTTCACTTTAGTGTTGAGTCTGTGCCTGTTTTGAAATGTTGGTCGGAGAGAATTAGAGATTAAACCCAGGAGTTTTCTTCTTCAGTCAAAAGAAAAAAAAAAGAAAAAAAATTTCAATATGACAGACTAGTGAATTTCATTTAGTGACAGGTTGTAGAAATATTACAACTCAGACTTTCACTTTAGTGTTGAGTCTGTGCCTGTTTTGAAATGTTGGTCGGAGAGAATTAGAGATTAAACCCAGGAGTTTTCTTCTTCAGTCAAAAGAAGAAAAAAAAAGAAAAAAAATTTCAATATGACAGACTAGTGAATTTCATTTAGTGACAGGTTGTAGAAATATTACAACTCAGACTTTCACTTTAGTGTTGAGTCTGTGCCTGTTTTGAAATGTTGGTCGGAGAGAATTAGAGATTAAACTCAGGAGTTTTCTTCTTCACTCAAAAGAAAAAAAAAAGAAAAAAAATTTCATCTAATGATTTCTAACTGCCTCATAAAACAGAAGCTAAATTTGACACTTCTTGAAACTGAATTGCTCTTTCGGAATATTTGGTAATGGGGATGCTATACAAGAAAGAATATTCTCAGTTTGCATTTTGCCATTATAGGCATTGTAATGTCCATGATATTATATCATCTTGATAAATGGACAAAACAGAATAGCTGAAAGAAAGCAATGACAAACATAAATTGTCTTCAAAGGGATTTTTTATACTGATATATACATACTTAGCACAAATTTGTCCCATACAGAAAAAAATTATAACATATGCATACAACAAGCAGTGTAAAAGGGGTGAAAAAGAAAGGGTATTACTTGTCTTTGGGAATATATAGTAATGAAGATGCTATGCAAGAAAGAATATTCCCAATTTGCATTTTGCCATTAAAGGCATTATTATATCTGTGATAAATGGACAAAGCAGAATAGCTGAAAGAAAGGAATGACAAACATGAAAGAGATTTTTTATACTGATATATGCATACCACTAATTTGTCCCATACAGAAAAATTATAACATAAGCATAAAACAATACTAATTAAAATATATATTTGGGCAACAGTCATTCTTTTATCTATGTTTCTTTAAAGGAATATTTTATAAGCTACTTTTATCCAGTTTTTATTTGTCCTTAGAATTTTTCTTTTTTGAGGACTGAGTTTATAGAAACATTGTCCAAAGTGTTTGTCCTGATCATTTTCAACTTATACTTTAGGCATTTTCAAGTGGTGGTAATTTTCATGGTAATGAAGATGCTATGTAAGAAAAACTATTCACAGTTTGCCTTTCCCCATTACAAGCATTATTATATCCATGATATTAAATCTATGATGTAGTAGCATTTTGATAAATGGATGAAACAGAATAGCTGAAAGAAAGGAATGACAAACATGAATTGTTCTCAGAGATTTTTTATACCGATATATATATATATATATATATATATATATATATATATATATATATATACTTACTTACCACTAATTTGGTTTGGTTTCTTTTATGGCATATCAATCTCAACAAGATTTTTATTGCTGGTAATTTTTTTTTTTTTTTTTTTCAAAAATGTACTGCTGGTAATATTTTTTCTTTCAAAAATGTATTGCAGGTAATATTTTTTCTTTAAAAATTTATTGTCAGTAATAATTATTTACAAAGTATTTCTGGTATTAAAATCAATTTTTATACTTTCATAGTGTTTTGACCCCAGTTTGGGGGTAAACTATTTGCCCATAGCTGGAGACCTAACAGGTGCTACAACCCCAGGTCAGAGTGAACCTGGGAACACCAGCAATTAAGCTGTGGTTCCACACTGCTCAAAACCTGATCAAAGGCCTTGCTGTTGGATGTAGTTTATCATCATACCCAGGATTATGGATGTAGTTTATCATCATACCCAGGATTATGGATGTAGTTTATCATCATACCCAGGATTATGGATGTAGTTTATCATCATACCCAGGATTATGGATGTAGTTTATCATCTTACCCAGGATGCGGATGTAGTTTATCATCTTACCCAGGATTATGGATGTAGTTTATCATCATACCCAGGATGCGGATGTAGTTTATCATTATACCCAAGGTGCGGATGTAGTTTATCGTCATACCCAGAATGGACCACTAATTTGTCCCATACAGAAAAATTATAACATATGCATATAACAAGCAGCATGAAAGGGGTGAAAAAGAGAGGGTATTACTTGTAATAATTCCCAATGGGGTAAAAAGGCCAGACTAGTGGTATCCTTTGAGACCATGTGTGTTTCTCTGTTAACCTTACCACAATGGGCTTTTCATGTCTGTTTTCTTTGCCGCCTATGTGGCAACTGATGTGGGCAGGCACATCTTGACTTGAGGAGTGCTAATTAAAAACTGACTTTCATCACTCTATGAACTAAAGTCACTCACCGGCTATCATGTGACCCTCATGACTTCATCTCAACTAAAGGGAAATAATCGCTACAATTGAAAAGTTACTATTTCAGTTTCAATTTTATAGGTTTTAGCTGACAGAACAAACATTGATAGACCAAGATACATACAGGTATTTTATTTTGATGCTTCTAATTTCTGTGGAAATTGTTGTCTTTCATTTTAGAAACAGATACAGAAAGTATGAGCTATTTTTTTCTGTTTGGATAGTTTAGGATTTATGAAATAGAATAACTTTAAAAAGCAAATAATATTAACTATAAGGGAAATCTAAACTCAAGAAACACTGGGTTCACTACTTATGGAATTTAAAGGTTGTGTGTTGGTGTATTTCAGGTGTGTGTATGTTCACATATAAACAATTAATGTAGAAGCAACAAAAACTTGGGTTTCTACTATGGACCATTTATTCTTTTTTTTTATAGAAATTGAAGATGAAAGGAAGGGAAAGAAAAACAAGTGATTTTTGTACTACAATAAATTGTTTTGATAAACCTGATTTTTTAACCAATGGCTACTTGAGCCGGCTGAAATCTGAACTTCTTGAGTTGACCGTCAAAGTTTTTCAGGTAAATCAGAGTCAACCTTTTGGCTATAAAACCCCCTGAAATACAACCTTCAAGGGGAGTGAGAGATGCAACACCTTCCAAAACATCTGAAAACTTGACCGAGCGTAGACTCATAGAAGCAGCCACAAAACCTACTCAACAATGGTCTTGACAATCAAATTGTCATTTTCATGACAGAATTAAGTCTTATTTTCACCCCAATGACTGTAACAAAATAGTCATTTCCACAACAGAGAACAAGTACTGTTCTCAAAACAACATTCTACGTTGAAGACTCTGAAGGCACCAATGGATTCTGTCATGAACTTCAACAACTTACATCAAATTACAGGAACTATTAACATTCATATTTTATACCTTCAAGGTAAATATACCATTTTAACTGGGTTCGACTTTACTGAAACACTTATTGTACCTTTTTCCTTGTAATTTGCATTGTTTTGTATATGTTGGCATTTTCTTGTTATATTTTATATTGATTGATTTTGATTGTAAACTTATCTCTTTGCCACAACTACCATTGGGCCTTATTTTACAAAAAATAAATGACTTGTCCAGAAATTTATCACCCCGTTTTTCTGGGTGCACAAACTACCAAATTTGTGCATCCCTAATATTTAGTAAAATTTTATTTTACTAAAATTGTTTTGGTTTTATATCTCACTGAGTATCTTTCATCAATTTTTTTACAGGATGCCTTGTTGTCACTTGATCTTCATTCTCTCCAACCTCTTTTAATCAAACACACAAAAAATATGCATTAACAGTTTTGTTTTTCCTTTTTTTCACAATTGATGAGAGTATTGCTTGTAAATGGTTTGCCAGGTTCAGACATTAATATTTTGATCTGGAAAACTGACAATGTTCAATAGTTGTTGATAATAAAAAATAAAAATGCTAATAAAAATGAATCCAGGTCACATGGCACAGGATATTGCAGAAATACTCCACATACATCACACAAACATTGTAAAGCATTTAAAAACACTAATCTAAATATTGTCTTTGAAATTCACTTAAAAATGCTACAAACTTTTTTCAAATCTGATATGGCTATATGATAGTGCTTTATTTTTCAAAATAAGAGAATTAGGTTATTATTCTTTCCCAATTTGAAATTATTTAAGCAAAATCTGGTCATGTCACTATTTTTTGTCTCCACAGACAAATAAAGTCAATTGTGAAGCAGTAGTACAAATTGCGAAACTTGGAAAAGAACGAAATATAAAAATTGTAGTTTTCTCTTCTGATTTGGTATTCAATTCTCCAAATCCAGAGAATTTTCCAAATTGCATAAACACAATTGGTAAGTATATTTGAATTATTTTCATTAGTTTACTATTTATTCTTTATTTAAAAAAATACCTTTGAAGATATCTACTTATCTTAACTGCATCTGATACAAATCCATAGTAGTACAACATCTACAAAGATTGATCATTGGCAGTGGCTTACAAAACTAGATTTCTGGTATCTTTATATGTATTTGATAAGCCTAGTTTAGCCTGGTACTAGGCTGTAATAGTAGAGCACTTAGTAAGGACCAAACTCACTATTGTCTGTGAAATTGTTCTAAGGTGTCTCATGTAATCTTTCAAGTTGGTTAACACATCAGTTTCATTATACAACTGACATCTCAAGCAACTTGAAAGTTAGATTTTAACTTTTTCAGGACTAAGACTTGAAAATTCTATTGTGACAATCAGTTATGTGCCATGCATAATACATGCTTCGGCGATAATGTATCTTTCAATACATGACTGATTAGGCAGATTTTTTCCTGTAGTAGGTTGCCATTTCTTTCTGCGATAGACCAGTTGCCATCCAAGACTATAGAACCCAGTCTGTCCCGCTATTTACCCATAGCTGGAGGGAGAAGAAGAGGATTCATACCTTTCCCAAGGGTATTAGTACATAAGTGAATTTCAGTCAGTTATGTACCATGTGTGATACATGCTTAGGTGATCATGTATCTTTCGATACATGACAGACAAGGCAGATTTTTTCCTGCAGTAGGTTGCCATTTCTTTCTGTGGTAGACCAGTTGCCATCCAAGGCTAAAGAACCCAGTCTGTCCTGCTATTTACCCATAGCTGGGGTGAGAAGCGGATTCATACCTTCCCTAAGGGTATTAGCACATAAGTGAATGTAATGGATGACTGGAATTCGTTACATTCATACTGTGACAATATGATTCCATTTGAAATCTCTCCTGGAACAAAACTGTCCAAGATGCTGAAATAAAATAAAACTGAGTTTATCTTGCTTTATAGATTCAGGTTTAAAATAAAACTGGAATTAGCAGATCACTTTGCTGACATGGCTTTCATGTACAATCATGCTATAAAAACTCAATTTGTGTGGGTTTCATATTCTGATGGCATCACCTGTCTACAGATTGTAAATCTAATTTACTTCTGTGACACATATGTCCCCTGTAGACATTTAAAAGAGATCTACATGGCATGTATATCTCTGCAGTCATAGAAACCTCAGAATATTTATGTTCCAAGAATCTTGAAAAGTTTTAAGAAAGAATGAGGAATAAAGTAACTATTTTCTGTAGAATTGAATTAACGTTTGCAGAGAATTTTGCTTGATATGAATACAGCTTCATTATCATTTCTCAAGTGTTATCTGACATATGATGATATTTTAATGTTGGGAATATACTTTGACATTGGGGATGATGTCAGGTTTTTTTAGTCTTTCAATATTTTTAGAGCCAGTCCACCACTGATGAATTAGGGCCAGTGGTGGACTGGCCCTAAAAATATTGGTTGCCAGAAGACAAAGGGACATACCCACAACTAAAATGCTATCATTTAATTTTCATAATAAAATGTGCTCTGCTACTGATTGTTAGTATGTTTACAGTTTTCATTTTTCATGTCTGGCACAGTTTTTGTGTATGGGAAATGATGTTCTTGCATTATTATCATGAGAAAAATATGTCTGATGGCTGTTGATGCTAATAAAGGAACATAGGGTGAGTGGTGTGGAAGTTATCTTATGAGAACGTCTTTTCCTACCAGGAATCTATATGGCCTTGTGTAAAGATTGAATGAAGGCACAGATCGTTAATATATACAAAATAAATTTCTATATAACAGAAAAAATATATATACAAAAGTATAGAGTGATAAGTTGGAGGTTCAAGAGTTCAAATGTAAATATCCTGGTGCATACAAGAGAGAGACACACCAGGAAAATATATATACAAAAGTATAGAGTGATAAGTTGGAGGTTCAAGAGTTCAAATGTAAATATCCTGGTGCATACAAGAGAGAGACACACTAGGAAAATATATATACAAAAGTATAGAGTGATAAGTTGGAGGTTCAAGAGTTCAAATGTAAATATCCTGGTGCATACAAGAGAGAGACACACCAGGAAAATATATATACAAAAGTATAGAGTGATAAGTTGGAGGTTCAAGAGTTCAAATGTAAATATCCTGGTGCATACAAGAGAGAGACACACCAGGAAAATATATATACAAAAGTATAGAGTGATAAGTTGAAGGTTCAAGAGTTCAAATGTAAATATCCTGGTGCATACAAGAGAGAGACACACTAGGAAAATATATATACAAAAGTATAGAGTGATAAGTTGGAGGTTCAAGAGTTCAAATGTAAATATCCTGGTGCATACAAGAGAGAGACACACCAGGAAAATATATATACAAAAGTATAGAGTGATAAGTTGGAGGTTCAAATGTAAATATCCTGGTGCATACAAGACACACCAGGAAAATGTATATACATGTGTATATGTATGTATGTATTCAAATGTATCAGTTGTCTTGCTTAAAATGTGAGTGAAGGACATAAATATATTTTAGTGCCAATGCAGGACTGTATGGACATCTAAGGTTGTAAATTTTCATTTCTTGGTAACAATTCCCGCAATCTGTTTCCTCTCAAACACTCTACTGACTGCAACAAGTGTAGCCTGTTCAACACAGAAGTATATATTTATTGTTACCCTTTATACAACAATTGTGGCACAAGGCCAAAAGGGAAGTGGGGTAGGTTTGGTCAACACTTTCTATCCTAGATCTAACTAATCAGATTCATGACCCATTCATTCATTCATTAAAATTTGCTCATATACCTCAAAAACTTATCCATCACCATCTAATCCTACATATACCACATCTTCACAGGTAACCTACAAAAACCCCATTGACATAAAAAGTTCAAATGTCTCATTTTTTTTTATCCTTTTTATTTTTTCTTATAAAAATATATTAAAATCCTAATGATCATGAAATGAATGGGGAGGGGATGGATCCCCCACCAAAAAAAAACTAAAATATAATAAAACATTCAAACTAAAAATAACATATGTTAGAAGGACCCATCCACCCAATAAAATTAAGAGTGGTTGCTGTATTCTGCCTATAGAGAGAATCAAGCAGCTCACTCACTAGTGGAGAGGGAAAGATAAAAATAAATGACAGAGTGGGGAAAATCAAAGACTGGCCCAGTCGAGATCAAAAACAAAAGGGACAAAAACAAACTGGGGATGTTAGGAATCTCGACATGGATCATAACTAAAAAAAAAAATGTCATGAACAGGCTGGGAATGACACTCACATTAACTAGGTAAACAAAGAGGGTCTATCTTAACTAGGGGAATGTTCAGCAGAAAATCGCCCTGTTGCATCAAAGGGTACTTAAAAAAAAAAAATCAAAGCTGGACTCTTTCACTCAAATCAAGCTCGCCATTTTCACTCACCGTTTGCTTAAATCTTTCAATAACAAATGCTTTATATCAGTTCTGATCTTCCTCTTGAGCTGATGTCCAAAGAATACAACCAGATCCTGATGAGAATAACATTTATATTGCAAGATTCTCTATGGCTAGCAATGTCAGAAACGCCATCTGTTTCACTCTAAAATACAGGGATGACACATTTTCACATGTGTATGCAAGATCAATGGACACAAGATGTTCGTGATTGATACAAGCCATCAACTTGGCAACATAGGCCCAGGACGTGTGTGCCTTAGGACAATAGTAGAATGTGTGTGAAGCTATTTCCTCTAGACCAAGGTCACACCGATGACAATCTGGTAAATCCAAACGACCTTCACTGAAGGGTATGTCATTGAGAGAGCAAGTTCTCGACCAATCACCAGGTAAGTGAAAACTAAGGATTGCTAGGGTAATTTGCTGCTGGTGCCCAAGACCAGAAAGAGTGCAACTCATTCACTGACAAGCCAAGCCACCCACAGAGAGGATCTTTCACGATCCCCTCCACTAATTCCTGACACAAGACTATTTAAGCCATGAAAGGTCACTGGACCAAGGACTAGCTTTCAAGGCCACTCTGAGGAATCTCGACTGATTTAAGGGCTTACGATGGCACTCAGCCCTAGAATTAGCAAGAGTGATGGGAAGGAATCCCCAACACTCCCCTCCAAGATCGAGTCCTGTCAATACGCAGCATAGGAAAGCCAACCTCAAAGCATGTCAGTGACTTGCCAAGTGTGACATTCCCAGCCCCTCCTGACACAGACGCCGAACACACCTCTTTACAGACTTGATGCTTGCAACCACCTCATAAGAGGGAGGAGAGCAAGCGCAAGTTTATAGAGAGCGAGAACATACAACCAGTAAAAGATGAGTAGAAAGATGTATCTGGTCTATGCCTCAGCCATACCCTTCATGGTCAACTGCCTTCAGAGCAAAAGCTTGACTGCCGCTCCAACCTTTGCATGTCCTTCCGACCAATTCTTCTTCAGCTGGGGCCCATGCTTGAACCATGCTTCAAGAAGGCAGATGGATCCATCAGTGCAACTAAAGAGCGCCCTGGTAGCACAACCCCTTTCCATGCACCTTTCTTGGTCCCTGTGACCTTGTAGAGTTCAAGTGCCTTCTGTGTCACCTCAATGTTGCTGTGGTATGGCACAAAAATTGGCGTATGTGGAAACCCTGGCTCAAGCACCACCAGGGACAGTGATTCCATGTAGAGCCAGATTGCACGCCCTGTCCCTTAGCCAGCAAAGGGGATCATGGTGGTGGCATATCCTCCATCTCCATATCATAGTCTGATTGCTGCAATTGCTGCTATTGTTGTTTCTCATGATGCATCTGCTGCAACTGCTGTTGTTCCTTGTAATGCTTCCACTCCAGCTGCTATTGTTACCATGGTTGCTGCTGTGACAGCTGTTGTTGGTGATGCTGCTGTTGTTCCTGCTCCTGCTGATGTTGCTGCTTCTTCCTGTGCTGCTTCTGTTGTTATTGTGGGTATTGATTCTGCCCTTGTGGGACATTCTGCTAGGGAGGAGGGGTCACTACCTTTTGTCCCCTCCCTGACACCTACTGCCATTCACTAAGGTCATCTGTGGACTGTCCAGAATTATCTGGCCCCACTACTTTGTTCACTGTCACTGGTTCCTATGCTGTTGCAGGCTTCTGGGGTGGTGGCACCAAGTTCTTACCAGGGCATGCTTCCATGAAGCACTTGCATTTTAGTGTCAATATGAAGGCAGACTTCACTAGAGGCAATGCCTGTCTTGCTCTTTACTCTAAGCACTTCACCAAATTGTCTGTACTGGGCAAAGAAGGCCCCCCAAATGGTCCTCTAGTACATCCAAGGGCACCCCCATGAAGCATGATTTTAGTCTTCCAGATGACCAAATACTCCATCTGGAGCCTCACCAATTTTGTGGTGAGGATACTTCTAGCTAGGGCCTTTGCCTCCTCCACTGCCTTAACCAGGTATTGAACTCACACTCTTTGGGTCTTGTCACTGGATCTAACCAATGCTTTTATCGACTGTGCCATGTGTCCTTATGTGCTGTTAAGGCAGTGGAGAACTTGGAGAGGGGAATTAACAGGAGATAACTGATATCCATTAAACATGGCATGTGGAACTAGAACAGTTTACCCCAGTGAGCGAAATAAAGGGTTCAGTTTGACATTCCAACCACCTGAAGAAGGCCGGAGCATACAATGGCTGAAACGTTGTAATAAATATCGTGACAAAGATGAGGACAATAGTCCGAATAATGTAAACAGTGTACATAATACCTCATCTCAGAAATATAGACAAATACTGAAAAATGTGTCACTTTGTCAATTCTCTAGATGATTTCAAAAAGAGAAAAACAATCATAACTGGGAATGGACAAGTTGTTGAACAAATGGTGTCCTGAGGCCAAAATAAGAAAAATAGAAATAAGTCAGTTGCAGCTGTGGCCATAAATGTTTCACAGCTAAGCTAATATTGTTTGTTCTCTGTCGGCTAATGAAAAAAATTGTTCTGTCAATAAAAGATGCTTCTTGGTGTTCTTGAATTAGGAGAGTTGTTTTTATTTTGCTACCTCGCCTGTCGGCTTGTGCGTTGGATTTTTGACATTGGATCTGCGATTTGTGATTTCAACATTTCTTCCAGTCCCTGGATCTTTTGAGTTCGGACTTGCAATTTGTTTATTTCATTGTAGAAATTAGCTGCTATATCAATTTTTTAATAATATTCCTTACATTTGCAATTTCAGTGCAAGGGACATCATTCAAGTGACTAAAATATTTACTATACAGACAAACCTATCATCTACAGGACCCCCCTCCCCCAATCAACAGACTTTGGATGCAAGAAACAAAATCTGCAGGCAAGATAAAAAAAAGTTATGCAGGAAAAAAACCTCCAAATCGTCAGTGATGTATTTCAAAATTTGTGAGCTTAGCAGAACGAATTGTATGACGGCAGTGACTGGCCTTTCAATTGTAAACAAAGATGGGTGTACAGTATATAAAGTATGATACATTAGTGCATGCATGAGAAAGTAGCTATGAGAAATCTATTATTTTTTTTATTTTGATTAATATATCTATTAAGTATATATTTATTTATGTCATAAATACATTTTTATAGTATTTACATTATGATCATAACTACTGGTAGTTACTATAGTAGTTTTATAACTCAAAAATAATCCCTTTCTATCTACAGTTAATCGTCTTTAATGGATCACCCATCCCTGCTATTAGTCTGTTGATTAGAGGTTTGCATAGTAAATATGTTATATTGTAAAATTAGGATCAGGCTTCATGCTTTTCAAATTGTAATATTTTTGAAAATTTTTACCTGTCTTTCAGTATTTACAAAACTTGGATTAATATAAAACAAGCCACAAATGTTGAGATTTATAATTTCTATGACAAATTCTACTTGTTATTTTATCGCGGGGTTTGGGTTTGGTTGATGGAGAAAAAAAAAGAATCTCAATCTGAAATGAACTTCCAATTACCAATTTGCAGAGAATCTATTCTTAATCACATTGTTCTCTGGTTGAGGATAATCTCTTAAATTCTTACATTGGCTATTTCAGATGACATGTTTGGCTTGGGGTAGTAAATGCGTATTTGGTTGCTATGTGTATGATGATGATTATATGAAACGCTGAGGCGTGGATTTTGGTATTGATAATATCATTCTATTTAGGTTCTGTTGACTTTGGTATTGAATCTTCAGTTTATTTTATATTTTAAGCTTTTAGCTTACTTTAAGCTTTAGCATTTATTCATATTATTTGTGTGTAACATATATATATATATATATATATATATATATATATATATATATGTGTGTGTGTGTGTATATATATATATATATATATATATATATATATAAAGAAAATATGTGGATGTAGATCCGATGGTATGATGAAAAATAAGTAAAAGACAAAACAAAATCCGAATATGTAAGTTTACTGTTTTACTGTTGACAGTAAAACAACATTAAAACAGTAAACTTGCATATCCGGATTTTGTTTTGTCTTTTCCATATTTTTCATATATATATATATATATATATATACTATATACTCATACTCATTTCATTTTCATTTTCATTGCATATTCTGTTTTTTAATGACATTAAAATCTCCCGTAGAAGCCTGAAGAGCGGGAGCGAAACCGGTTGCTTCCCTTTTTATACTTTGCTTTGTATTTTAATATGTCTAGTAATATTAAGCTCAACACCTTCATTTCTGTTATATATATATATATAGTTGTAGAGTAGATAAGTGAAACGGCCAAATGTAAGCAGGTGTGTATGCATGTGCTGTTGTGCCTCAGCAGGCAACAAATAATCATTAAATTTATACATGAGGTGTAAACATAATAATGCTCAATGCAGTTATTCAGAGCAATGTATTAATTAGTACATATGCCAACACGTAGGTACGCATATATGTACTAATTAATATATATATATATATATATATATATATATATATATATATATATATATATATATATATAAAGAAATATACTCTTAAGCTGTTCTATATTTATGGGATAAAGTGCTCAATATCAGAGATAGAGCATGTGTAAATATAAAAGTGGACATTGAAGTCAACACTTAGAAGCGACAGGCTGTTTCATGCTAGACGCAATGGCCTGATGATTGCGTCTAGCATGAAACAGCCTGTCGCCTCTAAGTGTTGACTTCAATGTTCAATTATATATATTTTTATTATTCTGAAAGAGAATTTCCCCATGATCTCAGATTTATCATTATAAAGTTATTTTTATTTACTCATTGCAGAAAAGAACATTGGACTTAGAGAGGATTCACCCACAAATCCTCCCAACTACTATGGATTAAGCAAACTTAAGTCTGAGAAAGCGCTTCTCTGTGAGGCTCCTAGATCTCTCATCATTCGGACTTCGGTATGTAAAGGATATATCTCTGTATGTCTTACATTACAACTCTACACCTACATGTCCTCTATTTTCACTTTTTCTCTCTCCTTGGGGAACTAACTAATCACACATATATTTTTCTTACTTAATTCCAGTCAACTTTGATCTTCAATAATTTAAATGCAATGTCAATCATTATCTTCTATCTTCTTAATTCCTGTTCTTTTATTGTTCTCTTTCTTTAACCCTTTGCCTGTCCTGTGCGTCTTATGTGATGCACAGGACATGTGATTTCCACATCTGTGCATCATCTGTTATGCACATAAGCCATGATTTTAAAAGAGTGGTAAAACTAAGGACGCTTAAGATTAAGAAAAGAGTCTACTGTTGAGCAGGACGCCTGAGGAAGGGCCTGATCTAATATTTTGTGCATCATATATGACCACAGGATGCTTGACTGATAATGTAAGGTCTCAAATGAAAGATATTTATTTTTCCACTTTATTGAAATGATTATAACCTTCACATCACATGTAATACACAAAGCGTAATGTAAATGACTTATGATTTGTACTTTCTGTGCATCACATGTGATGCCCAGGTTTTTATTATGTGAAACAATTTATATGAGCACATTCTATATTTGCCAAATAAGTTGATTTGCTTTGCAATAGTTATAAATTTGAAAACAAGCATGAATGTTTGTATAGTACACATGAAAATGGCCTGAACAAGCAAAGGGTTAATAATGTTTCCTTTTTCTCATATTCTCTCACACTCAGTATCCCCTTGAGTCTTGACTTTATTACCTTGCTTGGGGTGAAATGATTAAAAAAAAGGTTTCTTTTTACTTTATAATGTCTAAATTTTACATTCTTATAATTTGTGTACATTTATATGCTGGATTTAATTTTTTATTTACTTAATTTAATTTTAAAGGTGATAAATACTTTTTTTTCTTCAAGTTAAAATTAAAATGTTATCTCTTGTTCCTGATTTGAAATATGAAAATATATATATCTAAGTAAAAATATATCTGCAATAAAAGCTTATCACTATAGCTTTTTAATAGAGTTAACTGTATATAATTTAAGCCTTGCTCGGGGTGATACGCTTAAAAAAAAAAAAAAAAAAAATATTTGTAAATTTAGTCTGTAGCCAAAGTTAAATAGGAAAGAATATCTACAAAATATGATCTGATTGCTATAAATGTTATCGGTAGTTGTTACATGTGTTTCAGTAGACATTTCTGTTTTATGTAAACAGCAAAATTAATGTTAGTTGACCAGCTTAGACATTGGGAAGTTCTATTAAAGAAAATGTGCCTCCCAAAAAGTTCAATTCCAGTCGGATGGCACATTTTTTTTAAGAGGGCGTTTCTCTCTATATGTTGGTTGGCATTACTTTCACAGTTTACCCATTAAATATAATATTTATAATAATAATAAATAATATCAGATTTAAAAAATCCATTAAAATATGCTGCTCATGATTGTTGTTAAGTTATCCAAGTTTCTTAGATGAAGCATTTCATCATTAATTTTGAAATAGTTTATAATTTGAAGATATTAGGAGTATAAAATTTTATTACATCAATAAAAAAAGGGACGTAATTTAAAAAAAAAAGTCTAAAAGGAGAAAACAACACACAAACCAACTACTGTAGTTTTCCTGTTTTTTGATTTTTTTAAAAAATTATATTCATTTTTACCATTTGCTATTTCTTATATGGAATCCATGCTTCTAAATTATGTCATAGAATGCAATTTCTTCCACACATGGTGAATTTGTATCGGGTGTTGTGCACCAAATTGCATTTTGAATGCGTTCTTTTAGGGGATTCATATATTTTCTTGAAGCAAAATGGCCTTTAATTTGCAAACTACCATCCCTCAGTATCCATGCTTAACCATGTCCCAAAATGCAACTGTTCTGTGGATGTCCACCATCTTTCTTTTTACTGCTTTGAATCAAGACTCCAAACTGTATTTTCACTCAACTCTCATCACGGTCCTTCACCCAGTCACTTTTCAGCACCAACTCAACCAAGAACTCCTTTTGCCCACAAAATCATTACTTCTCTTTTACAAACTATCAGGAACTCTTCCATTTTCATCTCCTGATTTTATCCACATTCACTTCTCTTTTCTCCAGACCCCTTTTTGATTCCAAAATTACTGACCCCGATTCCCAATACAGTAAAACCTCAAATTAATGATCCTGGAACCAACAGATTCCAAATGTAAGATTAAAACTTTTCAAACATTATTTAAAGGTATATATTAACTTAAAAATAAAATACACATACATATATACTGTATTTATATTTACATTAATTTTGTACTGTACTGGGTGTTTTAGGCCATGAAAAAAGTGCTTCAAATTAATGGACAAACGGATTTAATGGACAATCCTCCTTATTAAGATTCCACTGTACTTCCTAAATGACATGTCAGGCTCCAACTACCTGCTGGTATAACGATATATTAGTCATGTTTTATCAATAACTCCTATATTCTGACCATTTTCAATACCTTTTTTCTTGAATTTTAAGGCATTTCCATAAAAAAGTCATGCATAACCTGTTTTGAATATTAAATTTTTTTCAGTATATTTTTATAATAAAATCATTAGTAATGCATTTAAAGTAGATCCAAGGATATAGACCCCTGAGTGGCACCTGCTTAATGCAAAAATGTCCAGAAGATGTAGTCATTCAATACAAATTTCATTACACAATCCAATAAGAAAAATTGAATCAAATCAAAAAATCAGCCAGAAGCACCTTAACCCTTCAATTTGTGAAGAAGACCACCTGCCCTCTTAATTTAAAATGCCAAATGCTTTTGTTCTAGGTGGAAAATCAGGCAAATATATTCTTGATGAGCTGAGAGGAGAATTGGAAGAGGATTTATGAACAAAACATTCTGCTTTATCAGCAATAAATGACAACACTTCAAATTGATTAAAGAGACAAGAGATTTTATGAATTTCATAATGTTTCTGTACAATTCCGTACTTTTTCTAGATTTCATTGAGTTCAGACACCTACATGAGTTTGGAAATCATTCAAAAGTAAAAAATATTTAATTTATGATAAAAAATAATGCAAAATTTCTCCTTTTTTCATTTTTTTTTTCTCTTCCTTTTTCACAAATTTTAGTGATTTTCTTTGCCCTAAAATCAGATGCGTTTTATACATGAAAATCAGGTGTGTTTTATACATGAAAATCAGGTGCGTTTTATACATGAAAATCAGGTGTGTTTTATACATGAAAATAAGCTTTATTTTCCCTGGAATTTCTCTGCTTTTTTTCTTTTAATTGTATCCTACTTCCTTAGCAGTCTGTTGCTGTCACTAGTATTGCACTTAAATTCATAAAGTCTAGGCATCATAGATTGGCGGCAATGTCTCATTCTTTTACAGTTGAAATGGCTATATTTAACCTCAGTTCTATGCTGATAGTTTCTTCCATCACATTTCTCGCTTGTGGAACTCTCTTCTGGCTTCTTGCTTCCCAGTCAATTTTGATCTTGAAAAATTTAAATGCAATGTCAATTGTTATCTACAGTTTTTTTAATTCTTGTTTTTTTAATGTTCTCTGTCGTTAAAAGTGTTTTTTCCCCCTCATTCTCTGACACTCGGTAATACCTTGCTTTGCTTGGAGTGAAATGTTTAAAAAAAATTAAAGTACAATGTAATTGTAAAATTACTATTGATGGATCCAAAGTAAAAAATAAATAAATTCAAGACAAATTATGGTCTTTTGTCATTTTAAAAAAAAAATCTATTTCTTCTGCATCATCAACAAAATTCAATGCATAAAAACAAGTGAATTGTCTATTATCATTTTTCTTTTTGTGCAATATATATATATATATATATATATATATATATATATATATATATATTTCAGATAGAGTATATCTGTAAAAGGACAATATGAATAATGACAAAAGGAAAACTTATCTTAGCCAATGCATTTCGTCTACTAAGGGATTTTATCAAGGCAAATGCATTCGCAAGATAAGTTTTCCTTTTGTCTGTATTATATATGATATATATATGTATATATATATATATATATATATATATATATATATATATATATATATATATATATATATATATATTATTATTAATAATATATATATATATATATTATTATTATTAATAATATATATATATTATTATTGTTATTATTAATAATATATATATATTATTATTATTAATAATATATATATATTATTATTATTAATAATATATATATATTATTATTATTAATAATATATATATATTATTATTATTATTATTAATAATATATATTATTATTATTATTAATAATATATATATATTATTATTATTATTAATAATATATATATATTATTATTAATAATATATATATATTATTATTAATAATATATATATATTATTATTAATAATATATATATATTATTATTATTAATAATATATATATATTATTATTATTAATAATATATATATATTATTATTATTAATAATATATATATATATTATTATTATTATTAATAATATATATATATTATTATTATTATTAATAATATATATATTATTAATAATAATAATAAATCAAGAAGAAAAACTTAAAGATCCATTTTGGTTATAATTTATTTTGTGAATATCTCTATATAGTAATCTCTTCAGACTGAAAGCTTTTAATAAATGGAGACAATTTCCCCCCTCCCCGGACTGATATACTAGATTGACAGGAGGAAGGGAAAGCAAGAGAGAAGAAAGAGGGAGAGGAAGAAGAAAAATGACAGATTGTAAAGTTCTTTTTAAAACATGAAATAGAGGGAGAGAGGGTAAAGAAAGGAAAGGGAAGAAGGAAGAAATGAAAGGATAGTAGTAAAACTAAAATAAAATGACCTAGCCAAGAATTTTTTTCCTTAAAGTGTGGAACTTTGTACATCAGGTGATACAGCAAATTGACCGATATGGCCTGTTATTTTAGGCAGGACAAAGTAACACAATTTCAAATTAGTTAGTCTAATAAAGGGGCCCTTAATAAATATAATAATCATAACAATATCAAACATAAATGAAGAGATTTTAAATAAAGAATAATAAAAGATAAACAATAAAAATAAAGAATAAAAATCTAAGTCAGATGATGTATGGATAAGAATACTAAAGATGTTAATTTAAAATTATAGATGTTGTATACAATGGCAAGACAATCATAGATCTTGCTGCCTATGAAAAACACAAAAGCATGTGATACGCAATATAAACACACACATATATAAACACATATGAATACATATATCCTTATATGTGCTAGCACCCATATAAATGAATCAACACTTCAAGAGAGTGTGTGTGTGTGTGTGTGTGTGTGTGTGTGTGTGTGTGTGTGTGTGTGTGTATATATATGTGTATATATATATATATATATATATATATATATATAATAATAATAATAATAATAGATGGCCACTTGTATCCAAGGATACCTGTCTACTAGGGTGGCTAGCCAATCCATATAGCAGATGCTTGCTCAGGCACATTTTTATTTGCTCAGCACCCACAGAGCCCACCTGTGGTTTATACTGCAACTATGTTAAGCAGACATTAGTTACAGTTTTTGGGAGAGAGCGTGTTATCTAGCATGATCAACAATTTGAACAAGGCCAGCACACTTAAGTCCTCGGTAACCCAGACTTATGGCTTCGTGCTAGCACAGCTGTCAATGGCTTGGTATGGTTTTCAGGCACTTTCCAAATGTGCCGCACGCTGGGATCAACCTCAATCCAGTCCGATAACATCAGGAAGTCGCCTTCCTGACAAATCGACCATGATGAGATTCGAACCTGGTTCTCATGGTCGAAAGCGAACATTCTAACCACTCAGCCATGCGCTCATATATATATATATATATATATATATATATATATATATATATATATATATATATATATATATATATATATACACACAAAAGGAAAACTTATCTTGCAGATGCATTTGCCTTGATAAAATCCCTCAGTTTTCTTTTTGTTTTTATTCATATTGTCCTTTTACATATATACTCTATAAAATTGATATATAAGGCTAGGATGGGGTCACAAGCCTTGAATGGCAACCTTCCTAGAGATGGTGTCTTGATAAAAACACTCGGTATACTTAGATTTCCATGAGTGTTTGAGTTGGGCATCAGGAATATCATTTAACTTTGCCTCAAATTATCATGACAAATTTCGGTATGTTGACAGGCATATGTGGAGAGGTAAACTGAGATCCTCTGTCAGGCAGGACCCACATTGCTCTGTGTGAGATTAATCACATCCCTATCTCAACAAAAAAAACAAAAACAAAATAGCTATGATGATGATAATGATTTTTATCAAGTTTGGCATAATATAAAATTCTATTTCTAGAATGCCACTAGAAGGTTCTACCACTTAGAAATAGAGAGGATCATCTCTATGTAGTTATCTGTCCTGGTGATGCAGAAAAGTGCTACATACACAAATATATGCTGTGTTATGTGTGTATCTATATTGATTATGAAGAGTGATAACAAAAGAAAAAGTTTTAATGGTTACCACTTTAAATAAAAGTAAATGTGTTAATCGCATTCATTTTTATATTATGTGATCTGTATTGTATAGGCCTTTCTATTAAAAACAGTTTTTTAAAAAAAGTCAAATTAATTTTTTTTTTTTTTTTTTTATTTTTTTTAGAGAATATTTGGGCCTGAAGAAGTGAAGAAAAACTTTGCCAATCAAGTTGTAAAGAATCTATTAACCGGTAAGGAGATGACTCTCCTATCTGATGAAGTAAGTTTTTTTTTTTAATTTTTATTTTTTATTTTCCCTCATATTATCAATGTACTTCATATTTTTAAACATCATTGCTAGTGTAACAGATTCATCAACCTAGTGTGAGCAAAGGAAACTTCTCTCATACTTTGTGATATATTTAAATGAAGATCAGGTGATCAACTGAGGACATGTCACCATGTGCTGATATGGATTTGGTTCGTGAATACAAATATAAAATGATCAGTAAACATTTTAGCATTAGTAGTTTCTCTTGTCGACCACCAAACATTTAAACATGGGAGCAGGGTTGCCAGATTGGGTTATAAATAGAGAATTTTTCTCTATTTTGAAAACTCACTACTAAATTATAAATTAACTTTCTACTCCTTAGTAGCTTGGGTTAGTCTAGCTGATTTCTAAAAATTTTTCTAAAATAGCTAAAACCATTGTAAAATAATTAAATTAAAAATTTAGTAGCACTCGTTTTTCAATCCGGGACTGCAAATGAAAGAAGTCAGATGATTTGATATAAAACATGTAATGTTGATTATTTTATTTTTGGAAATGGAATGAAAATATGAAACAGTGCTGAAATGTTCTCAACCTGAACCCTTTCCTAAAATCACTCTTCTGATATTTCTTCATTAAATTACTGACTTTTGGGAAGGAAATTGAGCCTAGAACTTTTCAGCATACCTCATAAAGTTTTTTAAAAGTTTATAATTTAAATTTCTTTGGCAAATATCTTTTCATTTTTAATGTTCATAAATATTTTGACAGTTATTATTATTATCATCAATATCATCCTATTATTAACATTATAATCATCATTATCATCAATATCATCATATTATTATTAACATTATAATCATCATCATTATCATCATTATCAATATCATCATATTATTATTAACATTATAATCATCATTATCATCATATTATTATTATTAACATTATAATCATCATCATTATCATCATTATCAATATCATTATTACTAACATTACAATCATCATTATTATCATTATCATATTATTAACATTATAATCATTATTATCAATATCATCATATTATTATTAACATTATAATCATCATTATTATTATTATTATCAATATCATTATTATTAACATTATCATCATCATTATTATCATCATCATTATTATCCTCATCATAATCATTATTATTCTTATTATTATTAAATATGGAATAAAAGTAAACTAATTTTTACTTGATTTTTCTTTCTAGCTTTCTTGTCCAACATATAACAAAGATCTTTGTGAGGCAGTAATGTTACTTATAAAGAAAGATTGTTCTGGAATCTACCACATTGTTGGTCCTGAAGTTATGAGCAAATACCAATGGGGTTTAAAAATTGTAAGTAAGATTGTTCATTAACAAATTTAAAATAAAATGAGTTTTCCTAAAAGGCAGTGTCATAAATGAAAAAAAAAGAAGCAAGATTTGTTTTGATTTGTGGCAATTTTGAAAATCGCAGGCATCTCTATCGTGCAATGTTTTTCTTTGATTAACATGAACTTTTCTAAATACCTTACTAATAAATATCATTGTTTCCAGCAAAACATGAATTGGAAATATTCTGCTGCCATTTAGAGATTACATTCATTGTAATGACCACTGATTATTCAGCAGCTACAATCATAACCTGGCATCTTGGCTTCAATTAATTTCTCACCACCATAACGTAGCTTCTCTGTACCTTTTCTTCAAATATTTTCATGGCAATTGTTCTGGTGAGCTTTCCTCTTTGGTACTTCGACTTCATGAATTTAAGTGTAGTACAAGATTGGCAGCTTGGTTTCATCATTTTATTGTTGAAATTGCTAAAAATAACTATAAGTTCCATTCTATTAGTTTCTTCTCTCACACTTCTTGCCTGTGGAATACTCTTCCAGTTTCTTGCTTCCCTGCCACCAACAATCTTCCAAAATTTAAATGCAATGCCAATCACCATCATCTGTATTGACTTATTGGAATAATTTGAATAAAAATTTTCAAGGCACTTTTTCTGTTTAATGCATCAGGAGAGATTCATTAAAAATCAATAAATCTGATTGGTCAAAAAATAGCAAAATAAATATACATTAAAATTTTAATCCTTGTTTGTTTCTTTCTTTTACAACCATATGCTTGTTATAACAGTGAGCATCATACACATACACATTAACCGTCTCTTAGACTAACCAACCAGTACTCCACAATGAGATGCAAAATTGTGATATCATAAGTTACTGTAGAGGGATGGTTAACAAGCCTTCCTTGCGTGACAGTTTTCTAATATAGTAATGGAAAGATATGTGACATTGGTGCAATTGTCTTTATGCTATGTTAGTAATATTTCAGGATTGGGTATACAATAGATGGTGTACCCTGTAAATTGGCCTTGTGATATTTTAAAGATTTATTAAAAATCATAAAATCTGATTGTTCAAAAAATAGTAAAATAAATTGAGCATATATTCTATTCCGTCAATAATGCTTACTTTAATTCCTAACCACTGAGAATTTCTTTCTTCTTGGTTTTCAATAATCCAAATACAGATTGAGTGGCAAAACATTTTAAGCAAATCTTCCAAAATTCAGTTTGTACTGCCAATAAAGATAATGTCAAGTATGGTGTCCGATGAAGGAAGATATGTTTTGGTGTTGCTTTTTATATATGAAAGAGAATTAAACTGACTTGCTATTCTTATTTTATTACTGATTCTTATAAATGCTCTGAGAATAGTATGGAATATTTGATTGGGTTATTATAATGAGCCAATGATGCTTATAGAATGGTTGATGATTAAAATGATGTGAATGGCTTGTGGTAGAGTAGACATAGAGATTAACACAATGAAGTTGTTGTTTGACAAACATCAAGAGGAATATATTATTTTTGTTATTATTATTTTCAGGCTGAGTACTTCAAATTAGATTCTAAATGGTTGATTCCTAAAAGTTCTGATGAATTAAAATTACCTGCACCAAGAGGGAAATTTACTGCTCTTTCTACCCACAAATTCAGGTAAACTTCCAAATTTTATCATCTATATTTTCCACATAAATGTGATTTGTTCATGTATGTTTTTTTTTATTTATTGATACATATTATGGGATTGAAAAGTTATCATTATTTACATTATTTACAGTGAGGCTAATAGCCTTATCTTTGTTGTTATTATTACAACATTTTGACTCATGTGCCTTCTGGCTTTCTTCAGGGTATATATGAAAATTTCAAAATTCATAGAGCATGAAGAAATGATCATCTGTTGCCTGCAACATCAAGTAAAACTCTTGTGGTAACTGAAACACATACCAACAGGAAATGATCAGCAGTAGAAACACACTTTAGATTAAACAAATACTCTGCAAGCATAACATTAGCCTCTACAAGCAGCAGTATAAGGGTCAGTAGTCAGAAAAATGGTGTGGTTTTTCTCCCTTGCATTAGAAGCATGTTGAAAAACTAGGACAATATTCAGTAGTAGTTCCACCCTTCAGAGACATCTCTCTCAAAGTAAACCTTCTCTCGAAGAAAACATAACCAAATATTTTATATACTTTCTTTCCATGCAGTAGAGGCAAGAAAAATAAAGATGTGTCCAGATGTCCACTAAAATCAAGAAAAGTAACCATGGCAGAACACAAGAAAGTTTTATTCTGGGTGAGACAATGAAATCTCATCGTTGATCATGTGTGGATAGAAAAGTGAAGTCAACAACACCTGTGAAATGGAGTTGGAGTAATAAGTGATGACTTAAAGAATCCACTAACATTCTAGGCACTAATAACCTCCTCAGTAAGCCTAGCATGGAAATGAACATCATATGGGAGACTTTAATTAAAAAATAATATTAGGTCTAAGTGTTAAAAATTACATCATTTACATGACAGGTACTATATAAGTCATATACTCTAGTTCAGTTGAAGGAACAGACAAGAGATCTCAAATTTCTCATTCCAAGTTTCCATCTTGGAATTTTTTTTAAAACCATGTAGCATCAGTTAAGCAAAGTTAGTTTGTTGAGATTGCTATGAAATCAATTTGTAATCAGAAGATTTTTTGTTTAAGATGATAAGTGTGAAAGCATGTTCTTCATATTAATCACAACAATATTAAGCATAGACATACAAGTTAAATAAATCTCAAGGTAAAATTGAACAGGAAACAATGGTAGTCGTGAATTCAATTAGAAAAAATTGAACATTTATATTCAATTAATACAATTTGAAAAAGCTTGTGTTTTGGTTATATGAAAGTTGACAAAGTATGAATTAAGTATGTTAATGAATTACAGTTCAGCAATGTTCAATTGTTGAAGAAATGTTCAAATAGAATAAGAAAGGAAAATTTATCAAAAAGGTAATTTAGGTAGTAAATATGCGAGATTAAAGTAGGATTTGTTTTTCTTATTCTTCCAGAGTTGTTTACTTTGGACTGTCTTTTGTTTGTCTTTTGTTGAAATTACAATTTCTATTTAGTAGTGTGAATGAACACTTTTTAAGAAAGTTGTAATGGATTTAGAGAGAGAATGATGTTGGTGGTTGAGTCAGCAGTTGACGTGTGAAAAGTTTCTTAAGTCAAAATAGGGACATGCATGGATTCATGTGGCATCTCTCTGAAGCTAAGTTACTGACTGGTGAATTGGACTGAAATTTGTTCTTTTATTTGTTTTGGGAAACCAAAGTAGGCTCCAGTGAGCTTGGCGGAAAAATAGATCTTTGACAATTGATACACATTTTGGTGTCATCTCGACCAATAAAAAAGTCAAGATTTGCAATGTGAGGTGTTGATTGGTTAAAACGAATTCTGATGGAAGAGTGTATTTTTTTACGGGGGTGAGTAGAAAATATGGATGATTCTATAAGTTACCTAGTAGTTGTGAGTTCAATCCCTGAATTAAGTAATATAAAATGTTATTTGCATCTCTCTCAAACTAAACCTTCCCTAGAAGAGAACATGACCAAATATTGTATATACTTTGTTCCATGCAGTCGAGGCAAGGAAAACAAAGGTGTGATCAGATGCCCACTAAAATGAAAAAAAATGTAAGGATGGAGGAACATCAGAAACCTTTAATTCAGGATAGACAATTAAATCTAGCATGGTTGATCATCGATAGAAAAATGGGATGAACAACACCTGTGAAATGAAGTTGAAGTAATAAACAAAAACAAAAGAGGATTAAAAGAATCTGCTAACATTCTACTAATAACCTTCCCGGTAAGCCTAGTATATAGGAGCCTTTAATCAAGAAAAAAATTATAATAGGTCTGTGACTCAAAAAATTGTACCACTTACATGACAGTTAATGTAAGCAAATGTGTGGATGTAGATCCAACGGTATGATGAAAATGTGGAAAAGACAAAGCAAAATCCGAATATGTGAGTTTACTGTTTTTATTTTGTTTTTGTTTTTGTTATTCTGTCGACGTCAGACGTTTCGGTCAAATAGACCTTCTTCGGGACATGGTTAATGGAGACATATTTATATTAGATTTAAGTTAGATGAAGAGACGATATATACAGGACTGGTCAGAAACAGAAAAACTGAAATTCTAAAGTCAGAGTATTCTTTCTTGGAGTCGGATACGCTGGCGTCGCGTGGGCGGCAACTACGAAGACCTGCGCACAGGGAAAAGATTGTGTCCTAAGTGGAAGGTGGGGGGTCTTATTTAAAACTATAGCTTATCGGTACGTTTGTCATGCATTAATCTTGCTACACAGCTTGCTATATGAAAGAACCCTGGTCTCTTCATCTAACTTAAATCTAATATAAATATGTCTCCATTAACCATGTCCCGAAGAAGGTCTATTTGACCGAAACGTCTGACGTCGACAGAATAACAAAAACAAAAACAAAATAAAAACAGTAAACTCACATATTCGGATTTTGCTTTGTCTTTTCCACATTTTCCTCATGACAGTTAATGTAAATGTCATACTCTCTTGTTCAATTGAAGAAGCAGATAAGAGATCTGAAGTATCTATGTCCAAATTTCCATCTTGGAATTGTTCTACAAAACACATAACCTAGTAGATAAAGCGTCAGTTAAGCAAAGTTAGTTACCTGATAGGTGTGAGTTCAATCCCTGAATCAAGTAGTGCAAAAATGTGATTTGTTAGTTTACTTTTTAAATAAAAGTGTTTAAAAATCAGTTCTATCTCGTTTTCCTCACATTAGATTTTTACATATGAAGCAATTTATAGTAAAATAAAAGCTAAAACTAATTTTTTTGAGATAGTTTCATTAAGACATGTTTTATTCAAATTGATTTCTACATCATTTTACTTTCATTGAATCATTTCTCTAAACTTGAATGATAAAAACAACACAGATGTGGACTTTTCTTTCAATCTTTTACTTTCATGTACCTTGTATCTTCAGGACATGGGCGATCATAGTTCTCCACCACTTCCTATGTTTTTGTTGCTTTAAGTAATTTTTTTGCCTTTTCATCCCTCTTCAACTCAGTGATTCAAACTTATTCACTGTTTCCTCCTGCATAATAAGGAGGAAACAGTTAACAAGTCTTGTGAGTGTTAACTTCTCCAAGCCTTCTTTCCTTATTATATGTCCATCAGTTTATGATTAATGTGTGGGCTGGAATTGTAGGTGACTGTCAGGTAGGTCCATGTACTCCCACTATGTCTTAAAGGCAGGGACTTTATTTTGAACACAGGGGACGACTGGTTCCATAGCCTGCACGTTCCCCCGACCTCAATGCTTTGGATTTTTATCTGGGGGCCACATAAAACAATTGGTTTATGCAGTAGACATTAATAATGCAGAGACACTGCATCAGTGTGTCATGGGGGACTGTGAAACCATTCAACACCATGTGGGAGTATTTGAAAGGGTCTGCCAGTCAATGATCTGCTGGGTGCATGCATGTGTAGAAGTAGGTGGAGGACATTTTGAACATTTGTCATGGGTTGCTGTGTTGAGATACAACGATGGCCTTTTGAACATATGTTTATATGGACATTTTACCTTGTTTTGGTGTCAGGACCCACACCCAAAGTAAGTAAAGGTATTTTTGAATTGTATCTTGGATTGTACATCTAACAGTTAATCTACCATAAACTTTAAACTTAATAACTCAAAAACAGGATTTGTAGGCATATGTTTATTTGGACATTTTGTCCTTTTTTTGGTGTGAGGAACCTACCCCCAAATTTTGTAAAAGTATTTTTTATACCTGTATATATTATATATATATGAATATTTTTTTAATATATTTAAATAATATAGTTTTATGTATAGGAATTATTGACTATAAAATAACTCTAAAAATTTTCCTATTTTCTTTTTAGATAAATTATTATTATGACTTGGTTTATCTAGATAGATGAACACATTACTTTTAGTGAATCATTTCAGCAGTTGTGTTCTCTAATCTTGAAAGTACAAATGCTAAAAACAATAGGAATGAAGATGTTCATCTCAAACTCTCTTTCATGCGCCGTGTTTTGTCATGACATGGATGACCATAGCTCTTCACAATTTCCTGTCTTTTGTCATTCCAAGTAATTTTTGTGCTTTACCATTCTTCTCCATCTTTGTTATGCCACCTATTGATTAAGTAGGTTACTCACTATTCCCCGGCTTCTCATGCCATCAGTATGTGTTGTAGGTGTTAAATTCTCCAGGCTCTCTTTCCTCATATCCCCCAGAAATTTCAGTTATTGCTTTCAGATTGTAAGCGTCAGTTTTATTGTTACTCACACCTTTTGTCTGCAAATTATCATTGGTGCTTACGGGCACATCATGTTGAAACACTGGTTCCTGTATAATTACTGAAATTAAACAATGTTAAGCCAGAGCAGTACCTAGATGGAAGACCGCTTGGGAATACCAGGTCCTGTAAGCTTGGATATGTGGGTGGTGTAATGAATGATGGCTTGGAATTTTTAATCAAAAGCCAATTTCTAATTCCAGTTAGTTTCATTATATTCACTTATGCACAAATACCCTTGGGAAAGATATGAACCCACCTTCTTCCCCCAGCTATGGTTTAATTAGTAAGACTTGTATCACTAAACCATTATTATCTCAAAAAAATTCTTACAGTCTAAAAAATATTTTCTGGCTTTAAATAACCCGCAAATGGTTGATAAGCTATAGAAAGTGGATGAATGAATCAAATTATCATTAAATAACCAGAATTAAATGATATAATTTTGATGCAGTCTTTTTTTCTTCCTCTCACTTGTATTTGGATTTCTTTTATTTCAGAACTGAATTTCCTGACTTTAAGTTTAAGACTTTGGAAGAAGCTCTTAATGAATGGAAGAAGTCAAAAGACCAATTTCCTTTGGCAGACTGTTAAGGTTCACAATGGCTACTGTGGTGATTGGTATTTGGTCAACTGCTTCCAGAATTGGCTTTTTAATTCATAGTTGGATTGGTTAAATCATGAAATTGTGCCTGGAGAAAATGATTTGAATCACTTGAAGGATTCTTATATAAGAGGGTATCTATAAAAAAAAAAAAAAAAAAAAAAAAAAAAAAAGGTAAAAAAATAAAAAACATAACAGAAAATAAATACTGGGAGTTTTTATAAAATCATTTGGTTCTATTCGCATTTTAATTCACTGTTATGACACAAAATTGAAATCTTCTTCACTTACAAAAGATCAGTGTGGAAGTAAGTGGAGTATAATGTGCAAAAACTATTTTTTTTGCTTTCTTTTTCAATTTGGACAGAAACCAACACATTTCTATTAATTCAGTAAATTTGGATGTTAACGCATAAATTAACACATTCACATATATATACTTATCATGTTTTTTTTTCTTTTTACATCTTTATAATAATCATGATTACTCATACTTTATGCCATTTAGGTTTAGATAAAAGTTTTTTATGGAATTTTTACTTTCTTTTGAATAATAAATTGTTTTATATCCTAAATTCTAAAAAGTTTTCTCTTTTTTAAAAAATTTGGTAATTTTTAACAATAAATTGCCTTTTTTCCCTAAATTCTTCTAGATTCTTTGCTAACATCTTCATTGATGTAAATATCATCAATGTATGCAAATGTCGCTTTCTTGTCTACTTCCTTCTGAGATATTAGTGCAGTGATGATTGATGTCCTTATTTGCAGAGAAACAATTCATTTCAAAAACAGTTTTGCTTGGCAGTATCTCTGCCCAGAAAACATCACCATCTGGTATGACTTTAAGTATTCATGGACTCAACCCTAAACGTAGGCTGCACTGAGGTGCAGCATGAATACGTTAGATCTTTGCTGATGCCACTTATGCATCTTTTCTACATGCAAGTCAACTTTGGGGAAATTCCGGCTCACTTAAAAAGAAGATGGAAGAGATTTATTATGGTTAGAAAAAGTCCCCTATTTTCCTGCCTCAGTGGAGTTGTGAGGTCAATCAGATAAGGAAGAAGTATATGTGAGTTGAATTTGCAGCCAAGTTGAAAGACATTTTTTTCTCTTGCTCATTCTTACTCCACCTTTTTGTTTAAGAGGTACACAAAAGGCATTTTCTAATAGATTCATCAGTCACCAAAATGATCAGTAAGACTGCAAATAAAAACTTTTAGTCTGCGTCTCTGAAGTAGTTATATGCCTCATGTCTAGCAGAGCAAAAAAAAAAACAAACCCCAAAACATGTTGCCTCTCCAAAAATCAAAAACCTTTCAAATATTACATCATGTCACCTGTGATTATCGTCAGGGGGCAGTAATCCAACAGACCAAAACAGATTGGTCGCGACAGAGAAAAATAAGTTCATATCTTTAGAACAATTATAAAGAATTTAAATTGGTTAAGAGATACCAGCAGATACTGCCAATTTGGAAAACTTAGAAAGAAATGAAGTTTCTATAAAAGAAGAATTAATCCAACAAAGATTAAATTGATATTATATATAACACTCCTCATAGATATGAAATGTTGGAACAATTTCAATTGAGCAAAATGTCATTGAATTCCCATGTTGAATTTATGCAACAGTAAGAGTTGGATAAAAATTTAACTCTACTGAAATTCAGGAGGAAATTGCTGACACATAAAAAAAAACGTAACTGAAATGCAAATATTGTAATTACAAAAACAAACCAAAAAGAGATAAATGAACTACATTTTTTTTTTAACCAGGTCTACCCCAATCAAATTAGTAAAGCCACTAAGACACAAGGGGTTACTGGTTGTGGAAGAATTAGAAACATAAACATTACTAGTGAGTGAGTGAGAACAAAAAGAGTAATCGGGAGGATAATAGATAGCAATTGACATTGCATTTAAAGAAACTGTTAGCATAGAATTTATGGTTGCATCTAGCCAACTCAACTGTAAATTGATGAAATCTCAATGCCAGTCTAGTACTGCTCTTAAATTAAAAAAAGTCTAGGTAACATAGTGAAGAGTGATATTTATTTTGTAAAATATATAAAAATATGACACAAGGCCAAAATTAATCTTATAATTAAACTTAGCTAGCCACAATTACTGACCCAAACATACCAAAATATTCCTTACAACGCATTCTTACTTACCATTCTTACTATCTCCACCATAATACCTCAAAATCTACATGAAGTCCTAACTAGTCCCCATATGTATAATTTTTGTCTGTGTGTTGTGGGAGAGGGATAAAGCCACAGTTTAAAATCTAAACCTCAACATGTATTTCTAATATGAGATAATCTATTTACAAGAAACTAAATAGTGTTAGTAATTAAAAAAAAACACAATCCTTTAGTTTTGGAGGCATTAAAATTAACACGCCATCTTTTGCCCCAGTTAACAACAGACTGAAGGTCATTTTGGACATCGACTGGCATTTTGACCACATGCAAAACATGTAAAGAGAAAAATTATTTTCAAACATTGTGTATAGAATGTGGAAAAAAAATGAAAGAATTCAGAAAAATTCATTACAGAAAAAAAGAAATACATTGGTTAAAGTCAAACTGAATAGTGTAATCTATGCAGATTGACATTGGTAGTGAAGTCCCCTTAAATCCAAAAATGTTCCAAAGTGATACGTACATTATATATGTTCCAAAGCTCTCAGATGCTTCTGTGAGATACATCTTAAATAGCCTCTGCCAACTAAGACCAGCTCGAAGTCAGAGAATGAACAATGACAGAAAATTGGTGCCTCATGACCAGCTGCTTCGGTTAGATGGAGCTCGACAGCCCAGGAAGGTAGTCCATCTAGGGGAATGAAAACCCTGATTTTAAACCTCTGTTGCTTTGTGGTCATATACAAATATGAAAACAATTGGCTGCCAACACTGACAACTTTCTGGTAATTCATGCAGCTAAGCCATCCCTATATGGAATGTTCTGTATTCTTTTGGATCTTGTTGGTACGGCTGAGATGGATGCCATGTAGTCTGGGCAGTACACAGCCTCCATATAACATTGCCCAGGCCTCTGCCTTGGAATGGTCACTCCAGTTTCACCACCAAAGGACTAAAATTGTAACCAAACAGGGTGCTACCTTTATCTCACAAGATAAATGGATTCCTATTATAATTAATGCAATAAATTCAGATTTGTCTGAAACTGTAACATTAAAAGATTACAAAGCAAGTATTAAATTGAAAGAAGATTTGATTGTGAATCTCGCAAGCTACTGATTCTTGTTTTGCCCCAAGTAATTACAAAATTACGAAAAATGGCAGAGCAAGGCATTTTACAATGTGTTCCTCCTGAGGGGGAGCAAATAGGCACTACAAATAGTTGTATTGTGGTTGTGCGGATGATATGAGGCCTTGTTCTTGGTTTTGTTATTTTTATCTTTGATTATATCATCCATTCGCAACATGCTAAATTAATATTCATACGAAATATTACAGGAAAACATGAAATAAAATATGAACAGTTTTTGGTGTGCATGCAACAAGAGGTGACATATTTATTAAATGACTGATTTTTAATTAAACATGTAATTACTTATATAATTGATTCATATTATTCACAGAACACACACACACACACATATATATATATATATGTATATATATATATATAAATCATCCAGGTCTATTGGTTTCGATCCGCATAACAATGGTTACAAAACACTTGTCCTGCTTCAGTTTATAGGCAGAAGCACAAAAATGCATGCTGGGATTTTTTCTATCCAATAAAATAGGCTGGTTCTTAGACCGGGACTGAGTCATATGAAACTGTTTTGTCTTGATGTCAGACCATTACATTTGCTTGTCCAAACTTGCTTTTGTGTGTCAACACCAATTCTTAGTTTGTGAACTTTTTACCATATTACTGTTAATTTGCCTTCTATATATTGTTTGCTTGCTTTATATTACTTTTGCCCTGCTCTTTTCTTTTTCTTGTTATTGCTTATTGCAAACTTTGCCAATTCTGTTTGTTGGACAGTTCTGTTACTTATTTTACATTTGACCATGGTTTGTCACTCCACATGGTTCAACATCTGGTTTATTTTTTCTGGAGATCCTTTTTTTCTCTCAATTTTAAATTAAAATTTGACAGTGCAAGATATTGTTCTATTATCATTTCCAGCCTGAAATGTTCTGATAATAGTTACATCTTTAACTCTTCCAATTCTTAGTTTGGGAACTTTTTAGCATATTCTTTTACCATATTACTGTTAATTTGCCTTCTATATATTGTTTGCTTGTTTTATATTATTTTTGCCCTGCTCTTTTCTTTTTCTTGTTATTGCTTATTGCAAACTTTGCCAATTCTGTTTGTTAGACAGTTCTGTTACTTATTTTGCATTTGACCATGGTTTCTCACTCCACATGGTTCAACAGCTGGTGGTCAGAGAGAGAGACAGACAGACAGAGAGACTTTGTATTTTGGGGCTCAAACTCTCTTTCTGGTGCATTATGGGAATTCCACCTGTCTTCCTACACTATAACCTAGCAAGGCAAGGGATGCAACTCCTGCATGAATCACAACAGTTGCATTGAGAAAAGTAAATATTGATTTATGTATTTGTGGAGATTATAAATTAGGTGCACACCATAAGATCTGTTCATATCCACATCCTATTCCAAACAGTGAATCTGCACTAATAAAAGGAAAAAGAATATTGAGAGAAGACCTCAATGGAGGAGGGTTTCCTTTATAAGTAATTTTATAGGCGCTAACGAATAAGACAAGACTTTTATTCAAATGAAATTTCTAAAGAAACAAACATTTAATAGAATGACAATTGAGGTGGCTCATTTACATAGAAAGTCACAAAACTATAAATAGCTACAGCTATTAACCATGGACAGTTGAGTGCATACTACTTCCTGTGAGTCAGTAACTCTATACTACAATGATGTCGCCAATACATAAAGAACTGAGTGAACAATTATCATTGGATAATTATGAATACACACAAGCGTGGCTTAGGATTCTAGCAGCTAAAGCTAGAACAAAAAAGCTGAAGGATTTGAAATCATTTTGGGGAGAAAAACAGATAACTGATCTCTTCTATGCAACTGCTGGTTGTGAGGCTCTTATAAAATTATCATCAATTGCACACCCAAGACAGTTGGAAGAAATGACATTTGACAATATAAGTCAACTAATAGTTCATGAACATTTCTCAGAAAGTGAATGAATTAGTTATTGAACATGTTCTTCATTTGAAACAGGCCGCTAAGTATTGTGGGAGCAAAAAAACAGTCAACTGAAGAAGATTTGATCCAATTGAAATTGGTAAACTGCTTTCAAAATGAGGAATATTGGTAAATGACTCTAATGCCTTTACAACTGGGAAAGTTGTTGCTAGAACAGTCTTTCAAATTTGTTCAGCAGCAAGAACTGATTCAAAAATTTAATACAACAATAGTTATTGATCTGGTAGAGGAAATAGTCACATACATGATAAAGAGAAAAATGGAATAATGTGTACTTTTTGTGGTTATCAACATCAAAGAAGAAAGCAAAAATGTCCAGCATATAAAAAACACATGAAAAGTGTTTCAAAATGGATCACTTTAAAAGTGTGTAAATCCAAAAAGAGAAATGCAGAGATGGTCCAATAAAATAAAGAGGAAATAAGTATGGATGTCTTTTCATTGAAAAAATAAAAATAGGGCTATTAAAAATTTGAATCAATAATGTTTTATTGGACATGCGACTAGATACAGGAAGTGAAGTGATGTTGATACCCAGAAATTTCTGAAAGAAATTAGGAACCAAGATTAAAGAAAATCCTTGTCCAACAGAATCAGTTCATTGGATACATAATAAAAATGGTAGGCTGTTTTGAAGCCTAAATGGAACTAAAAAATAAGTTTGATGTTTTAGCAATTATTGTGGCAAACTGTGAAAAGAATCATGGTCTAATAGGAAATGATGTATTGGACATAAATTTGACAAAATTAGTAAACAAAGTGAAGGCAGCAGAAAATGGAATGTTAAAAAAACTATGAAGCAAAGTTAAGACTAAAAGAAAATATCTCCCTCTCATATTTTCAAGCACAAAAAGTGCCAGTCCATCTACTACCAATAACTGTGGAAAAATTACTGGGACAAGATCTACTTGAATGAGTTCCACAAGGAGGGAGCAAATGGGCCTCCCCATTAGTAATTTTAAGAAAAAAAGATGGGGATCTGCATATTTGTGGTGACTACGAAATAGGTGTAAACCACAAAATATGTGCAGACTTATATCCTATCCCCAATGTAGAATGGCCTTGAAAACATTCTCTAAAATTGATCTAAAGTCAGCATACCATCAAATACCTATTGATGAAGACTTTAAAGAAGTTACAACAATAAACATGCCAATAGGCTTATTAAGATGGAAAAGAATGCCACATAGAATTAAAACCACAAGTGCAATTTTTTAGAGGCCGATAGAGCAAGTTATTGGTAGCAATATAAAAAAATACAATATGCTATCAGGATGATATTTGTGTTGGTACTATTAACAATGAAGAACTAAAATGGAAAACTAGTATGGTTTTGAATGAATTAAAAAATGCTGGATTAATAATTAACGAAAATAAATGTGTGCACAACACTAAAAAAATATTTTGGGGATATTCCATATCTATCACCAGACCAATCATTAATTGACAAAATATTAAAAGTTGAAGTATCTCAGAATAAAAAAGAATTGGAATCTTTCTTAGGACTTGTAAATTTCTACAGACGATATGTATAGCGATCCTCCAAATTGATAGAACCTTTTGCTGCTTTAAGAAAAAAGAATGTAGAATTTATTTGGACAAAAGAACAAGTGACATTTGAAAATTTAAAAGCTGTTCTGGCAAAGAAGCCAGTAGTAAAAATATTTGATCCTAGAAAGGAAATAGTAGTAACAACTGACACAAGTGAACACTCAATTTCGGGAATATTGGTTCAGGATGGTCATCCTATTATGTATCTTTCAAGAAAATTGCCAAAAGCCAAAGTGAACGATTCAAATATTGAGAAAGAAGCATTGACCATAATATTGACGACAAATATAGTTTGTCAGTTTCTCATTGGGAATAAATTTCTATTACAGTCCAACCATATAATTCATATTTAATCCTAAGAAGGGACTTCCTAAGCTAAGGTCTTCTAGAATTCTAAGATGGGCCTTAATGTTAATGGCATTTGACTTTGATATTGAGTACGTGGATGGCAATACCATTCTGCATGTAGACGCTTTGTTGAGACTGAGGTTCGTTACTTTTAAAAGTGAGAAAAAGAGGAAAAATTTGAAGATACTTTCTTATACTGGGTCAAAACTGATATTTTGTCAATAGACAAATTAGCTGAGGATACAAAGCGAGATCCCATATCAAACACTATATTGTTCAGGATACAAAATAATAAGTGGAATAATTGCTCATGGACAGAAAGGCGCTTTAAGGAGGTTAGACACAAGTTAACTGTAGAAAAGGGTGTAATTTGTAATGGAGACTTAGTGGTTCCGCCAGCAATGCAAAGGAGCAAAATCATAAAAAACATACATGATGATGTCCATTGTGAGATTAAAGCAAGAGGCATGGTGGCCAGTCTATTCTTTGTTGAGACTGAGGTTCGTTACTTTTAAAAGTGAGAAAAAGAGGAAAAATTTGAAGATACTTTCTTATACTGGGTCAAAACTGATATTTTGTCAATAGACAAATTAGCTGAGGATACAAAGCGAGATCCTATATCAAACACTATATTGTTCAGGATACAAAATAATAAGTGGAATAATTGCTCATGGACAGAAAGGCGCTTTAAGGAGGTTAGACACAAGTTAACCGTAGAAAAGGGTGTAATTTGTAATGGAGACTTAGTGGTTCCGCCAGCAATGCAAAGGAGCAAAATCATAAAAAACATACATGATGATGTCCATTGTGAGATTAAAGCAAGAGGCATGGTGGCCAGTCTATTCTTTGTTGAGACTGAGGTTCGTTACTTTTAAAAGTGAGAAAAAGAGGAAAAATTTGAAGATACTTTCTTATACTGGGTCAAAACTGATATTTTGTCAATAGACAAATTAGCTGAGGATACAAAGCGAGATCCCATATCAAACACTATATTGTTCAGGATACAAAATAATAAGTGGAATAATTGCTCATGGACAGAAAGGCGCTTTAAGGAGGTTAGACACAAGTTAACCGTAGAAAAGGGTGTAATTTGTAATGGAGACTTAGTGGTTCCGCCAGCAATGCAAAGGAGCAAAATCATAAAAAAACATACATGATGATGTCCATTGTGAGATTAAAGCAAGAGGCATGGTGGCCAGTCTATTCTTTGTTGAGACTGAGGTTCGTTACTTTTAAAAGTGAGAAAAAGAGGAAAAATTTGAAGATACTTTCTTATACTGGGTCAAAACTGATATTTTGTCAATAGACAAATTAGCTGAGGATACAAAGCGAGATCCCATATCAAACACTATATTGTTCAGGATACAAAATAATAAGTGGAATAATTGCTCATGGACAGAAAGGCGCTTTAAGGAGGTTAGACACAAGTTAACCGTAGAAAAGGGTGTAATTTGTAATGGAGACTTAGTGGTTCCGCCAGCAATGCAAAGGAGCAAAATCATAAAAAACATACATGATGATGTCCATTGTGAGATTAAAGCAAGAGGCATGGTGGCCAGTCTATTCTTTGTTGAGACTGAGGTTCGTTACTTTTAAAAGTGAGAAAAAGAGGAAAAATTTGAAGATACTTTCTTATACTGGGTCAAAACTGATATTTTGTCAATAGACAAATTAGCTGAGGATACAAAGCGAGATCCTATATCAAACACTATATTGTTCAGGATACAAAATAATAAGTGGAATAATTGCTCATGGACAGAAAGGCGCTTTAAGGAGGTTAGACACAAGTTAACCGTAGAAAAGGGTGTAATTTGTAATGGAGACTTAGTGGTTCCACCAGCAATGCAAAGGAGCAAAATCATAAAAAACATACATGATGATGTCCATTGTGAGATTAAAGCAAGAGGCATGGTGGCCAGTCTATTCTTTGTTGAGACTGAGGTTCGTTACTTTTAAAAGTGAGAAAAAGAGGAAAAATTTGAAGATACTTTCTTATACTGGGTCAAAACTGATATTTTGTCAATAGACAAATTAGCTGAGGATACAAAGCGAGATCCCATATCAAACACTATATTGTTCAGGATACAAAATAATAAGTGGAATAATTGCTCATGGACAGAAAGGCGCTTTAAGGAGGTTAGACACAAGTTAACCGTAGAAAAGGGTGTAATTTGTAATGGAGACTTAGTGGTTCCGCCAGCAATGCAAAGGAGCAAAATCATAAAAAGCATACATGATGATGTCCATTGTGAGATTAAAGCAAGAGGCATGGTGGCCAGTCTATTCTTTGTTGAGACTGAGGTTCGTTACTTTTAAAAGTGGGAAAAAGAGGAAAAATTTGAAGATACTTTCTTATACTGGGTCAAAACTGATATTTTGTCAATAGACAAATTAGCTGAGGATACAAAGCGAGATCCCATATCAAACACTATATTGTTCAGGATACAAAATAATAAGTGGAATAATTGCTCATGGACAGAAAGGCGCTTTAAGGAGGTTAGACACAAGTTAACCGTAGAAAAGGGTGTAATTTGTAATGGAGACTTAGTGGTTCCGCCAGCAATGCAAAGGAGCAAAATCATAAAAAGCATACATGATGATGTCCATTGTGAGATTAAAGCAAGAGGCATGGTGGCCAGTCTATTCTTTGTTGAGACTGAGGTTCGTTACTTTTAAAAGTGGGAAAAAGAGGAAAAATTTGAAGATACTTTCTTATACTGGGTCAAAACTGATATTTTGTCAATAGACAAATTAGCTGAGGATACAAAGCGAGATCCCATATCAAACACTATATTGTTCAGGATACAAAATAATAAGTGGAATAATTGCTCATGGACAGAAAGGCGCTTTAAGGAGGTTAGACACAAGTTAACCGTAGAAAAGGGTGTAATTTGTAATGGAGACTTAGTGGTTCCGCCAGCAATGCAAAGGAGCAAAATCATAAAAAAACATACATGATGATGTCCATTGTGAGATTAAAGCAAGAGGCATGGTGGCCAGTCTATTCTTTGTTGAGACTGAGGTTCGTTACTTTTAAAAGTGAGAAAAAGAGGAAAAATTTGAAGATACTTTCTTATACTGGGTCAAAACTGATATTTTGTCAATAGACAAATTAGCTGAGGATACAAAGCGAGATCCCATATCAAACACTATATTGTTCAGGATACAAAATAATAAGTGGAATAATTGCTCATGGACAGAAAGGCGCTTTAAGGAGGTTAGACACAAGTTAACTGTAGAAAAGGGTGTAATTTGTAATGGAGACTTAGTGGTTCCGCCAGCAATGCAAAGGAGCAAAATCATAAAAAGCATACATGATGATGTCCATTGTGAGATTAAAGCAAGAGGCATGGTGGCCAGTCTATTCTTTGTTGAGACTGAGGTTCGTTACTTTTAAAAGTGAGAAAAAGAGGAAAAATTTGAAGATACTTTCTTATACTGGGTCAAAACTGATATTTTGTCAATAGACAAATTAGCTGAGGATACAAAGCGAGATCCCATATCAAACACTATATTGTTCAGGATACAAAATAATAAGTGGAATAATTGCTCATGGACAGAAAGGCGCTTTAAGGAGGTTAGACACAAGTTAACCGTAGAAAAGGGTGTAATTTGTAATGGAGACTTAGTGGTTCCGCCAGCAATGCAAAGGAGCAAAATCATAAAAAAACATACATGATGATGTCCATTGTGAGATTAAAGCAAGAGGCATGGTGGCCAGTCTATTCTTTGTTGAGACTGAGGTTCGTTACTTTTAAAAGTGGGAAAAAGAGGAAAAATTTGAAGATACTTTCTTATACTGGGTCAAAACTGATATTTTGTCAATAGACAAATTAGCTGAGGATACAAAGCGAGATCCCATATCAAACACTATATTGTTCAGGATACAAAATAATAAGTGGAATAATTGCTCATGGACAGAAAGGCGCTTTAAGGAGGTTAGACACAAGTTAACCGTAGAAAAGGGTGTAATTTGTAATGGAGACTTAGTGGTTCCGCCAGCAATGCAAAGGAGCAAAATCATAAAAAACATACATGATGATGTCCATTGTGAGATTAAAGCAAGAGGCATGGTGGCCAGTCTATTCTTTGTTGAGACTGAGGTTCGTTACTTTTAAAAGTGGGAAAAAGAGGAAAAATTTGAAGATACTTTCTTATACTGGGTCAAAACTGATATTTTGTCAATAGACAAATTAGCTGAGGATACAAAGCGAGATCCCATATCAAACACTATATTGTTCAGGATACAAAATAATAAGTGGAATAATTGCTCATGGACAGAAAGGCGCTTTAAGGAGGTTAGACACAAGTTAACCGTAGAAAAGGGTGTAATTTGTAATGGAGACTTAGTGGTTCCGCCAGCAATGCAAAGGAGCAAAATCATAAAAAACATACATGATGATGTCCATTGTGAGATTAAAGCAAGAGGCATGGTGGCCAGTCTATTCTTTGTTGAGACTGAGGTTCGTTACTTTTAAAAGTGGGAAAAAGAGGAAAAATTTGAAGATACTTTCTTATACTGGGTCAAAACTGATATTTTGTCAATAGACAAATTAGCTGAGGATACAAAGCGAGATCCCATATCAAACACTATATTGTTCAGGATACAAAATAATAAGTGGAATAATTGCTCATGGACAGAAAGGCGCTTTAAGGAGGTTAGACACAAGTTAACCGTAGAAAAGGGTGTAATTTGTAATGGAGACTTAGTGGTTCCGCCAGCAATGCAAAGGAGCAAAATCATAAAAAACATACATGATGATGTCCATTGTGAGATTAAAGCAAGAGGCATGGTGGCCAGTCTATTCTTTGTTGAGACTGAGGTTCGTTACTTTTAAAAGTGGGAAAAAGAGGAAAAATTTGAAGATACTTTCTTATACTGGGTCAAAACTGATATTTTGTCAATAGACAAATTAGCTGAGGATACAAAGCGAGATCCCATATCAAACACTATATTGTTCAGGATACAAAATAATAAGTGGAATAATTGCTCATGGACAGAAAGGCGCTTTAAGGAGGTTAGACACAAGTTAACCGTAGAAAAGGGTGTAATTTGTAATGGAGACTTAGTGGTTCCGCCAGCAATGCAAAGGAGCAAAATCATAAAAAACATACATGATGATGTCCATTGTGAGATTAAAGCAAGAGGCATGGTGGCCAGTCTATTCTTTGTTGAGACTGAGGTTCGTTACTTTTAAAAGTGGGAAAAAGAGGAAAAATTTGAAGATACTTTCTTATACTGGGTCAAAACTGATATTTTGTCAATAGACAAATTAGCTGAGGATACAAAGCGAGATCCCATATCAAACACTATATTGTTCAGGATACAAAATAATAAGTGGAATAATTGCTCATGGACAGAAAGGCGCTTTAAGGAGGTTAGACACAAGTTAACCGTAGAAAAGGGTGTAATTTGTAATGGAGACTTAGTGGTTCCGCCAGCAATGCAAAGGAGCAAAATCATAAAAAACATACATGATGATGTCCATTGTGAGATTAAAGCAAGAGGCATGGTGGCCAGTCTATTCTTTGTTGAGACTGAGGTTCGTTACTTTTAAAAGTGAGAAAAAGAGGAAAAATTTGAAGATACTTTCTTATACTGGGTCAAAACTGATATTTTGTCAATAGACAAATTAGCTGAGGATACAAAGCGAGATCCCATATCAAACACTATATTGTTCAGGATACAAAATAATAAGTGGAATAATTGCTCATGGACAGAAAGGCGCTTTAAGGAGGTTAGACACAAGTTAACCGTAGAAAAGGGTGTAATTTGTAATGGAGACTTAGTGGTTCCGCCAGCAATGCAAAGGAGCAAAATCATAAAAAAACATACATGATGATGTCCATTGTGAGATTAAAGCAAGAGGCATGGTGGCCAGTCTATTCTTTGTTGAGACTGAGGTTCGTTACTTTTAAAAGTGGGAAAAAGAGGAAAAATTTGAAGATACTTTCTTATACTGGGTCAAAACTGATATTTTGTCAATAGACAAATTAGCTGAGGATACAAAGCGAGATCCCATATCAAACACTATATTGTTCAGGATACAAAATAATAAGTGGAATAATTGCTCATGGACAGAAAGGCGCTTTAAGGAGGTTAGACACAAGTTAACCGTAGAAAAGGGTGTAATTTGTAATGGAGACTTAGTGGTTCCGCCAGCAATGCAAAGGAGCAAAATCATAAAAAACATACATGATGATGTCCATTGTGAGATTAAAGCAAGAGGCATGGTGGCCAGTCTATTCTTTGTTGAGACTGAGGTTCGTTACTTTTAAAAGTGGGAAAAAGAGGAAAAATTTGAAGATACTTTCTTATACTGGGTCAAAACTGATATTTTGTCAATAGACAAATTAGCTGAGGATACAAAGCGAGATCCCATATCAAACACTATATTGTTCAGGATACAAAATAATAAGTGGAATAATTGCTCATGGACAGAAAGGCGCTTTAAGGAGGTTAGACACAAGTTAACCGTAGAAAAGGGTGTAATTTGTAATGGAGACTTAGTGGTTCCGCCAGCAATGCAAAGGAGCAAAATCATAAAAAACATACATGATGATGTCCATTGTGAGATTAAAGCAAGAGGCATGGTGGCCAGTCTATTCTTTGTTGAGACTGAGGTTCGTTACTTTTAAAAGTGAGAAAAAGAGGAAAAATTTGAAGATACTTTCTTATACTGGGTCAAAACTGATATTTTGTCAATAGACAAATTAGCTGAGGATACAAAGCGAGATCCCATATCAAACACTATATTGTTCAGGATACAAAATAATAAGTGGAATAATTGCTCATGGACAGAAAGGCGCTTTAAGGAGGTTAGACACAAGTTAACCGTAGAAAAGGGTGTAATTTGTAATGGAGACTTAGTGGTTCCGCCAGCAATGCAAAGGAGCAAAATCATAAAAAAACATACATGATGATGTCCATTGTGAGATTAAAGCAAGAGGCATGGTGGCCAGTCTATTCTTTGTTGAGACTGAGGTTCGTTACTTTTAAAAGTGAGAAAAAGAGGAAAAATTTGAAGATACTTTCTTATACTGGGTCAAAACTGATATTTTGTCAATAGACAAATTAGCTGAGGATACAAAGCGAGATCCCATATCAAACACTATATTGTTCAGGATACAAAATAATAAGTGGAATAATTGCTCATGGACAGAAAGGCGCTTTAAGGAGGTTAGACACAAGTTAACCGTAGAAAAGGGTGTAATTTGTAATGGAGACTTAGTGGTTCCGCCAGCAATGCAAAGGAGCAAAATCATAAAAAACATACATGATGATGTCCATTGTGAGATTAAAGCAAGAGGCATGGTGGCCAGTCTATTCTTTGTTGAGACTGAGGTTCGTTACTTTTAAAAGTGAGAAAAAGAGGAAAAATTTGAAGATACTTTCTTATACTGGGTCAAAACTGATATTTTGTCAATAGACAAATTAGCTGAGGATACAAAGCGAGATCCTATATCAAACACTATATTGTTCAGGATACAAAATAATAAGTGGAATAATTGCTCATGGACAGAAAGGCGCTTTAAGGAGGTTAGACACAAGTTAACCGTAGAAAAGGGTGTAATTTGTAATGGAGACTTAGTGGTTCCACCAGCAATGCAAAGGAGCAAAATCATAAAAAGCATACATGATGATGTCCATTGTGAGATTAAAGCAAGAGGCATGGTGGCCAGTCTATTCTTTGTTGAGACTGAGGTTCGTTACTTTTAAAAGTGAGAAAAAGAGGAAAAATTTGAAGATACTTTCTTATACTGGGTCAAAACTGATATTTTGTCAATAGACAAATTAGCTGAGGATACAAAGCGAGATCCCATATCAAACACTATATTGTTCAGGATACAAAATAATAAGTGGAATAATTGCTCATGGACAGAAAGGCGCTTTAAGGAGGTTAGACACAAGTTAACCGTAGAAAAGGGTGTAATTTGTAATGGAGACTTAGTGGTTCCGCCAGCAATGCAAAGGAGCAAAATCATAAAAAACATACATGATGATGTCCATTGTGAGATTAAAGCAAGAGGCATGGTGGCCAGTCTATTCTACAGATGTAGAAGAATATGTAAAATGGTATAAAACATGCATTAAAAGAAGAAAATTCAGACAGACAAAAACACATACATGGCCTAAAGAGTGTTAAACTTGGGACAGAGTACACATGGACCATGCCCAGGTTAATGAAGCGGGATTATTACTAATATTGGTAGATGCGTATTGAAGCTGGCCAGAAGTAATTCAGGTTTCCAACAAAAGAAGTTCGATAGTGAAACAAGCATTAAGGATCATATTTTAAAGAAATGGAATTCCTAAAATGCTACTATCTGACAACGCCCCAGAGTTCTGTGATGAGGAACTATCTCAATGAACAAAATTGGTTGCAAACCATCTAAAACCCCACTGTACCATCTGCAATTAAATGGATTAGCAGAAAGGAAGGTGCAAATTATAAAAAAATGGATTGAAGATATGTCTCCAATGGAAAGAAAAGATAGGAACATTTCTTCCTAGATTGTTGCTAAGCTATAGGACAATTACACGTACTGAAAGATCAAAAAGCTTGTTTGCTTTCATGGGTAGACAAATTAGAATCCCATCGACTATGTCTTATCCCACCAACAAAAAACTGTGGAATAAAAAGAATAGTGAATCTAATCTACAAGAGGCAAGATTCATAATGTGAAATGGACAGAACACTATGAAGATAAAAATAGAAGATGGGAATGGGATATTAGTGCATGCAGACCAAATTAGATTGCAACATGATAGTGATGAAGATACGTACAGTAAGCCTAAAAGTAATGAAGGCGAAAGTGTCATGTCAAGGCAAAACGAATATGACAAAGATGAACAATCGTTGGAGGAACACTTCTATGAAAAAAGAAAAAGATCACAATCTCCCATATCTAGACAATCTCTTAGGGAAAGGGAGGAGATAGTGAGGAGATAAAAGCACCCAGAAGAAGTACCAGGGAAAATAAGGGGATAAAACCTCTTCGATACAGGGAGATGAGGTGACTCATTTACATACAAACTCATAAACACTATAAACAGCTACAGCTATTACCCATAGGAAGTTGAGTGCCTACTACTTACTGTGAGTTAGTAACACTACACTACAGGCAATTATATTTTTCCAATATACAAATTACAATATAGGTCTTGCATAAAATTTCTATTGTGACCTAAAACTATCAAGGCAGATTAACAGTTCTCAAAAGAGAAAACAACACTCCATGAAAAACATTTTTTTTTATTACCAACAAAATTTTTTTTAACATTAAAACAACAGTTCATATAAATCAATAATAATAAAAGAAATTTACTTCAAAAAGTTTACAAATTTGATAGTTCAAAGGTCAAAAGAAGTAGGAGATGAGAAAAAGTTGACTTACCTTGGGAGAAGCTGCTTCTCTGGATCCTTTAGACAAAATATTCAGGGTTTTTGGTACAGGTGTTCTCAAATATGAGATAAACTCCCACTGATTTAGAAAAGACGTTTGAATTAGATAAAAATGTTTTATGAAAAAATATGCTTTGTAAATATTTAGAGGTTCTTTTTTTTTTCTTCTTCAACAACAGCAATAGTAGAAGTAACAGAAGCAGTGGTTTAAACATCCCAGGTCACACCTTTTACTCGCCCAAGTGAGGTCTATTTTCTTTTCCCAGGTTACAACATCTACAAGCCTGAGAGATTGAAGCCATTTTCCACCTGAGTGTATGGTTTGTTCCTTTCTAACTTTTTGCAGTCAAAACATTCTCTCTTATATATCAAACAAGGGGATCAAAATTGTCTAAAAAAACAACTCCTTAGGGGACATAATTTTTATCCTCATTGATTAAACATTCGAGAACTATTATCCAATGAAACCACACATATTAGCAACTTAAATCTGACTGTTTTTTTTTTAACAATAATAAAGCCGGGTCTCATTTCGTAAACCTTTAAATCATTTGGTTTCATTTTGATGTTGTTTTTGTAACATCAATTTGGAGCTTTTTGTTTTTTTAAATTTTTGCACACCAATTTTTATTCATATTTCTTTACACTTTTTTTTTTTATAAAGTGTCTGTCTTCATTTTGGTGTGTGTTTTTCTTCAGGAAAACTCGTTCTGATTTTCTTACTTAGATTTTCATACAATTTAATATTATCTGTTTTATTAAAAATAAATTTTATGTTAATTTTTACACATTTCAACATTTTTTTTTAGTTTTTCATACAATCAATATTATCGTTGTTATTAAAAATAATTTGACTTCCCTCCTCAGCAGTAGAAAGACGATACATACATGTCTATACACTCACATGGAAATGAAGCGAGACTTATTTCAATAACACTCAACCTTCTGGAAACGAAACATTTTATGCCCATCATGGATCTTATGCTGCTTCCAGATGCTGTTTCATTTTCGTTGATTCTTTGACCTCCTCCTCGTTCCGCTCTCTCTGTGAGATCTAAGCCTGTCTCCTTTATTATTGTAATCTTGGTATTGTTATTCATAGTCTATGTCCATATCTTCCAGGCTTTCTCTATCTTCCACTGCTTCCTTGTCAGTTGTAACTACATGCTGGTCTCAATGGAAAATGTTCACGCTTCATACTGATGTGCTGTTCTTTAATGTTGAATCAATGTGTAACGGACGGCAGCCTAAACTGTTAACAAGAAAAAAAGTGGAAGTGACAGAAGTGAAAGAAGATTTGGTTGAGATAAGTAAAAGAGTTTTCATTCTCTGCGACTAACAAAGTTTGATTTTTATTCTTACAAAGTTTGATTGATTGCTTGATCTGGAGTACAGTGTATCAGTCATGGGAGACTGAGAGTTCATTTGGAGTTTACCACAAGTTAGTAATTGAGATAGAAACACAGAGAAAACCAACACACATCTGTAGTCGAGTGAGATAGATTCATGGGAGAAATATTCCACAAATTATTGCATTGTAGTAATCAAGGTTTAGTCTCTACTGACAGGCCCTTAAAGTTTACTGTCTCCCTTTCCTTCCAGGCTCTTTTCCAGTTAAAATTGCAGGTCAGCAGTGAATAATAAAGGGATTAATAACAGACAGGTTAGTATACATAGAAGTGAGTGAGAGAATGTTTGATAATATGTATAATATTAATTAATTAATGTTGTATTCAGTGACAGTTACACCACTCATTTGATTTTCATGGTTTAAAATCTTCTGGCTGAGATTACTTACTGTAACATCATTTTTCATTTTCAAAATTCTTGTCTAGACTTTTTTGGTCAGCATGAGCAATAACATCATTTTTATTTTTTTATACTAAGACTGTATTTTGTCCCTTATACATTATAGATTTGATCCTTTCATGAGTCTGATGGAATAATCCATACTAACCTCTCACCCCTCCGGTATAATCCACTTTACACCAAAAATCACCTATCAACCAATCAACACTCTAGTTTCAGCAAGCGAGACTTCTCATTGGCTCAGACCCTTATAACTGTAACAAGTTCACGTGAAAATGTCTTTTTGCGCCCAGCGCTCTGGAGCCTATTTTCTTGACCAAAAACTCTATAAATAGAAGAATCTGAATCGACTCAAGCAGTCAAACTTTCACCCCTGGAGAGATGCCAAACTAATCCACACAAGTCAAAACCTTGACCAGCTACACTTTTACCAGGCAAACTTCTCTGACTCGGCAAACAACAACCACGCTCTCTCAGGAACAGTTTCTAGCAATTACTTACAATACTTAAAAAGTGATATTTACTCACTACTAAATAAGTATTCGTAAACAATCAATCAAACATCCAAACAACTAAAGGTACACAACTCCTACCAATTTTGAACAATAACTCAAACAAACTTACGCACACACACTATTGACTGAACTCAAGGACACATGGTACAGTGGATAAAGGCGTTGGTTAGATCCAGTGACAGTCCCAAAGAGTGTGAGTTCAATACCCGGTTCAGGCAGTGGAGAACTTTCAGAGGGAAAATAGCAGGAGATAACTGATAACTGACATCCATCAAACATGGCTCGTGGAACTAGAACAGTCTACCCCAGTGATCGAAATAAAGTGTTCGGTTCGAAATTCCAACCACCTGAAGAAGGCCGGAGCGTACAACGGCCGAAACGTTGTGACAAATATGGTGACAAAGATGAGGACAATAGTCCGACTAATGTAAATACTGTACATAATACCTCATCTCAGAAATATAGACAAACTTCAGGCTATTCAGAAAAAGAATGAATTAAAACAAGACAGTCTAACATTATATTACTATATACATAGTCCTTGTGAACATAAGCCCAATGTTCTGTTTCTTTAGGCAAGGTGTGCAATTTATTCTGTTGAAAAATTCTTTATTTCTGTACATTTTAGAAATTTGTCTTCCTAGTTTTTGATATCATGTGAGTACCCTGGCCATCTCTTTCTTTCCTTTATATGCCATGTCCTTTCAGAATCTAGGTGATCATAGCCCTCCACCTCCCTTTATCCCTTGCAGCTCTCAATGTTCCTTCCCTCTGCTTCCTCCCCCAGACCATGTTCTTTCATCCACTTGCTCAAGTCTGCCAGGTATGTCACACATTGTTTTCCCTTGTCTCTCTTTCCCTCTATTTGACCCGTGAGTATCAGATTCTCCAAGCCCTCCTTCTTTATTATGTGTCCCAGAAACTTCAGCTGCCTCTTCCTGGTGTTAAGTATAAGCCTCCTCCTTGTTTGCAACCTCTCTAAGACCTCATCGTTGCTCACACTCTTGGTCCATGATATCCGTAGCATCCTTCTGTAGAACCACATCTCTGTCGCCTCGAATCTCTTCTTCTTTGAGGAAATCATCCAACATTTGCTGCCATAAAGAAGAATAGATGTCACATCAGTATTCTTTTCTTTGTTACCAAAGAAATCCTCCTGTCTCACAATACCCGGCCCAGCTTTTGGAATGTGTCCTTGGCCATCCCAATACGTCTTTTAATCGCCTCTGTATAGCTGTGATTCCACAATGAAAATCATTGTTCTCACCTTTTAATACAAACCTTTTCAAAAGTTTTCTGGTCGTACTACTAAGCTTTCTTCTTTTTCTTCTTCTTCTATGTGCCATGTCCTTTCCAGACATTGGTGATTATAGCTCTCAATTACCTGTCCTTTGTAGCCCTTAAAAAAATTTATCTTTTCATTTTCTCTCCTAAATACTGTTCCACCATCCCTTTATACAAGCTCACTAGGTAGATTATGCATTGTTTTCTGTCCCTGTTGCCTTCAAACTTTCCTGTGAGTATCAAAATTTCCGAGCCCTCTTTCCTTGTTATGTGCCCTAGAAATTTCAATTGTATCTTTCTGATGTTACATCTCGCACATCTCGCCTATGGAACTCCCTTCCCTATTACTGTTTCCCTGACAAATACAATCCCCAACGGTTTAAGTGTAGCGTCAATCGACATCTCCAGTTGCCTTGATCTATCCACTTCCCTTCTCCACATCCTTTCATTGTTCATTCCTATCTGCTCTCGCTCCGGATCTTCTGTGGTCCCCTTGCCTTGATCGACCCACTGTCTTTCTCTTTCACCACATCCCCTCCCTTGCCACTCCTATCTGCTCTTCCTCCAACCCTTCTTTAACCCCTTGCGTGATAGTGGCCTCCGGCCTTGCTTGGGGTGATACGATTAAAAAAAAAAAAAAAAAAAAAAAAAAAATTTTCTCTAAAACTTTGTCATTGTTCACATGTCTGGTCCATCGTATTCTCAGAATCCATCTGGAGAACCACATTTCTTCCATAGCATACGATACCATTTTCCATGGTTAACTCTTTATAAAGCATTTCAGCTGTAGAATACTTACTCCATGTGTCCCTTTTATATTCTTGGGACAATTTTAATAAATATTGGATTTGTGGGTTATCCCCACATGCCTTTGCTAGTTTTGATGGGACACTTCTTGTCTCGTCTTCTTCTTTCTCTTTTCCACCTAGTATGCTGTAGCAACAATTCCAACATCTTTCCCCCTAGTGACTGAACTTTCACATTGCATAAACACACACACACACACACACACACACACACACACACACACACACACACACACACACACACACACCATTCCTAACTTTTAATGTCTTATTTCCTTTGCATGCATACTCGTGTATTTTCTCTCTTTTTATTCAAGTTACATAAAAATATAAAATACATTCCTGTTGAAATTCATTCTATTGCCTTACAACCATAATTTGCATATGTGCAATATATTATTGCCATTGCTTTTAGTCTAACTAGAAGTGGTGCTGCAACAGATGATATAATGTATCTGGGGCAGGTTGATTTAGAGGTAATAATGGTAGTAGCTGCAAAAATTGATGCTGGGAGACTTGTAAATTTGAATATAAGCTTTCAAACGCTTAATAATTCTCTACATCCTTTGCTTTCTCTCTTTAGGAGACGAATGTTTCACTTATCTCTTGGCCTTCTTCACTGGCCCAAATGAGTTTGCTTTCACTTTGGTATTTATGTCATGAAGTGGTCTATTTAACCTGCCATAAAAATTAATTCACTTCTTAATCTAGATTAAGACTAGACAACTCTATCATTGGTGAGAGCAGTTGACAACTGACTATGGTGAAAACAGAGAATTTAATTAGAAATAGTGGTAGTTATCTTTGTCTTACCATAATGATAGCAGTTGGCATGTGTTTTGATGTAAACTATCATTCAAATTTGAGGAAAACATCATTGTAAACTGTCTTTTTTCCATTAAGAATCCATTGCTACTTTTTTTTAACCTTCGAATTCCACATCTGATGCCATGCTATATTATGCTGATGGTTGATGGCTGGGATTAACAACAAAGACATTGGTCCAGGTAAACATTTCTTTATTTACAAGAGGTGACTATTAATAATACTGACCAGAAGCTGTAATTTCAAATGAGTGGTTTGACTATATTTCTACTTCATCTGTTAATTTATTGTAATGAAGAATCTAGTAGTGACATACCTTGTGAGCAAAAAAAGAGGAAATGGCTCTGGTTACTTGAATTTTTTGTTGGGTGCCAAATTGGTAGAAGCAAGAAAATGACTATTATGAAAATGTGTAGAGAATAAGGCTTTCTTCAAACTACAAAACTACATTTTGGAGTATCCAGTGTTTACCCAAATCAGGAATGCACAAGTGCAGGAAATCTGAATGTCAATTGAGAATTGCAAGTTGATCCCATATCCCAAACTAAACTTGGACTTCCCAAGGGCCTCATTCTACTTATGGCTATGAAACAGCAGAGCAAGGCAAAAGTGTACCCAGTGATGGACCTCAGGTAGCACAATAGGTATATTGATATGTTTTCTGCTTTCACTCTAGAGCAAATGTCTGCGCAAGCAAGATGAACAAGTGTCATCAGTAAAGATCTAACACATCCCTGCTGGACCTTAGAGCAGTCTACCTTTGGGGTTGAATCCATGAATACTTAAAGTCATACTAGATAGTGAAATAAGGACTAGACTGCAAATGAGGGCATCAAACATCAGTGCACTGCTATCTTAGAAGGAAGTAAAAAGAAAGCAACATCTGCATGCATTGATGATATTTATATCACTGAAGATGTTATATTAGCAAAGAATCTAGGGAAAAAAGCAATTTATTGTTAAAAAATAGAAAATTTTTTAAAAATACAAAACTTTTTAGAATTTAGGGAATAAACCAATTTTTTGTTAAAAAAAAAAAGAAAAAATTTCATAAGATTTTTATCCAAATGTAAAAAATAAATTATTATTGATTACATTTAACTTGTAAACAGTGATTCTACTTTTGCACAGAAGCCTAGAGACCTGTAAATTTGAACATAAGCTTTCAAAATCTTTATATAACAACATTTTTTTCTTATGCAAATGTTAGATATTTTATCCACTATTTGTTAGATTTTTATTCAAATATAAACTGTAAATCATTATTGATTACATTTAATTTATTGTAAACAGTGATTCTACTTTTGCACAGAAATGATTCAGAGCAATAAGCTTTTGTATGCCTACCATTTTTTTTTCTTATACAAATGTTAGATTTTTTTCTGTAGGGAAAAGAAAAATACTGAGCAGGAATTTCAGAACTGAGCTCCATTATAAAGATGCAAAAATCTCTAATCCTTATTCAATATGGCAAAGTGCAATGACTTAATGTATGAATAAACAGATCTCATTCAAAGAAGAGCAAATTAGAGAATAAACCAATATATTGTTAAAAATTAGCAAAGCTTTCATAAAAGACTTTTATCCATTTGTAAACAGCAGAAAATATGAGCAATCATGATTATAACAATGTAAACAAACAAAAGAAAATGCAATAGATTTATGTGTTAGCATCCAAATTTACTGAATTAATAGGGATGTGTTGATTTCTTCCCAAATCAAAAAAGAGAAAAGAAAAATAGTTTTTGCATATTATACTCCACATACTTCCATAATGATCTTTTGTAAGTGAAGTAGACTTTGTCTCATAACAGTGAATTAAAATGTGAATAGAACCAAACGATTTTATAAAAACTCCCAGTATTTATTTTCTGTTGTTTTTTTCTTTTTACCTTTTTTTTTATAGATTCCCTCTTATATAAGAATCCTTCAAGTGATTCAAATCATTTTCTCCAGGCACAATTTCATGATTTAACCAATCCAACTATGAATTAAAAAGCCAATTCTGGAAGCAGACCAAATACCAATCACCACAGTAGCCATTGTGAACCTTAACAGTCTGCCAAAGGAAATTGGTCTTTTGACGTTTTCCATTCATTAAGAGCTTCTTCCAAAGTCTTAAACTTAAAGTCAGGAAATTCAGTTCTGAAATAAAAGAAATTCAAATACAAGTGAGAGGAATAAAAAAAATTGCATCAAAATTATATCATTTAATTCTGATAATTTATGGACAAAAGATGTAAGTAACAAGGAAACTGACACTTACAATCATAATCAGATAGATGAAATTTCTGGGATACATAATGAGGAAAGAGAGCCTGGAGAATTTAACACTCACAAGACATACTGAAGGCTTGAGAAGTAAGAGAACACTGAGTAATCTACTTAAATGGATGGTAGAACAAAGATGGAGAGAAATGTTAAGGCAGAAAAATTACTTATAGTAGCAAAAGATAGAAATTTCCAGGATATATAATAAGGAAAGTGGGTGTGGAGAATTTAACACTCATAAGACAGGTTTAAGGTATGACAATTAGAAGGAAGCAGTGAGTAAAACTTTGAATGGATGGATGGCAGAACAAAGGTGAAAAGGAATGGTAAGGCACAAAAATTACTTTGAGCAACAAAAGATAGTAATTTCTGGGACATATAATAAGGAAAGATGGCTTGTAGAATTTAAGACTCCGAAGACTTGTTGAAGGCATGATAAGCAGGAGGAAACGGTGAATAACCTACTTAATAAGTTTGAATGGATGGATGGCAGAACAAATGTGAAGAGGCATAGTAAGGCAAAAAATTACTTAGAGCAAAAAAAGATAGGAAGATGTGGAGAAATATTGCCGCCCAGCCCCTGAAAGTATGAGGCACATGAAAATAAAAGATTGAAAGAAACATCATCCAAGTTTAGAGAATTCACTTATTGAAATGATTCAATGAAAAGATTTAATGAAACTATTTCCAAAAATTAATTTCAGCATATTTTGCTATCACTACTTCATATATATAAAACCCAAATCCTTTAACATATATATATATATATATATATATATATATATATATATATATATATATATATATATATATATTTGAATTGGACAAAGTCCGACAATTTATTTAAAGACATTTATGATACATTTAACGCTCTTTTTATAGATACAAGTATTTAAGCAAATACTCTGTTTTATAATAAACAGTATTAAATAACATTATAAAACAGAGCATTTGCTTAAATACTTGTATCTATAAAAAGAACGTTAAACATATCATAAATGTCTTTAAATAAATTGTCGGACTTTGTCCAATTCAAAAATATATGATGTCATTTGTTTACATTTGATACGCTAGAGCAGATATGAATAGAAGAGATTCATGGAAGATTTAAGTTTAAAGATAGTAAAATCGACCTTGCTAACCGGACGTTTCTCTGTGGCCGAACGGTTAAGGCACGTCACGCGAAATGACGGTTCCGTATAGGATACAGATTCGATTCCTGTTGGAGAACGAAAATTTTCTATGAAAATTTCTCGGACATTCAGGCCGGTAAATGTTATTTAATACTGTTTATTATAAACAGATCATTTGCTTAAATACTTGTATCTATAAAAAGAACGTTAAACATATAAATGTCTTTAAATATATATATATATATATATCATTAATCATGAGAAACACCAGCTTAGGGAAAAAATACTATGATTCGCTATTTAAGAATACACACAAATAAACATAAATACACATACGCACATTTCTTTCTTTCATTTTTGGATTTGATGAAGCCTAGAATGGTGAAACATGTAATCAAATCTATTTTCGATCAGATCTATTTTCAATGTAATGTTTTCCATTTGTCATTTTTTAAAATTTATATATATATATATATATATATATATATATATAGTTTACGAAAAACTAGGTAATCCGTATGGGTAGACCCAATGAGGATAAAATCCAGAGAGCTCAATGTAAATCAGAGCTAATAATTTAAATAAAAACAGATTACTTTAAGGTTCCATATAATAAATTATTTCACCACAGCCCTTTTAAAGGACAGTGGATCATCAGATTTATTTCCAAATGTTGAAATGAAAAAATGAAAATAAATTTACACATTTACGACGGGCAATAATAAGGAAATTGCCAAAGTGGGGGCAGTGTAGAGGGTAGAGAGACGGCATTGAGTTAGATGTGACATTTCTATTGTTTCAAATTTAAATTTTCGCTGAAATCTAGACAGTGACACTTTAAATCTGTTAATGGAAGTTATATCTTGATATGGGAGGGGGATATATCAAAAAGTGTAAAAAGAAAAAAAGAAAAAGAGAGAAAAAAAGAAAAAGAAGTTGTAATAAAGTGTCATTGACTTTCATTGGAATAGGCATTGCTTTTTTCTTTACTTTGAGATTTTGTAAATTTTTTTGTTTAAACAGTCCAAGCAATTTAATTATATGTTAAAGTTTTTTTTAAAAAAACCTTATTACGAACATTTTGGGGATTTAATATACATACAAATGAAATGAGAATGAATTGAATATAAATTCCAACGTTCGTAACATTAATTTAAAAGAGGGCTCAGTACAAAAGTAGAGCTGTATTTTTTATTTTATGATATTATATCAACATGTTAATCTGCATTTTCACCTGTAAACACAGAAAACAAAGTACATATAAGGATCTACATGTTCTTGCCATTTTAAAAATTTTCCTTTTAACTTTAAGAGTTTTATTTTCATCTTTCAATTTCAAAAAATATTTTGGAAGTGATGTATTATTTCTATAAGTAATATTAGTAAAAGAAGACATGTGCTGATACCACCAAGCTTTAAATATATTCTTAGTACAGTGTAACCCGGATATAAGAGAGTTATCGGGACCGGAGAAGTCTCTTATATCCGCGTTTCTCTTATATCCGGGTTTGGTCTATTATATATACATTAACAAGCTCTAATCTGGGACCAGATAAAATCTCTCTTATATCCGGGTTACACTGTATTACCAATATAAAACCCGGTTAGTAGACATTAAATCATCTACTAACCAGTCATTTATTAATGCCTGAAGAGATGTGTTGGTACATATCGAAACATGATTGCATTTATGTAGCATTTATTCTCATGTTGTAATACAAATTTATTTTATTATTATACATAATAAATCTTTTTAAAGACCATCAGCCATATTTACTTTTTAATATTCTACTGAGAAAAGGAAGGAAGGAACTGATTTTTCAATACACTTTTAAAAAAAAAAAGTAAACTAACAAAAAAGTAACTAATAACATAATTAAACTAGCAAATGATATTTTATATTACTTGATCCAGGGATTGAACTCACAACTACCAGGTAACTAACTTTGCTTAACTGATGCTTTTATCTACTAGGCTATGTGATTTTAGAAAAATTCGAAGGTGGAAACTTGGAATGAGAAACTTGAGATCTTTTGTCTGCTCCTTCAACTGATCGAGAATATATGACTTATATAGTACCTGTCATGTAAATGATATAATTTTTGACACTTAGACCTAATATTATTTTTCTTAATTAAAGTCTCCCATATGATGTTCATTTCCATGCTAGGCTTACTGAGGAGGTTATTAGTGCCTAGAATGTTAGCAGATTCTTTAAGTCATCTTCTTTTGTTTTTGTCTATTACTCCAACTCCATTTCACAGGTGTTGTTGACTTCACTTTTCTATCCACACATGATCAACGATGAGATTTCATTGTCTCTCCCAGAATATAAACTTTCTTGTGTTCTGCCATGGTTACTTTTCTTGATTTTATTGGACATCTGGACACATCTTTATTTTTCTTGCCTCTACTGCATGGAAAGAAAGTATATAAAATATTTGGTTATGTTTTCTTCGAGAGAAGGTTTACTTTGAGAGAGATGTCTCTGAAGGGTGGAACTACTACTGAATATTGTCCTTGTTTTTCAACATGCTTCTAATGCAAGGGAGAAAAACCACACCATTTTTCTGACTACTGACCCTTATACTGCTGCTTGTAGAGGCTAATGTTATGCTTGCAGAATATTTGTTTAATCTAAAGTGTGTTTCTACTGCTGATCATTTCCTGTTGGTATGTGTTTCAGTTACCACAAGAGTTTTACTTGATGTTGCAGGCAACAGATGATCATTTCTTCATGCTCTATGAATTTTGAAATTTTCATATATACCCTGAAGAAAGCCAGAAGGCACATGAGTCAAAATGTTCTAATAATAACAACAAAGATAAGGCTATTAGCCTCACTGTAAATAATGTAAATAATGATAACTTTTCAATCCCATAATATGTATCAATAAATAAAAAAAAAACATACATGAACAAATCACATTTCTGTTGAAAATATAGATGATAAAATTTGGAAGTTTACCTGAATTTGTGGGTAGAAAGAGCAGTAAATTTCCCTCTTGGTGCAGGTAATTTTAATTCATCAGAACTTTTAGGAATCAACCATTTAGAATCTAATTTGAAGTACTCAGCCTGAAAATAATAATAACAAAAATAATATATTCCTCTTGATGTTTATCAAACAACAACTTCATTGTGTTAATCTCTATGTCTACTCTACCACAAGCCATTCACATCATTTTAATCATCAACCATTCTATAAGCATCATTGGATCATTATAATAACCCAATCAAATATTGTATACTATTCTCAGAGCATTTATAAGAATCAGTAATAAAATAAGAATAGCAAGTCAGTTTAATTCTCTTTCATATATAAAAAGCAACACCAAAACATATCTTCCTTCATTGGACACCATATTTGACATTATATTTATTGGCAGTACAAACTGAAAGTTTGGAAGATTTGCTTAAAATGTTTTGCCACTCAATCTGTATTTGGTTTATTGAAAACCAAGAAGAAAGAAATTCTCAGTGGTTAGGAATTAAAGTAAGCATTATTGACGGAATAGAATATATGCTCAATTTATTTAACTATTTTTTGAACAATCAGATTTTATGATTTTTAATAAATCTTTAAAATATCACAAGGCCAATTTACAGTGTACACCCTTGTGGTGATTATCATCACCATCACACATATACATACATACAGATCATACAACAAGCATTTATTGGCTAATCTCCTCAAAACTAGCTTGCTGATTGGTCAATTCCGACCAATCAGATCGCCTGCACGTGAGGAATAATATTTCCCACACACTGAACTGGGAGCCTATCACATGAGACATCACCTTATATAAACAAAACACGAGTAAGCCTTTTCTCTCCTTTTTCTCTTTCATCTCCTACCTTGCTGTCAAGATGTGACCTTCAAGAACTCTCATCTTGACCTTGCGGTCAGACGTTAAAGAACATTACCAACATTCATGCAAGTATGAACTCTTAACTCTTCTGAACTCTTACCAACTTTTCCAATATACATTTCCTAACATGCAACAGGAACTTTAGTTTAATAATTAATTCAACTTTGTGAGCTCCGGTAAAATATTTTCCAAATCTAAGAGATGTAACTCTATCAAACCTTTAGCTTATATGCATGTATATCAAAACAAATAAATTCAAATGTTATGTTTTGAATCATTATGTTCTTTCTTGTATTTTATGCTATTTTATGTCAAATATAAATTGCATGTGACCACCACATTTGATGGTGACCTCCAGCGTCTTTGCTTGTCCTTTTCCATGTTATTCCTAATCTAAGTTAAATAAATGTGGTTGAGTCCGCTACATCTGATTGGCAATCCTTCACATTTTTATTGCTGACCCGTCGTTCGTTTCGGATTCCGCCACACCCTTTATTGTATACCCAATTCTGAAATATTACTAACATAGCATAAAGACAATTGCACCAATGTCATATATCTTTCCATTACTATATTAGCAAACTGTCATGCAAGAAAGGCTTGTTAACCATCACTCTACAGTAACTTATGATATCACAATTTTGCATCTCATTGTGGAGTACTGGTTGGTTAGTCTAAGAGACGGTTAATGTGTATGAATGATGCTCACTGTTATAACAAGCATATGGTTGTAAAAGAAAGAAACAAACAAGGATTAAAATTTTAATGTATATTTATTTTGCTATTTTTTGACCAATCAGATTTATTGATTTTTAATGAATCTCTCCTGATGCTTTAATGCTTTAAATACAGAAAAAAATGCCTGGAAAATTTTTGTTCAAATTATTCCAACAAACAAGTCAATTTGTTTTCTTCCTTTTTGTTCTCTCCCTGCATTCCTTTTGCATATGTTTTGATGAATATATATATATATATATATATATATATATATATAGTTGTATATTTAGGCAGCAATCCTTCTTTTATGCAAGTTTCATTAAAAACGACAGACAAGGTACTACGGTTAAGTTTTTTATTTAATTTTTCTTGTGTACGAACAAGAGCTTTCTTTGCTGGACAAAGGGTGTGTAAGAACTGTCCAAATGTTTTATTTTACATCGGTTACATAACCACATGCTTATCCAGACGTCTTACGTTACACCTATCCGATCACAGCTCCATTAGAACCCATTTAAACACACACAAAAATTTACCAGACTCCATTAAAAATATACTAGTAGAAAAAACAAATATATTAATTGCTTCCACCTGTAAAAAAAGGTTAAAAATAATGGAGGCCTTAATAATAAAAAAGAAAAAGCCTACCCTTAACAATATTAACTACGAACAAAGCCACAACGTGCTAACCGTATTTGGAAATTAAAACACCACTACTACACACTAAGATATACACATAATGCACACACTCAATTAAGCAGAAAAATCAAATCATCCTTGATAATGGCTAAAGATATAGCCAAAAGCGCTCGGAAAAATAAAACATTTGGACAGTTCTTACACACCCTTTGTCCAGCAAAGAAAGCTCTTGTTTGTACACAAAAAAAAATTAAATAAAAAAATTAACCGTAGTACCTTGTCTGTTGTTTTTAATGAAACTTGCATCTATATATATATATATATATATATATATATATATTAATAATTTCACCCCAAGCAATGCAATAATGCCACTCCGATGCAAAGGGGTTACTGGGAGTGGAAGAGAAATAGACATAAGTAAGGAAAAGAACAAAATTTGAGAATACAGAAGATGGTGATTGGCATTGCATTTAAATTTTTGGAGATTGTTGGTGGCAGAGAAGCAAGAAACTGGAAGATTATTCCACAGGCAAGAAGTGTGAGAGAAGAAACTATTACAATAAAACTTACAGTTATTTTTAGCAATTTCAACAATAAAATGATGAAACCAAGCTGCCAATCTTGTACTACACTTAAATTCATGACGTCGAAGTACCAAAGAAGAAAGCTCATCAGAACAATTGCCATGAAAATATTTGAAGAAAAGGTACAGAGAAGCTACGTTATGGTGGTGAGAAATTAATTGAAGCCAAGATGCCAGGTTATGATTGTAGCTGCTGAATAATCAGTGGTCATTACAATGAATGTAATCTCTAAATGGCAGCAGAATATTTCCAATTCATGTTTTGCTGGAAACAATGAGATTTATTAGTAAGGTATTTAGAAAAGTTCATGTTAATCAAAGAAAAACATTGCACGATAGAGATGCCTGCGATTTTCAAAATTGCCACAAATCAAAACAAATCTTACTTTTTTTTTATTTATGACACTGCCTTTTAGGAAAACTCATTTTATTTTAAATTTGTTAATGAACAATCTTACTTACAATTTTTAAACCCCATTGGTATTTGCTCATAACTTCAGGACCAACAATGTGGTAGATTCCAGAACAATCTTTCTTTATAAGTAACATTACTGCCTCACAAAGATCTTTGTTATATGTTGGACAAGAAAGCTAGAAAGAAAAATCAAGTAAAAATTAGTTTACTTTTATTCCATATTTAATAAGAATAATAATGATGATGATGATGATAATGAGGATAATAATAATAATAATGATGATGATTATAATGATAATGATAATGATAATGATGATGTTAATGATAATAATAATAATAATAATAATGATAATAATTTTTAATTTTTTTTACAAAAATGATCAGTGGAAAATGTCATGAAGCCATTTCTGCCCTTAGGTCTGTGGTTAGGACCTGGAAGAAAATGTGTATACAACAGAAATCTAAGGAAATGATAGTGATAATATTAATAATAATAATAAATGACGGCCTAATTATTGCAGTTTAGGACCAAAGCCTCACAAACAAATTCTATCACTGTCACATTTCAAGGATGGAACTAACCTGAAATGATGAAATTGTTGATGTCCGGAAATAGTAAAAAAATGAATATACCCACAATAAGATAATGACATATATGCAATGGAAAATATGCAAGCAGCACAAAATCAAAACCACTGAGAGATAGTATGAGCACTAACCAGACAGAGTTACCCCCCAAAAATGATGTAACTATCCTCTGGGACATGCCAATTCAAACTGACAGGAAAATAAAAGCTATCAGACCTGATATTATCATAAAAGACAAGAAATTCAGGAAGTGTATGTTTATTGACATGGTAGTACCATCTGAGAGAAACAGCTCCAAGAAAATTATTGAGAAATTGTCCAAATACAACAACCTGGAGATTGAGATTAACAGGATGTGAGGAATAAAAACTGAGATTGTACCAATAGTAATCAGACTTCGGGGCCTTATGAGAAAAGGAATGAACAATTTTACTAACAGTGTCCCAGGTAGCATCAACATACAAGTTGGCTAGAAGGTCACCCTACTAGGAACATCCTATATACTAAGAAAAGTGCTATCAATTAAATGACAATTCTACTATAGGGCCTAGGGACCATAGTTTGGACCTGGCTCTACAGGATACAAAGCAGGAAACATTACATACACAAATGATAATAATAATAATAGTAAAATATGTGCAATTTTCTTTTTCAAAATTGCTCAGTGGAAAGTGTCATGATGCCATTTTTGAACTTAGAAATGAGTACACATAAATGAGTACAAATAAAATAAAAATAATAATGATAATAATAACGATGATGATAATAATAATAATAATAATGATATTGATAATAATAATGAGAATAATAATGATGACTTTAATAATAATAAACATAAATGTCAAAATATTTATGCACATTAAAAATGAAAAGATATTTGCAAAAAGAAATTTAAATTACAAACTTTTTAAAAAAATTATAGGGTGTACTGAAAAGTTATAGGCTCAATTTCCTTCCCAAAAGTCAGTAATTTAGGAAAGCTAGAAAGAAAAATCAAGTTACAATTAATTTACTTTTATTCCATATCTAACAATAATAATAATAATGATAATAATGATTATTATTATTGTTGTAGCATACCTATGGGCGATAATGTGTATGTCCCCATTCACATAAATACAGTAGTAAATACTGTATGTTAGTCTGCAGTTCGAGATTCATTGAGGAATTCACTTGACTCACTTTTAGCAGTTGACTACTCCTTCTATGTGCCACTGGCAAATCTTATATGTGTTGTTCGTGTCTTAAGTATTATCGTTCATTGCCAACCTTCATGCGATTATTCTATTCAGTAACCTTCCCTAGGTTGCAACAATTATAACAATAATAATAGTAATGATGATGATGATAATAATGATGATGATTATGATGATAATAATGATGATGATAATAATGATGATTATAATGATAATATGATATTGATAATAATAATAATAATAATAATAATAATAATAAATATAACTGTCAAAATATTTATGTACATTAAAAATGAAAAGATATTTGCCAAAGAAATTTAAATTATAAACTTTTAAAAAATTTTATGAGGTATGCTGAAAAGTTCTAGGCTCAATTTCCTTCCCAAAAGTCAGTAATTTAATGAAGAAATATCAGAAGAGTGATTTTAGGAAAGGGTTCAGGCTGAGAACCTTTCCAAACTCTTTCATATTTTCATTCCATTTCCAAAAATAAAATAATCAGATTAATCTTCAAGATATTTCTGTCTGTTACAAATACCCCCCCCCCAATTTAAATTATGTATTTTTTAAAATTTATAATTAATTCCAGTTTGTAGCCACTAGACTGAACAGAAGAGGATCTTAAATATGCCCTGCTGATACACAAGAAAAGAACAAATACCTTCAGTTAATCTTATTTATTTTTAGTTGGTCACATGATCTTCATTTAAACATTATAAAATGTGAAAGTATAGGGAATAAAATTCCAATAACCAAAAAAGAAACATTCTTAAAAGTGTGCTCAATACAACATAGAGTTAATAATATTTATTCAAATTTATAACATATGAATGTAATATGATCACTACAGAAGTTGCCATTTTGTTTCAACACTTCTGGTGTATTTATTTATTTATATAAACTTACCTCATCAGATAACAGAGACATCTCTTTTACAGTTGATAGATTCTGTACAACCTGATTGACAAAGTTTTTCTTCACTTCTTCAGGTCCAAATATTCTCTGAAAAACATTCAGGATATAATTTCAGTTTTTTCTTTTAAAAAAATGTTTTCAATAGAAAATCCATAAAACATAGATCACTTGAAAATATTAAAAAAATGGGTGCAATGAATTCAACATTTGTTTTTATTTAAAGTGTTCAATGTTTTTTTTTGTTTTTTTGCTGCTACACTCATAATCATTCAGATATTAAAAACACAATATATATATATATATATATATATATATATATATATATATATATTGCATTTCTGACTTGTGGAGCTTTCTTCTGATTTCTTCCTTCCATAGCATCTACAATCTTCAAAAATTTAAATGCAATACCAATCAACATCTACTGTCATTATGAATCCTGTTCTTTTATCGTCCTTTCGCATCACTTGTATCTTCTCATTCTTTTCCACTCCAAGTAACCCCTTGCATCTTAGTAACATTATTGCCTTACTCTGGAAGAAATGATTAATATATATATTATTTATTTTATGTTCATCAAGACATATGCAAAAATAATGCATGGAGAGAACAAAAAGGAAGAAAACTGACTTGTTTGTTGTAATAATTTGAACAAAAATATTCCAGACTCTTTTTCCATATTTAAAGCAGGTAGGTCAGATAGATTCATTAAAAATGATTAAATTTGATTTGTCAAAAAATAGCAAAATAAATTGAACATATATTCTGTTGAATAAGTACAATTCTATTCTGGCTTCTTGCTTCCCAGTCACCTTTGATCTTCAAAAATTTAAATGCAATGCCAATCACTATCTATTGTCCTTTTATTTAATTGTTCTCTCTCCTTAATAATGATTTTTCTCATATTCTCTCACACTCAGTAACCCCTTTCATCTTAGTGACTTTATTATCTTGCTTTGGGTGAAATGATTAAAAGAAATATATATATATATATAATCATGATATATCATAACATGAAAAAATAATTCACCCACCTCCACCCTCTGAACTTACTTTTCTATTTACCGTAGATCTGACATTTAATTGGTTAATCAAGACATACCCACAATTCTATTTTTAATTCTGACCTTACCCTCGCCACCCCAACTTTAACTTTCGGAAAGGAGGTAACTCTTTGTTTTTAAATTTCCTTAAAAATCATTTAATCACCAGTTAGTACATTCTCATTTTTAATAATAATAATAATAATAAATATAACTGTCAAAATATTTATGTACATTAAAAATGAAAAGATATTTGCCAAAAGAAATTTAAATTATAAACTTTTAAAATTTTATGAGGTATGCTGAAAAGTTCTAGGCTCAATTTCCTTCCCAAAAGTCAGTAATTTAATGAAGAAATATCAGAAGAGTGATTTTAGGAAAGCATACTGTTTTATTTACAATAAATGGATGTAATAGCCTTGCATGCTATTCTGTTGCATCAGAAGGAATAGGCGGTTGGGATATGCTATATAGGTAACTATTCTATTCAAAATCTTTCAAATTATATAGCTATTTAAAGGGAGATAATAGATTTATAATTTCAGATAAGGGAGGTAACCACTATTTCTTAAAAAAAAACAATGATATAATTCTACAAAAAGTAATAATATTTTGCATATAGAAAATGATAAATGCTTTTTAATGAGTTTAAATGCAACTTTACTTCAGTACTTTCTTCCTCCAAAGAGGCCTATATCATGCAGTATATTTATATACAAAAATTGTTTCTAAAGTAATGTGTCCTATATTACTAAGTAATGATAATTATATATATATATATATATATATATATTTATTTATTTTAATCATTTCATATGAAGCACTTTTTTCATGGCCTAAAATAACCAGTACAGTACAAAATTAATGTAAATATAAATACAGTATATATGTATGTGTATTTTATTTTTAAGTTAATATATACCTTTAAATAATGTTTGAAAAGTTTTAATCTTACATTCGGAATCTGTTGGTTCCGGGATCATTAATTTGAGGTTTTACTGTATTGGGAATCGGGGTCAGTAATTTTGGAATCAAAAAGGGGTCTGGAGAAAAGAGAAGTGATATGTGGATAAAATCAGGAGATGAAAATTGAAGAGTTCCTGATAGTTTGTAAAAGAGAAGTAATGATTTTATGGGCAAAAGGAGTTCTTGGTTGAATTGGTGCTGAAAAGTGACTGGGTGAGGGACTGTGATGAGAGTTGAGTGAAAATACAGTTTGGAGTCTTGATTCAAAGCAGTAAAAAGAAAGATGGTGGACATCCACAGAACAGTTGCATTTTGAGACATGGTTAAGCATGGATACTGAGGGATGGTAGTTTGCAAATTAAAGGCCATTTTGCTTCAAGAAAATATATGAATCCTCTAAAGGAACGCATTCAAAATGCAATTTAGTGCACAACACCCAATACAAATTCACCATGTGTGGAAGAAGCTTATTCAAATATATTTTCAAAGTCATGGCAATATTAAGTGTTTTCTTTATTGCATTCTATGACATAATTTAGAAGCATGGATTTGTAATGTAAGAAATACAGAGATATATCATTTACATACCGAAGTCCGAATGATGAGAGATGTAGGAGCCTCACAGAGAAGCGCTTTCTCAGACTTAAGTTTGCTTAATCCATAGTAGTTGGGAGGATTTGTGGGTGAATCCTCTCTAAGTCCAATGTTCTTTTCTGCAATTCAATGAGTAAATAAAAATAACTTTATAATGATAAATCTGAGATCATGGGGACATTTTCTTTCAAAATCAAAAAAGAACAAAAGTTGCTGACCAGGTTCGATGTTGCTTAACTTCTGTGATATTATGGGAATCGGTGTTTCAACATGCCTAGAGAAATTAGTTCATGGTTACTTAACATGATTTTGAAAAATAATAAAATAGATTGAAAAACACATTTGTTCATGTGGGTGTCTTTTCTGTCATCTCAGTTCAAAGGTGATTATTGAATGAACTTTTTTGAGTTATATATGGTGAAAGCCCATTTAAATTTATGAATGTCTCAGAGCAGTTGAAGTATGAAAGACTAACAATACCTGAAGTTATCCCCCTTTAAATCAATAAATCAACCATTCACCCTTGCATGGAATTTCTGCTGCCATATATGCCTTAGTTTTGTAATGGTTATCATCTAACTTTCAAGTTACCTAAGATGTCAGTTTTATAAGGAAATTGGTATGTTAGCCAACTTGAAAGATTACATGAGACACCTTAGAGCAATGCTTAGATCAATTTCACAGACCATAGTGAGTTTGATCCTTATTAAGTGATCTACTATTACAGCCTTGTACCAGGCTAAACTACGCTTAGCAAATATCAATAAAGATATCAGAAATCTACTTTTGTAACTCATTGTCAATGATCAATCTTTCTAGATATTGTACTACTGTGTTTTTGTATCAGATGTAGTTAAGCTGAGTAGATATCGTCAAAGGTATTTCTTAAAATTAAGATTAGATAGTAAACTAATGAAAATAATTCAAATATACTTACCAATTGTGTTTATGCAATTTGGAAAATTTTCTGGATTTGGAGAATTGAACACATAGTCAGAAGAGAAATTTACAATTTTTATATTTCGTTCTTTTCCAAGTTTTCCAATGTGTGCTACTGCTTCACAATTGACTTTATTTGTCTGTGAAGACAAAAATATGAACAGATTTTGTTTAAATAATTTCAAATTGGGAAAGAATAATAACCTAATTCTCTTATTTTGAAAAATAAAGCACTATCATATAGCCATATCAGATTTGAAAAAAGTTTGTAGTATTTTTTAAATGAATTTCAGAGACAATATTTAGATTAGTGTTTTCAAATGCCTTACAATGTTTGTGTGATGTATGTGGAGTATTTCTGCAATATCCTGTGCCATGTGACCGGGATTCATTTTTATTAGCATTTTTATTTTTTATCATCAACAACTATTGAACATTGTCAGTTTTCCAGATCAAAATATTAATGTCTGAACCTGGCAAACCATTTACAAGCAATACTCTCATCAATTGTGAAAAAAAGGAAAAACAAAACTGTTAATGCATATTTTTTGTGTGTTTGATTAAAAGAGGTTGGAGAGAATGAAGATCAAGTGACAACAAGGCATCCTGTAAAAAAATTGATGAAAGATACTCAGTGAGATATAAAACCAAAACAATTTTAGTAAAATAAAATTTTACTAAATATTAGGGATGCACAAGTTTGGTGGTTTGTGCACCCAGAAAAACGGGGTGATAAATTTCTGGACAAGTCATTTATTTTTTGTAAAATAAGGCCCAATGGTAGTTGTGGCAAAGAGATAAGTTTACAATCAAAATCAATCAGTATAAAATATAACAAGAAAATTCCAGCATATACAAAACAATGCAAATTACAAGGAAAAAGGTACAATAAGTGTTTCAGTAAAGTCGAACCCAGTTAAAATGGTATATTTACCTTGAAGGTATAAAATATGAATGTTAATAGTTCCTGTAATTTGATGTAAGTTGTTGAAGTTCATGACAGAATCCATTGGTGCCTTCAGAGTCTTCAACGTAGAATGTTGTTCTGAGAACAGTACTTGTTCTCTGTTGTGGAAATGACTATTTTGTTACAGTCATTGGGGTGAAAATAAGACTTAATTCTGTCATGAAAATTACAATTTGATTGTCAAGACCATTGTTGAGTAGGTTTTGTGGCTGCTTCTTTGAGTCTACGCTCGGTCAGGTTTTCAGATGTTTTGGAAGGTGTTGCATCTCTCACTCCCCTTGAAGGTTGTATTTCAGGGGGTTTTATAGCCAAAAGGTTGGCTCTGATTTACCTGAAAAACTTTGACGGTCAACTCAAGAAGTTCAGATTTCAGCCGGCTCAAGTAGCCATTGGTTAAAAAATCATGTTTATCAAAGCAATTTATTGTCGTACAAAAAACACTTGTTTTTCTTTCCCTTTCCTTCATCTTCAATTGACCCCCTTCCATTTCTTGGTCAAGGAGTTTTGCATGCAGGATGGCAAGGTACAGGTAATTATTTTATTACCATCATCCTTTCCCCAAAATTACTGAGAGCCGAAATTTACTCAGAGTGAAAAAAATAATTTTTAACATTCTTTCCTCATAAGAAAGATGCATCAAACTTATATTAAAGTTTTGATACAAAACACAAAACGTTGTGAACAAAATTAAGTATTAATAAGATTTAATATTAGTTAAATATATCTTTTGTTTTAAATGCTCTGACAGTGTTTATCATCAACAAAGAATATATGTGACTAAATATCAACTGACTGATATCAAAATTGAAGAGAATTTTTTATAACCTGTTAACAATTAAATGACATTGGCACTTATTATATTAAATAAAATCATTTTTCACACTATCGCATAATCTCCATAAATGGCATATATATCTTTCACTCTTTATACAGCAGCTTTTTCATTTCCAGGAATAAAAAAACATCAAATGATGAAAATGCAACTCATTTTCCTCCATTTTCAGTTTTAATGCAAAAACATTTAAAATTAGCAATCCACACACAAATCATATAGAATGGCACATTGAAAGGTCACCTTTCAGAATGTGTATGTATGTCATAAATTTCAGTCATATGTGAAATGCAATCACATGTTCACGCATGTTACTGAAAAATGCTACAAATTTATTTTAATCCAATACGTTTTACATGCAAATATCAATAAAGTAATCAAAGTTAAGGACTCAAATGTGACTATGACAACATCTTTGGTATTCTGCCATTGAGGTAAATAATGTTAGACACTGTAATTAGTTGAATCACATTATTGTTAATCTTCTTGACTAATATATTCCCAAAACTGGAAGCTGCAGTAATTTACTTCCATTATTTCAGAACTGATTTCTGATAAGATCTGAAACTAAATCTCTCTCATCTTCTTTAGCTTATATGTATTTATAACGACCTGTTTTATTTACAATAAATGGATGTAATAGCCTTGCATGCTGTTCTGTTGCATAAGAAGGAATAAGCGGTTGGGATATGCTATTAGGAAACTATTCTATTCAAAATCTTTCAAATTATATAGCTATTTAAAGGGAGATAATAGATTTTTAATTTCAGATAAGGGAGGTAACCACTATTTCTTCAAACTATTTATTTAAAAACAATGATAATTCTACAAAAAGTAATAATATTTTGCATATAGAAAATGATAAATGCTTTTTAATGAGTTTAAAAGCAACTTTACATCAGTACTTTCTTCATCCAAAGAGGCCTATATCATGCAGTATAATTATATACAAAAATTGTTTCTAAAGTAATGTGTCCTACCATCTTATGTTGACTCATGGTGACCAAAGGTACATCATGGTGAACCATGCTGCCAGTGACATAGGTGGATGATAGAACAGGGTTTGGAAGAAGTAGCAAAAGGACAAAACATATTGAGAACTACAAGGGATAGGGGGAAGTGGAGAGCCATGATCACCTACGTCCTGAAGAGACACGGCGCATAAAAGAAGAAAGACGTAACCAAGGATTCATCCAAAATCTTTCAAATTATTTAGCTTATATAAAGGGAGTTAACCACTATTTCTTTACGCTGAAAAATAATGTATATATTTATTTTTTAAAGGCAATAAGATTAGTAATTGCACAAAAATAAATATACTAAAAAACGTAATAATAATTATGTATATAGGAAATGTCAAATACATGTTGGTGATATGGTAGTAGAAGCTGAACATTCCTGCTAATAACCCATAATTTTTGTCTTGCAATAATCTGCCAAAATGGCATCTAACATAAAAGTACATATGAAGTGGTATCATTGAATTACTCAATGTGGAAAAAACATGCCAGACTGCAAAGCCAGTTTTTAATTAGAACTCCTAGAGTCAAGACATGCCTGCCCACACCAGTTGCCATGTAGGTGGAGAAGAAGACAGACGTCAATGGCCCACAACAGTAGCGTTAACAGAGAAACATGGTGTCCCCAGAAACAAAGGAAAGGACACCACAAGCCAGGGAAATATTACAAGTAAGATGTTCTTGCTTTTTGCCCCTTTCACACTGCTTGTTGTATATATATGTTATAGTTTCTTTGTGAAGGACAAATGTATGATGAGTATGTATATATATATATATATCAATATAAAAAATCTCTTTGAGAACAATTTATGTTTGTCATTCCTTTCTTTCAGCTATTCTGTTCCATTTGTGTATTAAGGTGTTGCTATGTCATGAATATAATAATGCTTATAATGGGGAAATGCAAACTGGGAATATTCCTTTCTTGCATAGCACCCCCATGAACACCTATTTGAAAGTTGTTTTGTTTTTTACTGAAAAAAAACCTCATCCTGGGTTTCATCGCTAATTCTCTCCAACCAACATTTCAAAACAAGTATAGGCTCAACCAAACCATCAAGTGAAAGTCTGAGTTGTAATATTTCTACAACCTGTCACTAAATAAAATTCACCAGCTGTCTGTCATATTGAAATTTTTATATGAGTGACATTCAAAAAATTTGATGGAAAATGGAATCAAAAGTAAATATTTTCAAGTATAATTTTTTATTTTTTCCATGTAAGCTCTATCAATATTAAGGCATATCTGTAAATGTTGATACCAACCATTTATACCATCTTGGAAGAAATGAGAGTCCTGAGAATTCAACAATCTCATAGCAGCTATTTTTTTACATGTCATTAATGACTTGAAAATGAGTACCACTTAAAATTTTTTAAAGTTAGTGATTTGAAGTATGATTTTCTTCATATTTTCTCAGTCCAGCAGTAGTCACTAATCTTACATATTGTGTTCACCCTTCCCTTACTGCTTGAGCACTTATATAGTCTCTATGCCTTACCTATGCTAATTAGGCAGTCATTTACATATTTCTACAGTTAGAAAATAAGAAAAAAGTGATGAGGTGCTAAATCAGGACTGTAAAATGGATGTCTAATGATTTCCCATCAAAATTTGCACAATTTTCCCCTTGTTTGATGAGAGAAAAGTACAGATTGTCATAATGGAAAAGGATTCTCTGATGAAGCTTTTGAAGGTACATTAATGCTAAATTATTAGCTTATTTTCTTAAAACACTTTCATAACAACTAGATGTTGCTATTCCTATTCCCTCTACAAAGCCAGGTAGCAAAATGCATTCATTATTCCAGAAAGCTGTCATCATAATCTTGTTTCCTGACGAGCTTGCTTTTGCTTTGACTGAATTTGTTCCCTTTTTGGTAACTATTACCTTGACTGTGCTTTGTCTCCAGGATTCTACTGGGAAGTCTAAGTTCTATCTGCTGTTATAATTCACCTGAGAAAGCCTTTAGGATTTAGATACCATTTGTTTAAAATTTCCATTGAAAGCTTTGCACTGCTCTATTACTGATCTGGATGCAATAGTTTTTGGTGTCTATGAAAAAGAATACTTTCTCAACTTTACCTTTCAAATAAAATTATGTGACATGTCTAAAGTGTTAGCTGTTAATTCTTCACTTAATTGTTGGTTTTCCTTAAGAAATCTTGAATTTTTTTTCATCTGACAAACTGATGTTGATGGAATGCTGATCTGTTCATCATCTTCAACTCTGCCTTGTTCCTCTTTGAAATGAGTTATGTATTTTAAATTACTGTTTTTTTTTAGGGAATTATATCCATAAAGAATTTCCACAGAAATTAGTAGCATCAAAAAAGTTCCTATAAGTGTTCTTATCTGTCTACCATTGCTTATTCTATCATTTAAAACTTAAAAAACTGAGAGTAGTTTTTTTCCATGTAATCCAAAAGAACAAATCCAGTTTCTGTTAACAAGCACATCAAGAGACTTAATTCTGAGCACATTTTATAGAAAAAAGCATACAATAAAATAAAGCTTTTTTGCATTTCATTTGAATTCCAGTCAATGTATTATTTTTTTCTATACTTTCAAAGGAACTAAAACATTATCAAATTTTACACTAAAAACTTATATAAAAATTATATTGAACAAAGTTACAATATATTAGAGCGAGTTGTTCCTAACGAAAATATTTAAGAAAAGTTATCCCCCTTCAATCGGACAGATGGAAAAATAAGGCTTTTTGTAACATCCTCTTTTTGGAAGGACAGGGCATTCTGGGTACAGGGGAGTTCGGACATGACACGAAGGTAAGCTACACAGATCTCCGAGGCCCACATCTTATCATTATGCATCCAGCGGCTCCACTTATCATCCAAACTGTATTTTCATTTAATAAAGTTTGTTAATAGTTTATCCTTTCATTCCATCTTACCTTTCTTCACCCCCACCATGGAAACATATCACAATATGCACTTCTCTTTAAAAAATGTACTCACCTTCTCTGTTTGTGATTCACAAAGATTGGCATTTGTAAAGGCAGCAGCAATAATGATTACATGAGGGGAACAAGCATCAAGTAGCAATTTCACTTTCAATGGGTCCCTAGAATGATGGATGAATAAAATGGTAAATTTTAAATACAACTATTATGAAAGAGAATAGCAAATAGAGTCAGAAAATAAAAATTTCTAGTTGCAGGCACATCACTTTCATGCCACTGAAGAAAGCATGAATCCATCCTTCCCAGTCATCCTGGTGTGGTTTTTCTTAGATTTTATGGCATCAAAAAAAGCATAACCCACCTTTTGCTTATTCTGATTTGTTTCAAACTGAATAACCCAAGCATAAGATTTTGATAATTTTTATGGTAATAATAATATAATTAGATTTCTGTAAGGGATGTTTTTTAAGCTATTGCTTTACTTTTAGGGCTGTAATTCATCTCCTCTTGGAAGATATCAAAAAGCTGTAGAAAATAGCAATGAGGAGGTTCAGATACAAAAATCATGTTGGAATTCCAAAGGTCATAAATCAATTTCATAATTCCAACGTCAGAAAATGTCATGGGTGTAAATCAAAAGGGGTCAAAAATCCACATCTACAACTTGTAACACACAACTACCTTCTTTGCCCACAAAGAGCCAAGAGTCTCTCCTGTTGTCTAAAGTAGCCTTCTTTTTATTGGGGTAAGAAAGGTTCTAATTGTTTGAGACTGGTAGGGAAGCACAAACAATTACCAAATTTAAAGACCTTCTAAATTCAACCCAATCTTGATTCTAATTTGCTTTTTTCAGCAGATAGCACAGAGAACATGAATTCTTTTTTGAGGTAAGTCTTGGTTTTCTTCTTCACCACAAAAGCATAACTCCTTTTTGCTTATTCTGATTTGTTTCAAACTGAATAACCCAAGCATTATAAGGTCTTGATAATATTTATGGTAATAATAAAATAATTAGATTAATGTAGGGATATTTTTTAAACATATTGCTTTACTATTTAAGGGTGTAATTTATCTCTTCTTGGAAGCTATTGATTTAAAAATATAGTGGAAGTCGATTCATGTCTAAATAAGACCACCTTTAAGACTGATAACTCACAAGCGAACATTTTAAGAATGATGTCTTTTTAGCATTTCCTCTACTACTTTTTCTTCAATGTCGATTTTCGTGCAAAAAAGTGGATCACAGCTTCATACATTTTTTCTGAAAACCTTAGCTTCTCATTGAACAATAAACATTAAAATTATCTTGCTTATCTTCACGTACATTTGTTCTCAATGAGCGAAACAAAACATATCAGGCTCCAGACTGAGTTTTGTAAAGCGCTCCCTGAGTGGTTAACAAATATTAAAAAAACAATTTACCTGCTCACCACTACGTCTGAATAGCATCAACCTAGTTTTTGACCTGACGAAAAAACAATGCTTCTGGGAGCCAACCACGTGATAAAAAACATATAAATTGAATGTACGAGCGAACCCAGGCAGTGAGAATTTACGACGACTAGCATTTGCTAAACTAGTTCACAATGCTTGTAACTTTACTGCAGCGAAGTACAAAGTTAGAATCACAAATTCTTTAACATGAAATAACTTCACTGTAATTCAAGCTAAATTTTCAACTCACTCACCAACTTCTTTTGCAACTTACAAAAAATAATTCAATCACGCTATTGAATCTTACGAGACGAAATTACAAACATTTACGAACAATACATTCAACTACTACAAGCAACGAAAACAAATTGAGCATTCACAGAACATTCACTTCTCCGACTTCATTAAAGCTAAAAGTTTATTCAACATATTTTCAGCTTTACAGGACTTTCTAATTTTTCTTTCACCGAATATTTTGAGCGAGAAGTTAATTCAACTTTTTGTGAGCTCAGGTAAAAATATAACCAATAGTAAAAATCTTTAACCAGTTTAAGGGAAACAACTCATGTTAATGATTCATGTAAAAAAACTGTTGACATTATAAATTTTGTACCTATTATGAAATGTTATTTTCTTGTGTTTTTTCTCTTGTTTGCTTTTTGTTTGCTTGAACATTCGTAAAGTAGTAAATGTGCGGGTTGATTTACGCTGACAATACCGCTACATCTTAAATGGCTCATAAGTTCTGCAAGCCTTTCCACATTGAGTCTTGCTGGGCATCATATTGTTAGATGGAGATGTTTCTGTGTCTATTTTCTTGGTTGAGTAGGCCTATTCACAAGAACCATATATATATATATATATATATATATATATATATATATATATATATATATATATATATATATATATGTATATATATATATAAACTCACTGTTAACTGTAAACATAGCTATAAATTTAACTTAATATAAGGGTAGTAATATTTTTTATGATAAGGTAATTTTACTGTAAGTTTAGTAGGTTATTACTTTTATTATCTGATAATCCTCCTATCGATGTAAATATATGTAGGTATACGTGTATTGTGTTGTTGGTGTCTGCATATATGTGTATATTTTTATTGATAGATGTATATATATATATATATGTGAATTTTATAAATATATATATATGTGTGTGTGTGTGTGTGTGTGTGTATATATTTGTATTTGCATGTACTTGTGTATATGTGTATATGTTTGTGTGTAGGTATATATATCTATATGTATAGTTGAATGTATGTATGTTTACGTGTATGTATGTATATATGAACACATCTTCAGTTGTAGTTATATGTTTGTGTATATATGTTTGTGTTGATACCTGTTATATATGTGCTTGTGTATTTATGCGCTTTTATATGTATGAGTGTATAAGCATATGTACGTATGTGCATGTGTGTGTGTATATATATATATATATATATATATATATATATATATATATATATATATATATATATATATATATATGTGTATGTATGTGGATGTGTGTATATATATATATATATATATACAGGGTGACGCAAAAAAATGGGAATTTTTCAAGTGCGTATTGCCAGACATGAGCAAGTGGCAACACAGCGAGACAGAGACCTTGAGCAAGTAAACATTTCCCCATTTTCGTAACGAGAATGAAATTCACAGTATCCCAGCTGAGATGTTGCAGCAGTCAATCAGGAATCTCAACAGCAGATTTCAATAATGCTTTCGTACAGGAGGATGCCATCTACAGGACGTAATTTTAAAAAAATGAAAATTCCATCATTGTTTCTTAAATGGCATGTTTTACGGTTTCAATTACTATGAATTAAAAATTTTTCTTCCATCACTCTTGGTTTTATTGGATTGTTAATAAGTTCCCGTTTTTTTGGTCACCCTATATATATGGGTGTATGTGTGTATATCTTTGTATATATATTTCTATATGTGTATATCTTAGTGTTTTTTTAATGTTACTGTGTAGGTTGATATATTTATTTCTATGTGTGTATATATGCATATGCATATGTATGTCTGTATGTGTGTATATATAGGTATATATATATGTATATGGGTATATATATGTATGTGCGTAGGTATACCTTTGTATGTTTCTATGTGTGTACACATACGTATATAGGTATTTTTTTTCTTTACATATTGTTATATATTTGGTCACCCTATATATATATATATATATATATATATATATATATGTGTGTATGTGTGTATATCTTTGTATATATATTTCTATATGTGTATAGCTTAGTATTTTTTTAATGTTACTGTGTAGGTTGATATATTTATTTCTATGTGTGTATATATGCATATGCATATGTATGTCTGTATGTGTGTATATATAGGTATATATATATGTATATGGGTATGTATATGTATGTGCGTAGGTATACCTTTGTGTGTTTCTATGTGTGTACACAAACGTATATAGGTATTTTTTTTTTCTTTACATATATTTGTACTCATGTATGTGTACTAATGTGTATATAAGTATATATGAGATATTTATATATTTGTGTGTTTATGATTTTACTTTTTTATATATCAAATAGTGTTATTTTTAAGTGTTACATTTTGCCTGGACATTTAAATTTAGTGTTTTCCTATGTGGGTGTATGTGTATATATTTATTTTTCTATCTATTTCTATATATTTTAGTATCTTTTTTCTTTACGTTGTTCATCAACGAATATGTGTTTTTCTATTCTACCCATATTAAATTTTATCTATTGAACCATTTTTTTTATATAACTTTGCCCATGTAAGTTATATTTTAATAGTATGTTTGAATTTGTTTACTAACACTTTCAAATTTGAATATTTCTTGGTGTGTATCTGTGCGTGTCTTTATCAATGTATGTGTGTGTAATTTCTTATATGTGCCTTTTATTATATGTATATGTTGTCGTT